>JAUCMS010000105.1:9091621-9102196 GCA_032357445.1 Enteromius radiatus
CACAAAAACACAGAGTTGATAGAGAGCTGGAGCTGCCATCAACAGTCTTTAGCTGGCAGCTCCAGCTGGGCGTGACACCAACATGGTGGAGTGAAAGGTTGTGATTGGACAGGAAATCTTTTTTTAAAGGTTTAAAGTGGATTATTTCAACTGCTTGTATAATTTAATTATTTGCACAGTTGCCCATTTTTTCTTGTTGTTAACATGCACAAGCCATCATGTTGCCAAAAGGTCATGAGGAAGAATGAAACTGCCTTCAGTTATTGGGTGCCTAAAAGTGTAGAAAATCCCGATTGCAGTGTTACTCCCAGGGCATCTCGAACTGTGAACAAGCCAAACAATTTATGATAGAAGGTCAAAGCGCAAGAAACCGGCCAGCAAGAGGGGCTTTTCAAGAGAGTGAAAAAGATTAAAGATGAGGTGAGATGAAACGTCGACATGCTATGCAAATGGATTTACAAAAAGTAATGAATATCCATTGATATGCTTGAATTCTGAAGAACGTCATAAATGAACGGACATAAAAAAATATATTTCACCTTAATTATGAAAAAGCACAAGAGCAAAAATGAAAACGTGTCCATCGCAGCCTTAACCTACGGCGGAGCCGACTGCTTCCTCTGACACTCGGAGCATGAAAACACGCTTTACAATTGCCAGCTTGCTCGGGTATAGTTTGAATAACCCTGGGAACAGAAAATAACTCTATTGTGTGACGGTAATGAAATTTTGGCCAATCTAATTTGACTTGTTGCATAAAATTTTCTTGGGCAAAACTTTTCTCTGCTAAAACTGCCTCTTATCAATTCATTTGTATGTGAAAAAAAGATGGGGGGGGGGGAATGGGAACAGATTGAAACTGGCATAGAATATTCTCCCATTGTGCTGCTGCAAACGAACGTGTGTCCTTCAAGAAAGAATAGCGCTTTGCTTCTCATACCAAAGTCTTGATGCTTTCCCTTGAATAAATCATTCACATCTATTGAATCCTTTTCGTTTCACAACACAGGCCGTCCTTTCAAGATGGAGAGAAAGGAGTCTGAATGACTTGGAGCTGGAGAGTTACCTTGCATAGAGAGGAATTAAGGACCAGTAGCCAATATTGTGGATCAACTATGCCCAGAAGAAAGGGGGCATTCTTGTGTTACCTGGCTGGGGAATTATGCCACAATAGACTTCAAACAAGGGACGGCGCACAATTCACGGATTGATTTTTACTTCAGGGACCTCAGACTTTTTCAAAACACACAATATCTGCCGAAGATGGACATAAAGCCATGAATGACGTGAATGGGTGATGTATTACCCTCGCCGCCTGTGTCAAGGGAATATAGGTACCTTCAGACCTCGCTGGGTGACCTCAATCTCTCAAACACCTTATTAGAATGGCCAGAAGGTGAGAGCAGCTTTGAGAGTCGTCACATATTGTTTTGTAGTTCTCTGTCCATTCTGCTGATACCTTTTTTACCTCACATGCTGAACTCGGGCTTGTAAGGTAATACTAAACAAAAATCACTCTGAGAAACAATGTAAGAGATCACACCTACACAAACCCTTATAAAAGTCTATACTGCCAGAGATTTTCAGGTCATTTCTTTCAATCACATCTTCTAGCCATGTCACACACAGTACATTGAAAGCAGGAGCTCATGATGTTGCATAAAATATATGTTACCATTCCTAGAAATTAAGTACCAAAGAAATTAATTCTGAAAATTGGTGGAGGAGCTCTTAATTACCAACTATTCTCCCCAAGGGGGTCAAGGTTTGGCTGGTTAGCATGGTCCAGTTAGCCCTTCCTCTGCTGGTAGATGATGCAATTACACCATCTGGGCAGCAATTACACCATTTTTCTCCACTGGCATGCATTTCAGACTAGTTGTGTATTTTGATTGACGTAATTTAAATATTTCATCATATACTGACATTTAAAAAATGCCTGTATGAAACTTTCCTGTTTTTAGCTAATGAAGGTCTTGATTGAGACATAATGTTCCCGTGGCTCCGGACTGATTAGTGATGTTATTTTGATGCCCATGTTTTCAGATTGGATACTTCCAAAGGTCAGCGGTCAAAGATGAATATGTATGCTAACAAACCCAGGTATTTCAGAACTCTTTGATCCTGCCTTTGTATGATCTATGACGTCAAAGGAAGCTGACAGTCCTTTTCAAGCTTTTAAGTGCCCTTTAAAAGGAATGTCACTGGTAAAAACGTAATTAAATACTTGCAATTTATGTTGCCTTTTCGGAGGGTCAGAATACATGGCTACTTATGTTGTGGAGAAAAAGGCTGAGGCTATGGTTTATTTTTTGGTATACATTGGTTGGTAAATATATACATCTTACAATATAGTAATTTTGCTAATTAAACAGAACATTAGACGCCAGGAAATGGAATCCAACGGTCAATCTTAAACAAAAGGGCTTCAGTGTCCACTGGAATACCACTTTCTCATGAACGAGAAACAATTTACACTTATTTACCCTTTATGATTTACCTTTATTGGAAAGCCAACCCATTTAAACTTTTTTAAATGTCTTTGTTACGTTTATTATATTGCAATGCCGGTCCCAATGCAAATCACTGAAGCTCTAGATGCGGTCTTTAAATGGAAAGACACAGGCTATGCAGCCTCCTTTAGAGCCGGTCAAGGCCACACTCAAAAATAGGGAGGGAAGAAACCTCAAATCATCACACAACCCACCTGAGTGACACGCGCTTGGGCTTGGTTCTCCCTTCTGAGGCCCTGATAACACGGCTTTCTTATCGCCTTCAAGAGAGGAGATTTGGCCCCTGTCCAAGAGAACCAACGAAGCAAGAAAACCACTGTCTAGACACTTAAGGAGAAGTAAAGGAAAAAAATGCTCTGTTTGACAGGAAATACTGAAGGGGCTTTTCACTGAAGTCAGGCGAGTTGAAGGGCTGTAGTCCAGACAATGTCATTGTGCTGGACCGTCTCACCAAATCCCCTTTTCTCCCACCATTTCACAACCGTTTACCATGGATCTCAGAGCCGGACTATGGGGAATCACCTCTTATACGTGCTATCTCTGAGCAAGAGAGTGAACACAGATGGCATGGCTGCTTTTAGGTTTACAGTTATCATTAACAAAAATGATGGGGAAGAGACATGACATGGGGCAGTATACTTCCCAGAGAGGTCATTACCGACAGTAAGAAATTCAAATGAATTAACTTTTTTATGTTCACATGTAATTTATAGTCACTGGCCAAAAACACTCACAATTATATTAGTGGGTCGACTAATGTTCAACAACCGTACTGAATTAGTTACAAATGTTTTTGAAATGGAAAATTCTGTATACAGAAAATAAAAAGGTTTTTTATTATTATTTCAGTTGATGTTAAGCTAAGCAGGTAGCAATGATCTTGAAATGTTAACCAAAAACATCAACCAGAAAATGCTAACTAGCAAAACCAAAACACATTTAGATATTCTTTAAACTGGCCAGTTATTTTTTTTTTCAGATACACATCTAATTTATTTCAAGAATATATATTTTAATTAGGCTATTAAATGTAACCATGCAGGCCATTCTTAACAGAAATTATTATTATTATTATTTATTTTTTTTTTTTTCTTCTTCTTCTTTTTTTTTCATTACTGCAAAAACTTTTTTTTTGCTTCAGTTCTTTTTTCTTTTCTTTTTTTAATCATTCTAATTTAATATCTCACAATTCTTCTTCTTCTTTTTTAATTTAGGGCCAAACGATTTGAATATGTCCACCTAAAATGATTTTTGCTAATTTTCTGGTGCATTGAGCGCTTCAGAATACTTACTTTATTTCCAACAGCCTACACAGTTTTTGATCAAACACATTCATTCAAGCAAAGAAGTTGTTTATGCAAATGTTGTTATGCTGATTAACTTGTAGACCAGTGGTTTTCAATCATTTTGACTCCAAGACTTCTCATTGTACTTAACAATATTCAAAGGCCTCTTGACTTTTCAGTGGTTCGTGATTAACTGAAAGGAATCTGATGCTTTTTTTAATGCTCATTCTGTAATCTTGATGCCCCCATGGAAGTTCACTTATAGGCCCCCTAGTGAGAACAACATTGTGGTATAAATATGAACCCCATTGAAAAACTATTTGAGTGTCTTTCACCCAGAAATACCTGGAAGGAAAAGGTACAATGCAAAGACAACACTGTGTTTACAGTCTCATCACATGCTTTGGATCTGAATGGCACCCCTGTGTCACAGCTCAGTGAAGCAAGACGCGCCAGCACCAAAGCCCTTGCAATAAAAAAACATTACTCACTGTCTAACAACACGCACTCACACACAGATAAGAAAAAAAAAACAATCATCTCAAATACACTGACCTCTTACCTCACAACACACACACAAAAACAACAACATATGGATCCATCATTAACGTGACAGAACTTGCCAAAACCTGTTAAGGGCAATAAATGCAAATGTCACATTTAAAATGTTACAAGGTGGTGATTCTGTATGAATTTTTATAGTGCGATTATGGACAATCTAAGCTACTACTCGGCAACCATCAAATACTGTAAGTGAATATTTGTCACGTTACATTATCAGACCTACAAGTATCATTTGTGTTGCTTCATTGCTGCTTAACAAATCCTGTCCAGTGGCCTCATGGGATAGTAAAGTGTCCATCAAATGCAGACTTCAGAATCTCAATAGAAATAGGTCATATTGAAACTTTTCGCCTATACTGTTTTATGAATTTAGGGATAATATTATTTTGACATACTCTTTTTCACCTAATATTTAGAAGGATGTGATTTGGGATACAGTCATGCTTTTTTTTTCCAGGAAAACAAATACATGTATTATAAATAATGTATTAATGAATGACTAAATTATTGTAAGCATGAAGCTCCATCCTTAAAGCAGGTTGTATGAAAATATACAGATGATATCTTTCACATTAGCCTCCAATTCATTAAATGTATCCTTTTTACAAATTCTGATTATAGAGTGTGTTCGTTTATCCACATTCAGCATACGAACCAAATGCATAATAATACCACACACAAAAAAAATATCACTAACTTAAAAATAAAACACTCTCTACAACCGAAGGCAAATGACAGTATTTCAAAAAAACGCTGGAGTAGAGCTGTTACCTCGGGCATGATTTCGATTGAAATATCACTGTCAAGTTTTGCTTCTGAAAGGTTGAACCCAGGAGGACTTTGATGAAAAGCACCTGGAATATCAATTAAAAAGCGGAAGGAAAGAACAGAGCGCACAAGGGAGAAAAGAACAGAGCTTATGCTTCGGCTTCACTGATTGGTTGTACACATCCTTCTGCCCCCTTTGACCACAGGTTAAGTCATGGGAAGCGTGGGTGGCAACAGCAAGCAGAAGTAATTATTGTTCGGGGCCTTTTAATTTCAGTGGCATTTAAAATGATTAATCCTTTTCTAGAGCTCAGTCAGAGCACTTCATATTTTCATACCGGCCCCCGAGGAGTGACTCATTTCTGAATAGGTCGTGTCTCTCTCTCTCTTGATTACTCTCTGTACATTCAGACATTGGAGACGTAACGGCGCTGTTTGTTATTGACTGTGCGGATCATGCTTTACCCGAGTGGTCGGAAACCATCCGCTAATGGTTGCCGGTCTTCATTGTTGTTGGGCATTCGAAGCAATTCACATAATTAGGACAGCGCATTCTACTACACAAAACCCATTTAGTGAAATAGATTAGAATGTGGAGTTTATCTGGTATAAATACGACTGTGTAAATGAGATCAGGTATGTTCGACGTGGATCTATTCAATTGCAGCATGCAGAGTTGCTCCTGAAATCAATGATTTGCCATCATTTTCCAAAGACTGTGCAGTCAGCTATCATTAGGCACTGCCCTGAAAGAGAAACATGCTAACCTCAAATAAATTTTGACCTGCAATATATTCTTTAAGGAGACAGGTGTGCTAAGTAAATAACCTTTTTTTTTTTTGCTTAAATGCTATGTGTCAAACTAAAATGAAATGCATTAGGACTTTGAAGCATACAAACTGTTATCAAATACTATCTGTTTTAATGAGACAAAAAAAATTAAACAACGAATACTTTTTATTGAACTGCTATTTCTTAATTGCTACTTCTGTCAAAATGTTAAATGCTGTCATCAATTGCTCACCCTCATGTCGTTCCAAACCTGCAAGACCTTTGTTCATCTTCAGAGAAGAAATTGTTGAATTAAGTTGTTCATTTTGGTTTGTTTATTTACAAAAAATTAAGGTTGAACCACTGATGTCACATGGACTATTTTAATGATGTCCTTACTACTTTTCTGTGCCTTGAATGTGGCAGTTGTGTTGCTACATATGCAGGGTCAGAAAGCACAATGAATTCATTAAAATATCTTAATTTTTGTTCCAAAGATGAAGGAAGGTCTTACAGGTTTGGAACGAAATGACAGAATTTGCATTTTTGGGTGAACAATGCCTTTAATTACATATGCTGTAGCCTATGTTTCCAATTCATTCATTTTTTTCAATAGTTATTTTATTATTTATGTTGATATTAATGTTTAGTAAATACATTTTTTATAAAGGTGGGTTTTCATTTGAATTTTTTAGATATAGAAAAAATAAATATGTATTTTTCTCAAATTAATGTAAAAAAAATAGCTGGTTCTCTGTGACAACTTACCCCACTTAGTGTTAAATGAGCTGTATCTTTTTTTGTAATCAGTGCTTTAGGTTATGCATCTACATACTTCAAAAATACATTCCCTTGATATCTTCACTGTAGATTAAAAAAATAATAATCTACAACGCCGAACTATGGGTAACACCGCCATCTTGTGGACATTAAGCAGCAACACCAAACACATGCTCTGCCTTTCAATTACACATTTACTAAATAATTCTAATTATTCAGGTTTAACAGTAAGACCCCAGACCTGATAAATAACTGAATGTTCTAAAAATGTCTAAAATAATATTGATAATAATAATAATGATATTAATAAAAAATAAATGTAAAAATACTACATTTAGGGCCTAATTTTTCAGGTGAATGTCAAATCCAAAAATGTATGCCTGCGTACTTGTTTATAATACAATGTGGGACCAAATGTCCCCACAAGGATAGTAAAACCTGACATTTTTGACACACGGGAGAATATAATTATTAAAAACAGTAAATGGTAGATGGTTATCTGAAAGTGTAACAATGCAAACAGGTTTTCTGCTAGATCTAAGCTTAGGGTAAGGGTTGAGTTTTATGCATGTATGTATATATATATATAAAAAGAGGGGTTAAACTCAGGGAGAAAAAAACAGCAAGGGGCTATAGAAGCTTTCAGTCTAACCCAGCTGTAGTGGCAGGCAGAAGATGCTAGTAATAAATTGACAAATCCCAGCAGACATGTGGAGAAAGTCTGGCTCTCCCATGATCTCTCCAGTGTGGCAAATCAAAACCAAATTTCCTCCTGGGCAGCAGTAGACACGGACGAGCAGATACCTGCGGCCACCTGGGCCTCACTCCAAAGACTCGGCCAAGACAATTTCCCTCAAATCACCTCTCTATCTTAATCTGACAGCCCTCCTCGATTAGGAGGTGTGAAAATTACTTCTCTACCCACCAGCTGTCGTTCTGAAATTATCTTAATTGTACCATGATTATGCCTCTAAGCTCCTATGAGAGCAACTTGCATCCGTTAAAAAGTACTAGCAAAGATGGGAAGACCTTCAAAGTGTAAGTGAACACCTTAGAAGAGCTGCAATCCACACACATACAAACACAGAGACTGGCTGCAGGAAAACAGTGCTATACACTAGCAGATGCCAAAACAAATCCTAGCATGTGTTCACCGGAGTATTCGCTTAATATCAAAACATAAACAGTGGCTTATTACTGCAAATAAGCTCATTATCAATCTCAACAAGCTTTAAAGACACAAACACAACATTGCTAAAACATTTTGGCGGTAAGTAAACAGTTCCATTAATTAATAATGCTTCTGTAAATATTTTGCTTTCTAAAACACATGACAGCCTAAATAGCCTTGTAAGTTACAGAAATATTAAGGAGGAAAGGAACTCACCACACAGTAACATCAACGCTGACATTTGAGTCGTTGATGGTCTTTCCTGTTGTACAATTCCAGCTGCTTGGCTGTCAGTAGTGGTTTTCAGTTGGTTAGTGTAATGGTAATGTTGTTGTTGTTGTTGTTTGTTTGTTTCAAGACTTTACGTGATTTCAAATACATAATGTGTTCACGTGTGGAGAAGCTTCCACAAAAGCCCTGTAACGTTACTTAATTAAGTGTGCTATAGCTGGTTTTCTTCTCCATCTCTTTTTCTGCTATAAAACTATATCAAAGTAATGGCCATCGATCGAAATTCGCCATAATCGTGCATCTACTCAGGAGCAGGACACATCCATCCGCTCGACACTAGGTGGCGTTTTGGATCAATTCTATTTACCCCGAATCATTGCGTAAAACATACAGAATGTATGCTTTATTTTCCGTCTATAAAATGTGCCGTTTAGTGTTACCACACAAAAAAAAAGAAAAAAAAATTGAGCTCCTCATTGGCCGTTAATACGAATGTGACACATTTTTTACACGCAGCTAACTTATGATGCTGATGTGTTTAAAATGTTCAATAATTTAAGTGTTACAAAGTTAAAAGAATATATTAACTGCAGACAAATTGAATCTCATGAGCGTAGCGCAGCGTTTAAAATGAACTTAACTTTACACACATGCCACAGGACAAACGTAAATTTACGACAAAACATTGCACCTAGAGTACTAGGCTAAAGTTACAACTGAAATTCAGACTAACTGCTTTCGGGTAATAGAATTTTAATTAATGATGGAAACAATAGTGGTGATAAATTTCTGCAGCTAACATTAAAGGCAGAGAGTAAGGTGATTGTTTCACAAAACATTTTTGTTATGCTCTTTTCCAGGCACGTGCACACATATACATCAATGGGGCCTTTTCGTCCTAGAGAGAAAATTGTAATATTGTTATTATTGTCATCAATGTGTGGGGGGAATGTGTGTTTCTTACACATTTCCCAGTCAAACTAATAAAAAATAAAAATATCAGGTCGGAGAATGCCGTACTCCTCCACGTGGCCGCAGCACAGCAGGTTAGCACGCATCGATCAGCTACGCATTACAGCTGCTGAAGTGAAGACATCTCGCCCCATTTTCAGTTGTGTTTTAATGTCTTGGTGTGAGGTAAGTGGTGAGGAACAAAAGACTAAACTACATGTACCTCGAATTTACAGCTAATTATACAAAAGGCAAAATATAGTGTTAAAAAGGCCTTCTTCTTCTTCTTAGAGTTTATTGGCGGTTGGCATCCAACATGGTGCGTGTGTGTGTGTGTGTGTGTGTGTGTGTGTGTTAAACTTAATCAGTATCACGCGAAGACGTGCGTTTTTCCCAACCAAAGGCAGCATGATTACAAATGTAATATTTATTTTACAGCAGTTCAATAAAAAAATAATTTATTATTAATACACGTATGTTTTAGACGCACAGTATCGATTCATTTCGACAACAAATATAATTCTAATTTGCATCTCTGAGTAACATGACCAGGCGTTGTTCCTGAATGAATCAACTGTTTAAATGATTCATTCCATCTCAGTTATTCACTTATTAATAGTGACTTGGTTTTACCTACTTGCGGCTTTAATTTGATATTTTTTGTATAATTCCAAATATCAGTATTCAAATGTATGTTTTAAAAAATTCTGTTTAAAATATAAAAAAGTATTAATGCATTTGTAACTGCAGGTTAAATCCATTCATTTCCTACATTAAACAGATTGTAAATGCATCTAAATGCCACTTCAGATGCAGTTTGTGTTTTCTCTGCATTGCAAATATAAATTTTGTCAATACTGATTTATTTTGCTTGATAACAGCCCAATTGACATATTATTCTAACCTAATGATTAATTTTAAGAATTTGTCTAAAAAGATGCACAGTTTTAGAAAAAAAGGTAAAAATGCTAATTAAAAAGTAAAATAAATAAATAAAATCTGTAACTGCTGTGAACTGATCACCACACAGAATATCACAAACTTTAAGGAATCAGCTGACCACAATAGTCCTTAATATAATGTTACTAACACAATAACACACTCAGCAAAATATAGTCTAATTATCATTATCAATAAAATCAATATAATGGTAAAAAGATTGCACACCCCTAATATATTTAATGTTTATTTAGGAAAAAAATGAAAAAATATAGCTGCAAGCAGCAATTACCGGGGTTCGAGCATTTGAAGGGTTTTGAGGTCTATAGGGCAACCTTGGATACATGTCTGACACTTAATCACATTGAAAAAGGACAATTGGCTTATAGACTCACACAGACACACACAGACATGAAATGGTTAAATTATTATATTAATACAACCACACAGATACACACATACACAGGCATACATTTACACAAATTGTGTTACAATGTTAGATATTTGAAATAAATGATAGGTGGCAGTTATTTTAGGGTTTATATGTTATTCTCATGTATCACTGTAACGATTATCTGGCAAAATTGTAAAAACTTTATGA
>JAUCMS010000105.1:9118477-9141966 GCA_032357445.1 Enteromius radiatus
CATGTGATTGGCTGCTTATTGCTGATGTCACACTTTCATGTGCACGTGCTACATTAACTCAGGATCAAGCCTGAGTTAACAGAGAAAGTTGATGACTAGCTTCATGGTACCAACAAACTCAGATTGGAGTGGTTTGGTTTTGTCAACTCAATACTAATCCTGTAACTCTGAGTTTGTTTAGCCACCATCATGGTACAGGCCCTGGGTTATTTCCGAATGTATTCAAAGGGCAGACAGCAAGACGATCAAGGGGTGATGCATACAGTTTGAGATAAAAATGAAATCGAGCTAAAATCCTGCAACATCTCATAGAGCACCTTTAAGGATACTGGATAAATCTCCTCAGAGCTTGTATTTATAATGTACAGAAATGTCCTTTAATAATTCTGCCTTAAATAGTTTTACATATTGTTGAACTATGGAGCTTAAATTTTACATTTTAGTTTTAAGTATTATTTATTTATATTATGTCTTTTTTTCTTCTTTTTTTCTCAGGTTGGATGATTATATAATTTGAAATCTGGGTCCTAAAAAAAACATTGAATAGGCAGTATTCAAATGGAAGCACAAAAGCACATGTTGCAAAGTCCTATGAAATATCATATTCTCTATAGATAATGTTAGATCTATGACAATGTGGTAAGACATTAATAAAACCAGCATCAGAAATTGCCTACAAACCCAGACTAATGTGTCCTGTAATTGTGTGAATCTAACTAAGTTATTGATTTTCATAGTTTTTCATGAACTATTTAAGCACTGCTTTAGCACACGATATCCACTCTCTGCCCCATGTTATTATCTCAATCTCAAAAGAGTAGGTGACATGGCGACTGCAACCTATCATTTGCTCTTGTGAGGTTTTATGGGAAATACTACTTTGAAATACTACACTTTCAGTGTGGCAGTTTAAGTTTGGAAAATGTCATTCAGTAGAGACGTAATATTACCAACTCATACAGTACGTTTCATTGCATTGATTCAATTGTTTCTTCTTTAAGATACTGTACATGCAAAATAGGGGTAATAGAGCTTTTGTATCAGGATATATACTGGATCAGTTTTGGGAATAAATTCTCCCCATCTTCCCAAATTAGTTATTTTTCAACAAGTTGAATCATTTTTTAATTTATTTGACTTAAGAATAATTTTAAAAGATAGAAAGGGAAAAGTTCTCAAACCTGAGCAGTCTTCATTACTGAATTAAGTTCTAGAATAAGACTAGAACTTTAAAACAATGTTAAAGTCATCAGTTATGTTATTGCTTTTTAATGCTTGTAAACTAAAATAATGTAATTTACCTGTATGCGAAGCTCTTGCATGAAAAAATCTGTTCATCACTACTAGGTAACCGTAGCTAGAACAGAGTTATAAAGATTGTAAGGAAATACTCCTCATTTATTAATATTTAGAGGTGTAAATTTAGATGATATATTAAATCAATAATAATTATTTTGTTATATGATATTTATGGAAGAGTAATTATTTTTTCAGCCATATGCTTTTCAGGTACTTGAGGTCCATATTTTTATTGCATATTTGAAGATCAACTAGTTGCAGTAGTGCAAAGTTACATCCACAAGATGGGGACAGATTCCTCTCAAATACTGACTCTTTCAATGCTTTTAACTACTGTGAAGAGAACCCGGCATCTATCAAACAATGCAAAATAATAATGCAGAGATTAACACTGACCTTCCAACCAAAGATGTAAACATAATTTAAAAGGATTACTATGTATTTTAATATATAAAGTTGTCCTAAGAGAAGGACACATTTTGGTTTTAGGTTGTAGGACAACTTGAAACCACTTCAAATGTTGACTGTGTGTGTGTGTGTGTGTGCGTGTGTGTTTTATATATATATATATATATATATATATATATATATATATATATATTGCATGATTCACTTAGTACTTACAAATAAATAATATCCCACTGCTGCTAAACCTCATGTATACCTACAGTAATAGGTATATACAAAGAGTACATTGACAGATTTGAGGTATCTAACTTAGTGTTAAGTCTTAAATGAAAAGCTTAGGCCTTCATATACTGCTATGGGGCATTGCTAAGAAGAAAATAAAGAATAAATGTCTAAAATGTATTAATGCACTTGTTGCAGTACTTTCCTAAAGAGTGCTAGAGTGAAGCAGAGGAGAAGAATTGTTAAATAAAATTCATAAAATGAACAGTTGAACCAATAATGCCAAATGGACTGTTTTGTTGATGTTCTTGGTACCTTTTTGAGCTTTAGGACCCTTGCCATCTATCCTACCATATACAACTTTACTTCACATGTTGTTATATGTTATGTTATTATGTTAAACTTCTTTAAAATTACTTTTTTTTTCCACATACTCGCTGGACTTTGCAAATTTATTAAAAATGAAACACTGAAAAAAATGACACTGCATAAGTCTTTATACCCTTTGCTTTGACACTTGAAATTTGAATTATCTTTGAGATGTTTTAACCTGTGGCAAATGTAGTTTATTTGAGATGATTTGGAAAGGCACACAGACCTGTCTATATAAAGTTTAACAGATGAAATGGAGCCTGCAGAGCTGAGAGACAGGATTGTGTTGAGACAGGTCAGGGGAAGACTACTACTTTCTACTGTCTTGTAGGTTCGCAGGAGCATTTGGCCTCCATAATCCTTTAATGGATGAAGTTTGAAACAACCAGAACTCTTCCTAGATCTAGCCTCCTGGCCCAACTGAGCAATGGAAGGAGAAGGGTCTTAGTTAGAGAGGTGATCAAGACACTGATGGTCACTCTGGTTTAGCTCCAAGATCTTACATGGAGATGGGAGAAACTTACACTGCAACACTCCACCAATCTGGCTTAATGGCAAAGTGACAATACTCAAGCTTCTCCTCAGTAAAGATACATGAAACCCTTATTGGATTTTACTAGGGAAAAAAAAAAAGATTCTCTGGTCTGATGAACCTCAATTCCTTATCAATCAATCAGGAGAAACCTATAAATGGCTGTCCACCGATGGTCCCCAGCCAACTTGACAGAGTTGATCTAAAGAGAAGAATGGCAAAACAAAACAAAAAAAATGCAGATGTGCAAAGAAGTTTTGAGTTAAGGGTGTGAAAACTTGTGCAATGTCAGTTTTTCATTGTTACCTTTTTAAAGTGCCCCTATTATGGGTTACAAAAAGTTAATATTTTGGTTTTGGAAGTCCCAAACAACTGGTGGCATGCATGCAAGGTCAAAAAAAAATAAAAATCTTATTATAATATGTATTTATTTTTGCCTTATTTGAATAATGACTTTTTCGATCTTTCGTTTTTCCAAACTATAAAGTATGAAGGTATGAAGACTTTCTATAGGCACTGTAAATATGTTGTGTTCCAGGGTCACAATTTGGTGTAGTAGTTTTATAAGGACTTGCTGTGTTTTTCTGGGAAATACCATATGGAAGAGGTGCGTAGAATATTGAAAAGTAAACGCCTTACCTCTAGACACCTGTTTCTTATTAAACGACACAACTAAATGATGCAGAAGTAACTGTTTTTAATAGGAGGT
The DNA here is from genome assembly GCA_032357445.1 of Enteromius radiatus. NCBI lineage: Eukaryota > Metazoa > Chordata > Actinopteri > Cypriniformes > Cyprinidae > Enteromius > Enteromius radiatus. Next base: position 9,122,020 of record JAUCMS010000105.1, read on the forward strand.
ATGTATACAATATAACTGTATGCCATTCCATTCCAGTCAAAATCTCCTGTCTTTGACAGTGTGACTAGTTTTATGTTATGATTTTCATAACAAAATCTGCATTTTATTCGAATAACCCAAGTTAAAGATACACTAAGGATGCATTATGAGTGGACTCCAGACTTCTTACCTGATTGAGTTTACACTGGCATGTCAGGACACATCTTCTTTTTTCCCTCCCCTCTCTGTACATTTGAAGTTGAGACTGAATTCAGCAGTTACAAGGGAAAGTGTTGCATAATGAAATCACATGGCATTCCCACTGTTAGGTAGATCAGTTAATGTAATCAGTTAATGTTAGTTAGTGTTGGCTGTGGGTATCAGTTTATTGCATTTGCAAAGCTTCACGAGGGGAATATTTCAGAATTAAAAGCAGTAAATACAAACTGAGGTAAGAGGAAGTTTTTGTTTACTTAATATTAGTTTTAATATTTTTTTATATATAGCCTAATATGTGAATATATGTTTATGTTTTAAATGATACATTTACTATATGGCTAGCATCCAATATCAAGTGTATTTACAGAAACATTGATACAAAATTGAAATGATGAGGTTTAAGAGATGAGAAACATTAGAGTGAAAGTAATGGGTGTAAAATGGTTAAATATTTATACATACAGTATATACATAATGGTTTTTGCTTGTATAAAGCCATTTTAAATGTTTAAACCTTAGCTTTACATAAGTTGTTGTTGCACTATCTGGCCCTTCATTCTCATGTGCACACATCCACGATGCATCTTTCTTATCCTCCATCTGTTGTGTCTTGAAGTTGTTGAAGAAGAGATTTGACAAGGATTTCTATGAGTTTTGGGCATACTGACTTCATTGTTTTCTCACAATCATTTTGTTTCAGGGGAATGTCAGACACTTTTTATATTCAGTTGTCTCAAGATGAGTTACTAATTACTAGATGACTATTAACTACTGTAATGTAAATAGCCTACATAAAACTACTAAAGTGCTAAAAGTAGTTTTGTACAGTACCTTTATAATAAGCTGCCAAAACAGGTGGTAATGAGAAGTTTGCTGCTAATCAATTAAGAGGTTTTCAAATTATTTTTATTTTTGTTGTTTAATTTAATAGCCTATATAAAAAAGTGCAGTTCTTGACTGATGCAGTGCCTTTCCTGCCCAAAAAACATTACATCATTACTGGGCATGTTGGTTTTTCCTACTTTTTCAATCATTGGGTCATTTATGGAAAGTGGGAAATTTCCACATTCCATTATAAAGGTGACTTAGTTAGCAAAAAGCCTAAGGATACATTACCTCCTCAACTCAATTTATTAGGAATGTCTTAGATGATACAGTATAGCTGAGTTGACAGCAAGTGGAGACATGTGTGACTGGATCTCCTGAGATGGGAAAAGTGGGAAATCCCGACAACTGCTCTTTTCACAGCATGATCCAGCTGTGCCCACAAAAAGGAAATTATTGGTGGGCTTATGAGTCTGTGTGTGGTGGGTTGTAGGTAAAATTCCTGGTTACATCAGCCATTAAATACTTAAAGAATACATTAAATACTTACTTATCAGTGCACAGTATGTTTCAGTATATGGAAGTTTCTAGTAACACATATTTTTCTTCTCATCTATATGACCCTCAGTGTATAGACAACAAATTACTTCCCTTTATTTCTGAAATGCGATCATACAAAGCCCATCTGTACCAATATGCTGAATCATCGCTTTCAGACAATACAAACTTAAAGGCAAGTTTGTCTGAGCTTTTATGTGCAATCAGATCAGATCTCACACTCTCTGTCTGGACTGTTACAGTGGGTTAGTCCACCCAAAACATACCCTCATATTCCAAAAGCTGTATCAGTTTCAATCCTCTGCAGAACACAAAAGAAGATGTTTTTGAAGTTGGTAGAAGACTGTTCAGTTCCCAATGACTTACTTTTTCCATACATTGAAAGTCAATGGGAACCAAAACTGCGTTAGTACCAAAAGAAAGAAAGAAATTGACAAAAGGGTGCATGTCCAAATGACTCCTTACTAAAATGTATTTATGTATTTATCAAAAATAATCTCATTTTCAATCAGTTGTGCAAATGTGCCAAAAAAATACTTTCTCTTTGACAGAAATAGTAAGATCATTATGCTAGTATGGATTTCTAAAATCAGCAGTTCACTATTGTCAATACGCAATTGTGTGTAAAATCAGTGTACAGATTGTATTTTTCTCACAAATTTGTGATTCATCAATAATTGAACAATACAATTGTGCCAGGGATGTCATTTGCATATGCAATCAGTTGTGGTCATGACTCATGACCAGATACTGGAATAGCTCCTCACGAGAAGAAATAGTTCCTTTAAAAATAGAAATAATATACTTAAAGATATGCAAAACTGAATGGAATAGTTCAACCAATTCTGTCATAATTTACTATTTCCAAATCTGTATGAATTATTTTGTTGTACTGAACACAAAGGAAGATATTTAGAAGAAAGTTTGTAACCAGGCTGTTTTGAGTCACAATTGACTTCCATTGTAGGAAAAAAAAATATTATGGAAGTCAATGGTGACCCAAAACAGCCTGGTTACAAACTTTCAGCACAACAAAAGAAATTAATACTAGTAAATGATGACAGAATTTTATTTTTGGGTGAACTATTCCTTTAAGTATTGCATCATAGTGTAAACTTCTATCACATCTTCCTATATGTAATGTCAAAGTTACTTCTACAATCAAAAGATCTTTAATTTCCATTAATTACATAGACAAATTTTTATAATCATCTGCAAAATTTACACTGAAAATGATTAAGTATCATTCTGTTCCCATCTGATCTTCCTTACAGGCGTCCAAAGGCCATGCCAGGGCCAGATGGATACAGAGAACTGCATCCATGCCAAAACTTTCCTGCGTCTAAAACGTACTCTCCCCCTAAACCTCCACTTAAGGGCGAGAAATGGCACAGAGCGACAGACTTTATTTTGAGGAGAGATGTCCAAGAGAAGGACCACCAACGCCAGGCCACCCAGAACACCACAGTGGCACAAAACCCACACCAAGGAGATGCCACCCACAGTCTGCTCACTCTCCCAAAGATAAAACCGATCCCAAAACCTTGTCTACTGAAAACACAGTTCCTAGTTGACCAATCACAGCCTGTCCATAATTTTATAATGAATTATGTGACACCTGCATCAGACCCAGCTTATTCAGGTACATCACACAGAATGTCTAATTCCAATTCATAAACATAAACTCCTAACCAAAACCAGTCCTGCGTAGACAACATCCTACTGTCATGACAGCAGATGTGAGTAAATCTGTGAACCACTGGCAAACATTCACCAAATCTGTTTCAACAGATGGAAAGAGTAATGACACTCATTTGGAAAACTGGCACAGTCGTCCAAAAACTACCTCACATAAATCAAATCGAGTCCCTCCGAGCATACCTGTACCTGCCAGACCTCTTCCCAAAGAGCCAGAGCAAATGATCTCCATGATGGGTGAGTGTTCATTTGCCATAACGATCTGAATTTATTTCTTATCGTTTTGTGACTTACAGGCCTATCTCGAGCCAAAAATACAAACATTAGACAGTGTATGCGTATAAAGCACTCTCAAGTTTCTTGTTGCATGAGAACCAATGCCTCAGCAGTCTGAATCGTAGGATTACAAATTTAAGAATCTGTCTCAGATCTGCTGATCCTACATCCTGAAATAACATCATATAAGAAACTGAGACTTTTGTTTTGTCACCTTTTGTTGTAACAGCTCTTGGTGCCTTTTGCTCCAGTATTTGATTGGCTATGCTGATTAGATCAGGACTGGTGTAATGGGGGAAGTTTGCTATACCTGAATACTTCATTTGCATTCTTTGTTTCAGCTGTCTCCACCTCTATGTAACCCCTCCCCCTTGAAACCTATATGAATTGCAATGTAACACTGCCTTAGTTAGACTACTTTGACGATTTAGTCAGATTATTTTGAAAAATTTTGCTTCCAAATCCAAAGTCGGTCTCCTGGTCTCGTGAAAAAAGTTTTACAATAGAATAGACAATCTTGTGTTATCTATTTTTGTTGGCAAAGCACCTACTGATATTGATGAGGGAGTTTATATGGATTTAGACATAACATCCGTCCAGTCTGAATCCTCCAGCTCACCAGTGCTCCCCCACGCACAATCAGGTACTGTAATTTCATCATCATTATCACATTTTATCGTTAAATCATATCTTGTGAGGACAATGATTCTCTTGTTGTCTCCAGGTTCTGAGGTTTGGCCCAATGGCAAACCCCATCCACATGTATCGCTGTCAAAACCAATTCCTGCTTTCAGGGTCCACGATAAAACCAAAACTGAACACAATGAAGTTGGATTGATCAGCGACATTGTCAGGGAAGATTTGGTTTCTGAGCTTCACAGAAAATTCTCAGGAACAGTTAAAGAGAGAAACTGCACCAAAAAGTCTGATGTATTTAAGGCTAAAGGAGATCACTCTCCCAAAATGTTAGAAATGTGCTTATTGCACACCAACAGACTAACTGATTTAGAAAGACTACATGAAAATGTTTCCAATGGAGATAGTCCAGAGGATGTTTGTTCTGTGATAAAATACCAAGAAACCGATGGGGAGAATCACTCAAAGAACTCACTTGAAACTTCTCAAAGGACTCTAATGATGCTGCCTCTTCCTGGTTTGGTGGACAAACTGATCAAAAGCCCTTCTAAGAAAGACTGCAACTGCATGTGTGCTGATACTAAGACAAAGTTGGTGGAGAGCTTGTGGCAAGACCGAATCATTGTAAGAGACAGTGGAATATTATGTCGGCTCAGTAAGGAACAGCTAAAGCTTCAAGAGGTAACCTAAAGTGTATAAACATTGGTAATACCTGTTTTACATCTACTTTATATTCTCTGATGTTCTCCACACTTTCTCCCAATATTCTATGCCCATCGTTCACATCCCTTCAATCCTTTGCCAGCATCTGTATGAGGTTGTCACATCTGAGCAGTCCTATCTTCAGAGTTTGACGGTGGCTGTGGAACATTTTCAGGAATCTTCCGTGCTGAAAGACGCTTTGGCACCAAGAGACAGAAAGTCATTGTTTTCTAGCATTGCTAAGATCAAAGAGATCAGTCAAAGGTATGAACCAGACATAAGTCTGTTTAGCAAGAGGGGAAACGTTTAGATCTGGTTCCTTTCTTTTAAACACTTACAGTACACTTTTTAACACTTTCTGGTTATTTTCTTGTTGAAATGTTGTCATATATATATCATATATATATATATATATATATATATCAGTTTGATGAACTTGAAGTGAAGTGACTTTTTATTAAAATATATATATATATATATTAAAAATAATTGTAAAAGTGGCTCATAAGCATCATTCATTTTGTATTTGAACTATATGGTCTATAATGATATTAAATTATGGCCTTTTTAATTGTGACTTAAATGTCCAAATACTTACCTATATCCCATGCAAACTCTTTTTTTTTTAGTTTCATGGATGCAATGCTGTTGGAGTTGGCCTCAGGTGTGTTCTGTGACATAATCTGTGACATTGTACACCAATACGCTCTTGGACCCTTTGATGCATATATAAATTACATCCGTAATATGCCCTATCAGGAGCAGACACTACACAACCTTGGGTAAAAGAACAGTTCTTGATGTTTATTCATCATGCATATTAGGAATGCAAACTGTATTCTACACTTAGGTTCAAATATGTACCTTTTGTAAAGATACCGCTCCAGTGACAGCTTTTGTACCTTTATTTCTGAGAGTGTACCGAGATTAGCAACAAGGGTTATGAATAAAATGTCTACTATCTGAAAATCAAATATATTTATAATATACGTTGTACAGAAAAGAGAGTCCTCAGATTGTGGAGATCTTGCATAAACTACAGGAAGACCCTCGATGCAACCGCCTACCGCTCAAATCTTTCCTTTCACTGCCATTTCAGAGAATCACACGGCTTAAAATCCTAATGGAAGTGAGTGATGAGTAGCACTAGCATATTAGCATGAGAATGTTTAATTGTTTTTAAATGTTACATCACTGAACATGTCAAACATTTCGATGTAATGCAGAATATTCAGAAAAAGGCCCTTTCAGGGTCAGACTGTGAGGCTTCAGCATTGAGAGCTCTGAAGGAGATCTCCAGGGTATGAATGCCAAAGCTGGCAGCTAAACATTTTCCGAATGACTGCTATTGTATAAAAATCAGTTTGCGGCATTATGTTGTATGCTTTGTGCTGTCTTCATCTACAGCTTCTAGAAGCTTGCAATTGGCAGGTGGGCAGAATGAAACAGATGGAAGAAATAGTGCAGATTGCTAACAAGATTGAGTTTGCATGCAAGGTACATAGTTGCAGGTGGTCGCTGGGAAACTTGTTTACATATACATTTTGAAATGTGCAATTTATTCTTTTCATCAATGTTTTTTGGGACTTTCTATCTCTCTCAGGCCCTGCCTCTTGTGTCTTCCTCCCGCTGGCTTGTGAAGCAGGGAGATCTGGTGCAAATCTCTTTGAAGGAAAACATGTTTGGCCAGAAAAAACTGTGTCCTGTACTTCTGTTCCTCTTTAATGATCTGCTGCTAGTGGCCACCAGGAAAGGGTAGGAGAGCCAAATCAATTCTTTTATCAAATGAGCTGATTTACATGTTTACTTAGTGAGAAGTTTCTTCCGTTTTCATTAGGTTTTAGTTTCTAGGAAGATGGATTGTTCTTTAGGTATCTTCTGTCTTATGGGTGTCTCCATTCTAGGCTCCTATAACATTGAATGTCTCTGTTATCTAAAGTGACAGATTCGACTGGTTGCACTGATTTAAAAAGGTGTCTGAATATTGATAATTATGTTATGGCTAGTAACAAACAAGTGGACAAAATTTTGCTGTTTTTATCCAAATAAATTATTTAAATCATTTTAACCATATTTAACCATGAACCAACATTATTGTACAGGATATTTATTTTGAGATTTGCTAAAGATGAATGTTTCTAAAGAGTGATTTAATGAGCCTTTAGATGACAGAAAAGGTCATCTAAATCTTAAAATATAGGGGAAATGATTGTGCGATGTAATGTATGTGATATGTATGTAGGCTATATGATAAATATCCAGTATTGACACATACCAATAAATAAAGAAACCTGACCAATAACTGATATGGTACTGATATACAACTTCATTGCTAAATCCTATTTTATAGATAGCATTTATGGATAAATAGATTGTCAATTTAAGATTGAAATACAAATAGTGGGTAAATTTTAAATCTATTAAATGTCTAAGTTGATGAAAAAATAAAGGTAAAAACAATAATATTGTGAAATAATATAACAAATATATATATACTGTATATATATATATATATTTTTTTTATTTATTTATTTATTTTTTTTAATATAAATTATTACTATTATGGCAAAGCTGTATTTTCAGCAGAAATTAATATGCTGATCTGGTGCTCAAGAAACATTTCTTATTATCAACAGTGTTGAAAACATTTGTCCTACTTAATATTTTTTGCAAATGATCATCTCTGCTAATTGTTTTCGAGAAGTTCAGAAGAAAAGCACTAAAATCGCATTTTTATACGGTCAGTTTTTCTTCATTTAAGTGCTGAATAAAACTATTAATTTCTTTGAAAACAATTTTACCTGACCCAAGCTTATGAACGCTGTAGATGCAGCAGATTGTTTGTATATTTTTGCCCGCCCATCCTGAGGTGTTAATGTCATTTCTGAATGCAGGTTGGATCGGTTTGTAGTTCATGATTACGTGCACCGCTCTCTGATAGAAGTGACTGAGGGCAAAGATCTGGAGGAGGAGCTGGAGGGATGTGAGCTGAACCGGATATTTAGGCTCATCCTTTTGCATAATCACCGGAGCGCCACCTCTCAACATCTTCTGCAAACAAATTCAGAGTTAGTACAAAATGCATAGAACAATCAAGCTGTCAGATTGTCATTATGGCAAGATGAAAGCGAATAATTACAAAACATATAAAATACTATATATACGTCTCCCTCAATAAACAGGTGTCTTCTTGTTTTCTTAGAGCTGAGAAGGACTTATGGGTGGAGCTCTTGGGTGGGCGGAGACATGGACAGGATAATGTGTATGAAGAGTGGGGTAAGAATTAATCACTAAATGCAATACCAGTTTTTATGTGTGTGTGTGTTTGTCTGAGTCAGTTCTATTATGCAATAAAAAATAGCTTGTGCAGCTAAACATTGTCCACTAGGGGGCAAAAGTGTCAATGGCTGTAAAATAGTGTTTCCAACAATGAGAAACATCTGTTATTAATCTGAGAAAACATGATGCTCTTTAGAAGTATAGTAAATAAATAAAAGAAATAAACAATGTACAAATTTAAATCAAATAGGCACTGTGTCTAAGACTGTCCTCAGGTGCGATGTATAGAGGTGTACAGTGGACAACAACAAGGGGAGCTTAGTCTACAGCTGGGAGATATGATCAATGTCGTGCAGAAGACTTCAGATGGTACTGCTGCAACACAACCCTGTCATTCTGAATTCAATTAATCCATTTTTTTTGCATGCTTAGTCTCTCATTTTTGGTGTTTTGTAGGGTTTCTGGAAGGCCGTAGGGTACAGGACGGACAGCGGGGCTGGTTCTCCGCTGCATGTGTTGTAGAGATCACCAATGATCATGTGCAGAGACGTCATCTACGTCAGCGGTATCATGTCCTACAGACAGCCACACGCCTGCTGAAACAACGCAGTGGGGGCCTTGAACTTCCAACCAAAAAATGCTTTAAATGAGAGACTGTCTACATTGCAATTAGCATTTTTTTTACTTACTGACTTAAAATAAATTAGTAAATAATTATATGTGCAATCTATGTATAATTTAAGTGAACTACTGCCAGTTGGTCAGTTGGTCTTTTGGTCTTGGTTTATATATATTTTACGTGTCTGGTTTTACAGAACAACTTCAAACATCTCTGCATGTGATTTAAGAAACACTGAAACTACTTTCTATGGTTTGCAGCAAATAATGTGGGCCAGTACTTATTCTTTCTTCTGCTTGCAAATGTGCAGGTGCTGTTTATGTTTTCTTTTTTAATATATGTAGCCTAATGTATGTACTGTGCAAGGTCATGCTTATTCCCTTCTGTTATTTTCCATTCTGTTTAAATAAATTTTGTAATATAATCCATATCCCTCTATTTCATTTTGGTCAGTTTTTTGGTTATTTGACACCTCAACTTTCCACACTTATTTGCTTATGTTGACTGTTTTGAGTGACAACTTAGATGTGAAGCTTAAAGCTTCCTTTATTTTGCATGTGAACAAACAATATTTCATTATTTGGAATTCCTATAATTTTACATTCCCTGGAAATATGATTGAGTACACAGAGATAGCTAGTTTTATTTATTTAAATATATATATAACTAACAACAACAACTCTATAACTAGACAGTATTTTAGGCACCATTTCAACACAAATCAATGGTTTGACTTGTTTTTTTATTTGTTTAATACTATTTATCTTGTATTATGTCATATTATATTATCAAACTGCATGGCATTTCCAAACCAATCAAATTCATCTGAAGGTATACCTTTCAGCCAATAGTTGCCGACCATTTCTGTGTGAATCTGAACCAATAGAAGGCAGGATCTGTCTGAAGTCGTCCAATCAGAGCGAAGCTTTGGCCGCAGTTCGCCTACAACGACGGTCGGACGTGTAACTCATTTAGAGTTGAAGAAATACCAGGCGGAAAATAAAAGGTATGATGTTGATTTTTCTCAAAATAGAGTTTAAAAGCTAATTCAAATCAGTTATGTTAGCAGTAGCTTATTTAAACGTGTCTCAGTGAAGCATACGATAGAGTTTTATGGCTTCTTCGCATGTTTGTGTGGTTTGACTAAACTTTCTCAGTCTTTGTTTCATCTCTAATGACAAACAGCAAAATGCGTGCTTATATTTTTCGTCGCAGCTGAGGATATTTTCTCGGTGTTCGTAAAATACGAAGAGTAAAATAAGTTTGTCTTGAGGGCTTAAGCTATTGCACAGATTGTTTTTTAACATTTGTTCCATGAAGCCTTATCTCATTATATTACACAACTCGTTTATTTCGGCTTTTCATTTAATTGTTTTCAGCATTTTTGCTTTATCAAGCGCAGCCTGCAATGAGAAAGTTATTTTCATTACTAAAACAAAAGAGATTAGTGCTCACTGATCGTTGGTTGATTCAGTTGGAAGAATTGCTCATACTTCGGGATAAAGTATTCCTTCTCAAACGTAACGTAAACTTCATTCCTATGAGGGGAAATAGGTCAGTTTGGATTACAACTTGTAAATGAGCTTGTGCTTTGAAGGCATTCCAATCAAATTACTTAAACCAACCTGTTGCATTAAAGAGCCAGAAACATGCTAAATGATTCTGGCTTTAATTAATGTTATTCTCAGTTGTCCTTGTTGCTTTAGAAATGAAGAGAGTTAATGTGGAGTTGGTCGTGTAGCATTGATGCCTCTAGTGTTGCCAGTGTTAATCAGACCTCATGCATAGTCGTTGCTAAATTTGTACTTTAGTATTTTGTAATGGCTAATGTGAGCTCGTGTCTTGTGGTCATGCCACTGTTATTGTGCTGGCCAGTCTTGACAGGAACTTTATGAAGTGGCATGTGAAGGAAAGGGAATTGGATCACACTGTTTTGGTGTAAATATCATCAGATTATGTTTAAGTGTAGCGGAGCTGTGAATGTTTGACTTGAATCCTTGACAATTAGTTAATCAAGGTTGACAATAAATGCATCAGTTCTGATTGACTCATGCCTGTCCTTTAAAGTTAGAATTATTATTATTATTCTAAATGCATCTTATTGCAAACGATTTATCCATGCATTTTTAATTATTTTACAAGAACACAAAACATGTATTAACATTACAAAAGATCTGTCTTTGAAACTTGAAATAATGTTTGTTAAACACTTAACTAAGATTTTTTTGTTTTGTTTTGGCGGATATTTCAATGATATTTTACTTTTTTCATTTACCTGCTGCATATCAGTTCTATATGATATAGAGTTTTCCATTAAAATTAAACAGAGGCCAGAACAAGGTTGAACTTGACAAATGGAAAACAAAATGTACAAAGTTTCTTTTTAAAAATAATTGAATGGGGAAAATGTAATTTTAGCTGATTTAAATGACATTATGTGCTATATATGTCTGCTGGAAGACCTTTTTTTAGATGTTTATGTATTCTTTAGGTTTTTATGTTTATTAGCGTTTTTAGTAGCAGGAATAAGATAACAATTAATATATGTAATTGACTATTCTAACATTATGAATATGGTACCAGTCAGAAATTAAATTCTTATTTTTCTTTCTTAAAAAAACAAATCCTGATTCTAGACTCCGATTGCTGTCCCTGCATGTAGATACGCTTAGATTAGTTCTTTCAATTTATACCATAATATAAGTTCCTGTAGAACTGGATTGAGATTTCATACTATTGTTTCATTTATTTGATTGTTCTGCTGTTTTCAGGCAGGGTGTGTATATGTGTGTGTGAGAGAGGGGGTAGGCTGCATTGGGAGCAGCTATGGGTGAAATCGAGGGCACCTACCGCTCCTTGCAGACCCCCGCAGGAACACGGCTCGGAGCTCAGTACAACACCGGCATCAGCACCCTGGAGCCCGGGCAGAGCCTCAGTTCAGCTATGGGAGCAGGAGGGAAAGGCCACAACAGGGGCCTGCAGATCCGAGTCCAGGGCCTGGATGATGCTCAGGAGTTCTATGACCTTGAGGTGAGTGAGTCATTTCACATCAACTTTTTTTTGTCTCCGTTCATCTGCGTGAAAGGCCCTAGTTTTTTTTCATACACAAGTCAAAATTTAACAACTTTTATTAATCTTTTTTCGGTCAACTTCAGATGTTGACTAATGTACTTGTGAGGAATTTGTGACTAATAAAATATTAGCTAAATGTTTTTTAATGGGCTTAATTTGTCCATATTACACTATCATTTAAAAACTTGGGGTCAATACTGTTTTTAAATGTGTTGCAGTAAAATACACTAAAAACAGGTAGTGGACTAGTTTAATGATTCTTCAAAAATATTAGAGGTGCTAAAAAAAGTTTTTTTTACCAAGTGTATGTTTAGTGGTTATGCATTCAATGTCTGTTTAGTAAATGATTTCAAAACTTTGATTCAGCTTTGTTTTTGGTCATTTTTATGTGGCATTTTTCTCATGTTTTATTATTGCTTATATATTTTTATATTGGTTGGCAAAAAAAAAAAACATTTGATTTATTTGATTTATTTCTAACTAGATTTTTACTATTATTATCATTAATAAACCCAATTAAACCTTTTGAATTTACTTCACTATGATCTGGCTTGTTGAAAAGATGCTTATCACGTATTGCTACACTCAGAACTTTTTTTTCCATGATTGTTTGGGTAATTGTTTGCCTGGATGTTTTGTTTGTTTGATTCTGCTGCACAAATATTGTACATTTGCTATTGTGTTTGCAAAGCTACCCAAAGTTTATTTAAAAATAAGCGCACACTGTAGCCATCACACTGTGTTTGGTTTTGTCTGTTTGCGGCTGTACTGGAGAATGTAAACGTCCATGTCTCCTGAGACCTCTGGCAGTCTTGCTTTGCGTGTTGGGTTGTTGGTGGGTGACAGCTGCCACATGGCTTTAGCACTTAAATCCTGTGTCTATAAGTCTGTTTTACACCCTAGGCCTGAAGTCACTTTCTAAGTTCTATCCTGACTGGATTTACACATCTGACACATGCAGTTTCTGTGTTGATGTTCTGTTTTTGTCACTATGTGTGGAAGTGAAAATGCTAAGCTTTCCAGTGAAGATTAATTACTTAAGTTACCTACAATAACATGCTAGCGTTTGAATACAAAACATCATTGTGTGTGTTTGTTCACTTGTGAGATTAGCAGCATTGTGGCTTTTAAAATGCTTTTTTGTTGCCAGCTGCTTAATCAGGTATATGGATAAATTAACTGGCTTTACGGCATCAACACCTGCACTTGTCTTAAACGAATAAATCCTCAGGCTGTCCGAGATGTAGACGAGTTGGTTTCTTTATCTGTACAGATTAGGAGAAATTGAACATCCCCTCACTTGCTCACCAATGGCTCCTCAGGAGTGAATGGGTGCCACAGAATGAGAATCCAAACAGTTGATTAAAAACATCACCGTAATCCATAACGCAACTTCAGTCCATCAGTTATCATCTTGTGAAGTGAAAAGCTGCTTGTTTGTAATAGGTAAATCCATCATTAGGACGTTTTATCAACCGTTTGGGCTCTTATTCTGACGGCACCTATTCACTGCAAAGGAGCCATTGGTGAGCAAGTGATGTAAAGCTAGATTACTCCCAATTATTGAGCAAAAACGTTTATTTTGGGGTGAATTATTTTAAATCTCTCTGGATTGATATGGAACATTATCTATAAGACAGTTAGAAGACAATCTGTTTTGGTGGAGGATGAGAACTTCCCATGATTAGATCAGATAGCAATGCACTTTGAATTCCCTGTTCCAAACATCAAACACAAGAGTGGAAAATGTTCATTATCCAGCTTTATTAGGCTACAGGACTCTGGAATGTGGTTGGTACCACCAAACATGCTGTACTGAAGCAGATAGACTCTGCTGGAGGTAAATGACTCTTCATAGTACATCTAGATAATGGAAGAACAATGGGGTCAGTTCTGGTTCAAAGATTTATTACTCTTTCTAGTGTTCCTCAGGAGTGTATTGGGACATGTTTTCCATTACACTTAATTTAGCACTGGTAAGTGTGTTTAAATTGCGGTATTGATTGATCTGTTGTTAGATGATGTGGATATTTTATTAGGCAGATTGTGTGTTATGATTCATAAGGCAACATGGTTTCGTGATCTGTTCCATGATGCACAAACTGACGCTAACGCAGTCTGTTGCTCATGAAAGGGGTTTGTTTATTCTCAGCAGGAGTGAGTGTGCACGTGCACTTTTGTGCTCACTGCATTGTGGTCTGATGTCATGTTGCCACATCTGTTTCCAAGATGGTACTGTGTTCTTGTATGCACACCCAGGTACACAAGTGTATGAGCCGTGGGAAAATATCCCAAATTGACTTTCAGGACTAAACTGCCAGACCAAAGAAATAAAGACAGATGTGCTGAACTACTGTTCATGTTAGTCTAAACATACACAGAAGTATGCATTGTCTGGTGACATTTGTCATGTTTTGATTTAGTTTTCCATATGTACAAGTTTAAAACCCCAGGTTTGTATATTGTTCAAATGCAGACATTTTTTTTTTTATTTAATTAAATTTTTTTATAATCATCAAGCCGGTAGATTTTCTGAACAATAGACTGGTCTTAAGAAACTGTATTATCCAGGTATATGTGCATGTTCACAAAACCTGTCTATCCAAATGTCTTTTCATTAATTCAAAAAGAGTAATAATATATTATAGTAGGCTATTTATTGTTTTAAATGAAATGATGCATCTCATTCCTCTCTTATCTAAATAGTTTTTTTTTTCAGTCTTGCTGTCATGTCTAATAAATACAAGAGTAAAAAATAAAAGCAAAAAACAAAAATGCTATAGTAGTTCAAAACTATAATAATTATACAGTGTCTTTAATTTTTTTTAAATTTTATTTTAATAAAATGACTGCTTGAATGCTTGTTTATTTTCAGTTGATAAAGATGGAGGGAGCAGGGACAGTTTGGGAAATATCATGATAAACGGCCATGTATGTATTAAATGTTCAAAACTTTAAGGACCTATAAAAATAAAGTATAAAATCTAAGAATTAAATTAGAAAGTGCCAACTCAGCCATATTGATAATTGAAATGTAATTTAAAAAAAAATGTATAAACCTAAGTTGGCATAAAAGAGGGAGGTCTTACAGCTGTTTGATTTTAGGAAATGGCAGGCCCACACAGTCTAATGATTTGCCATGAGGGGATGAATGCTTATGCACGTGCATATTGGGCACCAGTCTGTTTGTTTTGCCTCTAACCTTATTCCCAGTTCACCCGGAAACCCACTGACCTGCTCTCTTCCTCTGTGAGCCGCTCCTCTGCTTCACCAACTTGTAATTTGTGCTGCCATCTAAACGCTGAAGGCCTTCAGCAATCCCAGCCTCAGCATGTATTTATGGAGATGGGGTTGTTCTCTGCTCCACAGCGTCTGCCAGAGTTATAATTTTCTCCGACTTTGAAATCAGGGAAAATGTATTTATGGACTTTTACCCCGTAGCTGGATTATGTGGATATCTTTAACTTTCATTTTTGGGATTTGTAGCCAAATTGTGAATTTTTGGGCCTGTTTACACTTGGCCACTTCATTTGTATGGACTGATAGCATAGCTGATCTGATCATGAAAATACCAGGTGTTAATGAAACGCGTTTAAAACAGATCACCATCCGATCACACAAACCATTTTAGGAGGTAGTTTGAGGCACACTGTAGTCCTGATGCATCAGTTTCGTCATTGTTAACAAAGCTCACTTCTATTCGAGTCTTTGATCTCGTGAAGGATATGTTATGCAGTTTACACAGTTATATGCAAGCATGTGGCAATGTGGTGATGTGCCATCAGTTGGCATGGCAACTTGTCTCTATTTTTGACATGTAGCTGAATTACTCCAGAGACATTTTCCCTATTTGTCTGAACTGCACTTGTTTTAGTGAGAATTTGTAACTATTAATCATACTACATATATTTACCTGCAACATCAAACACAGATTTGATGCGTCTTGTTTTTGGTCTACTCATTAAAATACTTTTTGCTTTTAAATCATATTTGTACATGCCTGTTCAAAACTTTGATGCTGTGTTTGAAATTGCATAACATGGCATAGTAGAGTATTGTATGCAAAGAAGAACTGTTGATGTGTAAAGACATTCTTGGACATCTGCCATTTTGACATGTATGCTTTGACCTGCATATTTGGTTTTGACCTATGACATACAATCAACACCAACACAAATAATTTACCTGTTGTTAAAAAAGAAGCAACTTTCTTGATACTTGTAAAGCTTGGATAGAAATGGACCACTTGGCTTACAGTCTTTATTTACCTTTTTGAATCTGATTCTCTTGACTATCATTGCTTAATTGGATAGTAATGTGTCTGATATCAAGTGTCTGTGCATATTCTGAGATGATTTGCAGTCTTGACATTTCCAGTATAAACAGGCTCGGGACACTCTGAGACTGTCAGACATCTGGCTCCCTGTGAGTTTTTGTTCACTAGGCCAATAGGAAGTGATGAGGAAGCCGCTACAACAGCCTAAACTTCCTGTCTTTTCCACACCCATGGGACGACGCAGGCCTCTGCTTGCTCTCCCAAATAGTCACTCAAGCTGTCAGTCAAAGTCAGTCACAGGCTTTAATTTACGTGTGAGTTCATTTGAATTCGTTTTACATAGGGATATTTTAGGCTTTTTAAAAATATTTTTAATCCATTTTTATTTATATCTTTTAAAAAATATATACTATATATAATATATATATATATATATATATATATATATATTTATTATTATTATTATTAAATGTTTTAATTTTTTTTTTAATCAGTGTTTAGATTTAGTTGTTTTACATAAGTTTTTATTTAGTTTCAAGTAATGCAAATGCTTTTTGTATAGTTTTAGATTTGGTTAACCTGGGTTCTACAAGAGTCAGATCTGTACAATATATTTCCATTGAAGTGCGTGCAAAACTACAACACTGACCTAAATTTGTAGTCATAACAATGACTCTGCCAGCTGTGATGTAGTGGGCTCATCTTAGACCATTGGTTTTTATCATTTACTTCACCATATGCTGTCTAAGCTCTTGAAACAAAGAGAGAACATGCGCACATGCACATTTGCATGGAATTTGACCAGCGCATGCTGCCCGCCATTCAAGCCCTACTGTGACCTTCTGAGGAATCTACTGAGCGTTGGGGCTCTGCGGGGGGAACAGCAGAAATAGACGCCATTAAGCAGAGACCTCTCGCGCAACCCAGGGCCTGGGCATGCTGTAATTTGGAAGAGCCCCTGTTTTCAGTCCTGAAGAGAGGCACGATAGGTTGTGTGTGGTAGCATGTCACACTGGTTCTCTGGTTGAGCTGAGTCTGTGCCAGGACCAGGACCCTTGCCAAATACTCTCCAATGAGGGTCTGTTCACAGCTGCTTGTGAAGAGAGAGAGAGAGAGTAGAGAGTGCTCTTTATCTGCTCAATGACACTATGCAACAGATATAAATACACCTCAGCCGGGTGATAATATCCTCTTTGTCTGGACAAATATATTTTATCCAAGTCTATAAACTTATCAGCAGGCTGCGAGTTTTAGTGATGATACATCAAAATGTTACACTTATAGTTGAAACAGTGACTTCTGGGTCAATGAAGTGGCTTTCTTTTTCTTTTAGTTTCTTTTCTTTTCTTTTCTTGGACCTTTTCTATGATTAGCTTTTTTTGATTTCTGATTTAAAAGCATGCAAGTATACCTTTATTAAACAGTGAAACCGAAATTTTTTAAAATGTTAAACAACAAACAAAAACTTACTGTGTCATGGTCAACGTCTTAATTTTTTTTTTAATTTGACTTATTTGTGACAGCAAGGCTAGTTCAGATTGCAAAATCTTCATGAATGTATTTTTACTGTTAAGTGTTCTTTTTTCATGATTAAAATGTCTGACATGGATTCAAGGTGTACAGAAGAATATTTTAGTAATTATTATAAATTGATGTATCAACTGTTACAGTTTTTACTTGCCAGTTAAGCAACATAAATATTTTTAATCTTTCATTTTTACATGGCAAGGTTAGTTTAGATTGCAAAATGTGGATCCCATAAATTAAATTTTTACCATAAAGTGTCCTTTTTTTAAAAAAAAATTAAACATCTACATACGTATTTAAAGTGTACAGAAAAATATTTTTAGTAGTAATTATGAATTGACCTATTTATTCTGTTATAGTTGTTGTTTTTTAACATGACAGTTAAGCACCATTTTTTTTGTTATTAAATCATTAAATGTATTTATTTATTTTTTTTAATGTCTTTCATTTTTAAAGGGTTAGTTCACCCAAAAATGTAAATGTAAAAAAATCATATACTCTGACCGTTCTTCTCCTGTGACTTGCGTCTTGCGCCATTTTAGAGAACATTACTCCTTAAGCGTACACTTTCTTCTAGACTCACAAAAGTGAGGTTGATCCACCGATGTCACATGGACTGTTTTACCGATGTTTTTGCTACATTTCTGGACCCAGGATCATTTCAGTTGTATTGCTGTCTATGGAGGGTCAGATGGCTCTCTGTTATCATCTGATATCATCAAAAATATCTTAATTTGTGTTCCGAAAATGAACGATGGTCTTATAGGCTTGGAACGACATGAGGGTAATTTAATGACACCATTTTCATTTTTGGGTGAACTAACCCTTTAAGAAAGTGGCACACTTTAAAACGATTTTTCATTATCTTTATTATGCAGACTCTTATATTTCATTGACCCATTCGCTTTGTATATTTGCAAGAACTTGTGATAAACATTACTTCATGACTCATGGGAATCATAAAACTAATCTGTCCTGACTTTACACACTTGTGATTCAATCTTGGGCATGCTCTCCATTGATGTGCAAGTAAAAATAGACACTAATTGCTGCTTTGGATGTTTGAACTGGCTCAGGCATTGAAAAAACAGCCCTTCTTTTCAAAGCTGAACCACTGAGAATGTCCAGTGGCCAGAAACGGTCTTTGAACCTGCACAGACCTGGAAACAGTCACATTAAGACATTTCCTGTATATAAATGACATTAATGGCACAACAGAAAGTGAAGCATGCCTTCCAAGAATGCTGGCTCCATGTGCCAACTTTAATCCTTACTGGCAAAATTCCTCCCTTATAATGTGTGTGTTTTTCTTCTTAATAAAACAATGTGTGTTGTGTAAGGCTGCGCACAGACCCAAAGTAGACATTCCCTCTTTGTTTATGTAGACATTGTACCCAGATTCTTTCCTTTGTGAATCCTGGAGCCATTTTTAAATGTGCTTTCAGAAGCAAAACAACTTCAACTGACAGTGAGGGAGCTACAGTGACACCAGGTATAGGGGAGGCTGAGGTTTGAATGGGATTGGTCAGTAGGCTTGGGGCTCCGCCCACACCTCACAGCACAAGGAAGCTCAGTAACACTGGGCCTTTTTATTTAGTTCATAACAACAGCAGAAGGGGGAAAAAAAACACTGACATTCAGTGGGACTAAGACAGATCTGCAGAGCGATGAAAGTCTTTGTGTGTGTTTTAACGAATATATATGAATGAGTTTTATTTGTGTGACGCACACTTGAGTCTTTGTGGTCTCCTGGGGGGGAATTCGGAGGAGGGAATGGAGCAGGACTTGTCCAGCATGAGCAAACAAGCTCATAAATAGTTCGGTTGACAGGCTAAAGAAGGGTGAGTGGGAGAGATGGGGTGGGTGGGAGTAGACAGAGTATTGGGCGGATTGTGTTGGTGTGGCATGGTTGTACTAGGATAGAATAAGCAGTAGGAAGTCCAGACTTTGGACAGGCCTTTAAACTTTAAAGACCTATAGATGACTTTATTGGGAGTTGTTTTGTGTGTGTGTGTGTCTATCCAACAACTTTAAATAAAGAGTTTTCAGTAACAATTTTGCAGTTTTTTTTTTTGGAATGAACAGTGATTCAGTTTTGTTGTAGATTTTATTTTGCTTTTAAAGT
The DNA here is from genome assembly GCA_032357445.1 of Enteromius radiatus. Taxonomy (NCBI): domain Eukaryota; kingdom Metazoa; phylum Chordata; class Actinopteri; order Cypriniformes; family Cyprinidae; genus Enteromius; species Enteromius radiatus. Next base: position 9,141,811 of record JAUCMS010000105.1, read on the forward strand.
GTGCTACTCTGATGGCTGTTATTTATTTATATATATGACCGAAATTTTTAAATGTGCGACTGAAAAAAAATCGCGGTCACACAGGTGCACCTGACGTTGCTCAGGCGAAAACATGAATTTATTTCGCAAGTGCAGCATCTCTCTGTGTTATCCTCT
>JAUCMS010000105.1:9142066-9171750 GCA_032357445.1 Enteromius radiatus
TGTTGTTCCATTCACATTATATGAAAGGAGGGATAAAAAGGTGACCTTTTGGCGTTAAAGGCGATGTAATAAAAAATTTGTGTGCACCTAAATTTTGTGCTGGTGCACCTAAAAAAACAAAGTTAGGTGCACAAAAAGTTAGTCTGGAGCCCTGCCTCTTTTACAAAGCAATAACAGTAAATTGCTTTTTATTGGTAAAGCACCATTCTCCCAACCGTTCCAAATTAACAGTTAATTCTGCAATATTGTTAACTACACACACAACTACACAGTGAGGAACTGGCCCAGAAGAGACGTCCTAGGTCAGAGCATGTTGAACTTGTTCACGCTCATACCAGTAATTGCGTTCATACAGAGGAGTTTAACAGTAATTCACTGAATTTTTGAAGAGGTCCTGTTTACACATGATCTCTTAACGGTAATTTATCAGTGAAGTCTGTATGTGTGAAAGAGGCTAATTTGAGGTAACCAACATGAGATGTATACATGATATGGGATTGCAAAAGTTCCAGTACTCTTTTAGAGTTTCATGATCATTTAAAAACAGGAATAATTTAATAACACTGTTAAAATAATCTTGAATTTGGTTCAGTGTACTTTTAATTATACACTCTGTTTGCTCCTGAATTATAAGTTCAGAAGGATGTGATGCATTGTTTTTGTTAATGTGACTCATCATATACAGTCTGTTTAGGGCTATGATCAAATATTTTCAATTGTCTAGTCTTTAAGCGAACAAATAAATTGTAATACCAATTCACAATAGTTATATCATCGCAATACTCAATTATCACAATATATATTGAATCGGCAGATTAGCATTGTTTTGTTTGGGGTTTTTATCATACTTTGATGCCTTAAACAATTAATAAAACATTTTTATTACACTTTTTATTCAGACAAAATTGTGCAGAATTTATACTATTTAGCAGTTATCAGTTGTCAGTTGTTATAAACAGCAATACTAAAATACTACAGTACATGCATGCATAAATACATACAATGACCATTACATATGTGGCTATTATGATATAAAATTTTCTACCACTTATTTTAAATTGCTATTCTGGAAATCCTATGTGATAACCTAATATATTTTAATTCCAGTCTTGTGCAGCAAATCAACAGTGACAAAACCACTTTCAAATAGTCAGTCACAGGACGAGCGATCAGTACAGTCAGCACAAGGAAGCCTTACACACGCTCTCATTTGGCCTGCTTAACGTCCACCATACGATGCAATTAGTGGAACAAATTAGTGACTGCTTTGAGAGAGCTGGCCATGAGGAAAATCCTAGAGGCCAGCGTCTCTTGATTGCTTCAAGCCCCCACCGCCCCCAACTCAGATGACAACTTTTGCCATCTCTCACTCTGATATAATTTGAGGGTGTTGAAGCGTGACAGATTGGGCTTTTCATTGGTTCGGCCCTGTTGGCGGCCATTGCTGGCTTTGACCTTAAGTCACAGGATTTGCTTGAGCACAGATCAAGTTCACTACAAAAAAAGCCTTTCCAAAGAGACTTCATTTAATGTCTGTTCACAATACAGTGTTGTTGAGACTCTAATAGACTTGGTTAGTTGTTATAGATTCAGGTTAAATAATATATTGTTGTAATGTATTACTTTTATTTAAACAGCGTCAGTAGTTAGACCACCAAATTATGGATACAATGCAAAAGAGATTGAAGGCCGGTTTTTTACTCAATGTACGTCCTTCTCTTTGTTATATTATATATGAATACAATAAAAATCTATCGTACTTTCTCTTAAGTGTTATTTGACACTTTTCATTTGACCAGTCCTTTTTTAGTCAGTGTTGGTGTTTTTCTCTCAAGTCAGATGATACACTGACAGAAAGGAGAGTTTAGCTTCACAGGAATTAAGATCATGATTTCCATTTACCCACTGTCATGTTTATGTCATTTTTACTGTGTGCTGTATATAAAATGATTGTTACCTAGACATTATTTGGGGGGGGGGGAAATGCCAATGTGCACAGACTTTCTAAATTACTGAGAGCCCTGTTGGTTACAGTGTTTACTTCCCTTTTTATGTTTATATATTTTTAAATATTTAATTGTGTAAAATACTGTAATAGGATTACAGAATCAAGTAGTTATTGTCTAAAGTATAAGTATGTTTATTTTGCACATCTTAGAATAAATAAATTTTTTTTTTCTTTTTTTTTTGCCATTGGCCGCCCTGCTCTCTAAGATATCAGCATCAGGATTGACAACAATATCGATTCGACCACTAGTTTTACATTTGATTTTATTAAAATGATTCAACAATTAAAATGCTGTTGCTTGGTCACTTGTAATGTGAGATGAAAATGCTTTTTTGGATTAAAAGATCTATTTGGATTAAACTGTGTTCATTTCAAAATTATCTGTTTTTCATTTTTCCACTTAAACTAATTTTATCTCTTGCTTTCAAACAAGTCTGTTCTGTTTTCAGTTGACTTTAAAGCCTCAAGTATATTTGCCTTATCCACATTCCAGTCCAGCTTGTGGACAAACAAAGAAAGGTCCAATAAACACTGCTTACATAATTGTGTAATTGAACATTTCTAAAAAGAAAAAACAGAGACAAAAACTTGGATCACAATGCATCTCATCACATGTAAGGTAGTTTTACAATGTTGCATTTTATGTTTCCTGAAAGTTAGAGCCGTGCTTAGTGATGGGGTAATAATTTTGGCCTAGCAAAGACACTGGTAAAAAGAGAGCGTATGATAGCGTAACCCCTGGGAACTTGTCTACACATGAGATTTGATTTAAATTTGACTGAAACACATTACATCTACAATTAGATATGTAACTCTGTGCTGTGTCTGTTGAGTGAGACTGAGCACCAAACCCCGTGTGTACCGTTTATGTTGAATCTGTACTCTGGGAGTTCGGTTCATAAGGCATGATTTAGCGAGGTGTTTAACTCTCTGGAGCAGTTGGTCAGTAATGCCAGGTACACTTAAACCCTTCTCTGATCCCTATTAACTCTCCTTTTAACTGCTGACAAACTCTTTGCTGTATGTCCAGCTGTCTGCTGAGATGCTAGAGACGGGTGATGGTCACAGGTCTCTACTGATAGTCAGTCGGTTTGATGCATACAATAATAAACAAGACTTATAACTAAATGAACCGGTTCTGTTTATTTTAAGGGTCAGGTTCCTGAAGCATTTAGTTGATGGCTGTAACAATGAGAGTATTGAATGAGGGAGAGTGTTAATCTGTGCACTTAAGTGAGTTCACAGTCAAGAAACTGAGAGTAGGGTCAGCTACAGTTACCTTTTTTGTTTGCTTTGCATGTACGTTCTTACCTCGGTGATGAAAAGACGGAAAATGTAGCCATCTGCAGCACATTTCCTGAGAGCTTTTTCTCTTACTTCAAGCTAAATATTGAATTTAATAGTTAATCTAATTTGTACAGTCATGTGTTGACTGTTGCATTCATAAAATCATTTGGCTGAGGCTGCGTCAATTTTTCCCCTGTGTCTTTTTGATTTGTGTGATTTGAATTGATTCACATGAACAACATTCCATCGTATTTAAGTACACAAAACTTGCTTTCAGATGGGTATTATTCGTGATAGTTAACTGTTAAGTGATGCTAACTTGTATCCAAATGCTTGTCATAGAATTTACAATAAAACATCCTGTCTGTAAGTGTTTAATATTTGATTTTTTTTTTTTGTGATGTTTAATCAAAATGTCAACTGCTTTTGTCTGGTGAAAATTGCAGACTAGACTAGTGATGTAATCATTTAATCCTCTTCCACCCCATACAAGCTAGCATTATTTTTTGAGTTAACAAAAAACCCCAATAAATGCATAGAACCACATCCCTCATGATTTTAAGCAAGTCCGATATTAAATCATTGACTACTCCGAGTCCGTGAGTTAATTTAGTTAAAAAATTGATTCAAATCACTGAACTTATTGTTATCTTTTGCTGAGGGCCTGTGGCACTGAAGATTCAGCAGCCACGACAAAGTAAACACCATAAACTGTTCTTGTAACTGCCATGCATTTACTTGGTTAATGATTTACACTGTTTTTTTATGACTTGGTGTCAAGGTGTGGCTAGAATCGTTGCAAAACAGCAAAAGCTGCTACCTGCTAAGAGTGTGAGAAAGAAATGCCTCCTCCTGTGATCTCAACATGCCCAAACACGGTCAGCAACTCAAACGCATGATCACATAGATTCTGTTCACGGACAGACTAAATGAAAAAGCTTACACACTACTGTTAGTTTGGATTCAGCAGTTGCCAATATAGTCTGACAAGCTGGCTTGGTGAGTACCAGAAAGATTCCCCAGACTGTGAACATCTGCTACTCCGTAATCCCAGCCACTGTTGACCCATAAACCTGCCCAGCTAACACTACAACTGTAACAGGGCTGGATAGAGTGTGTGCTTGGAGGGTTCAGCAGGCACTGCTCTTTGTATGGAAAATATGCTCTGGGTGGTATTTCATTGTTGCAGTCAACACCACTGAGATGATCCACAGCTTAGTTTTGTTACGCTGTACACTTCTAATGGGCTTTTAGTTTAGGGTGCTTGAGAAACCTGTAGAAAAACATCAACTTAATCCAATTAATACTGAAGTACGTGAACTGAGAGTCTGTAGAAATTACACTAAAGCATAAGACACACCTCACACGTGAGAACGTCAAAGATGCATTCCTTTTTTTTTGTTTTAATAAAGTAAACCATGCCATCTTTTCACTTCACTTTTTAATATATATATATATAAGGTTTAAAACAACAGCACGTATTTGAAATAGAAGTCTTTTATTAACAAAAACCACATTTACATGGAGAAAATGGTGCAATGCTGCTTATATTAATCAAGCTGTAAAAATGGTTAAAATGGTTCCAAAACAAAAGATGCCTGCAGATAAGAGTCCAAAGCAGTGGTACCCTGCAGCTCTTCATGGACAATAAGTAGAAAGAGGATTTTAGATTAGAAAATGACTTGACAGTCATTTTATATTTACCAACAACATTCTTTTTTTGGCATTCTCATTCTTTTTATTTTTTATTTTTTTTCTCCCCAATTAGTAGTAATCTTGAGCAAACCTATATTATTTCAGTGCCAAAGTAGAAGAAATCATACTTTGGCAAAGAATTTCTTAAGGAATTAAGAATATTCAGCACAACTGGTAAAGCCTGATTTCCAAAATGAATGACCTTTTATGGGCCAGTTCATTTAAAGAAAAGATTAAAAAGGCAAATTATCGATTTTGAAGTATCATTAAACACTGCCCTGTATAATTTACAGCATTAGAGGACAGAAAATGTACAAATGACATCATAACTGAAATATCTCCAAATTAAATAGAAAAATGTTTTCCACATCTGCATCAAGTTGAGGGCTTATGAGTCAGAATCAAATTTGGTCATCTGCGTTGTATTTCATATAAGCATTAAAACAACAGTGTTATGATAATCATTAAATCTATTAAAAAAACATCTTTCTTTTAAATGAAAGGCAATTCTTCCTGTCCATTCACAGCTGCTTTATTAGGCACTATGATTTCTTTATTCATTTCTTGAGTGGTCTGTCTCTTCCTCTTTGCACTGATTGTGTTATACATGTTAATGCGGGTTTTGGCAGAGCCTAGTGGAAGCCGTTTGGAAGGTGCTTACCTGCCCTGCTTGGCACGGAGAGTACATTCTTTACTTAAACTGTATTAAAGGCAGAAAGAATCAGTCAAGTTTAGAACGTACCAAAGAAATGGAGGGTAACAATCTGGCCAGCCCAATTCAACTCAGGCTGTTTTCATGGTCTTTAAAAATACATTTCACATTACAAACAGCTGTCTGCTGTATAATTTTCCCAGAAAGTCACAGGCTTGAATGGCAAAACCTAAACGTAGTGTGTTCTTGGTACATAGTAATTAGTCCTTCATTTTGTAATGACAAACCCCAGAGTTTTTTTTTTTTTCCTTTTTTTTTTTTTTCAGGGAAAACCCTTTTCTCTTTAAGCAGGTTTAACTGCCTATGTGGCCTGAAATGTCCTCAGATGTTCGCCTTGCCTTTCACAGTTATGTTTACAGCAGACAGTCCAGCTGATCTCAGAGATTGACTGTGTTGACTGGCCTTGTGTCTGCTTTTGGCCTGGCTGCATGCTGTGGAGAATTACTCAGATAGCCCACAGATATTTCCTGCTGACACCCATTAGCCTCAAATATCCAGTGACTTTGTAGCAGACACAGCTGCTTTTCCACAGAAATGTTAATATTTTACCCCTCACAACCCCATAATCTTCAAAAAGATTTCTTCTGCTCAACACACAAAATATATTTTGAAGAAAAAAAAAGTTGATGGCCTTATTGGCTTTCATTGATTTATATGTTTTTCCATATAATGGAAATCAGTGGGGACCATCAAATGTTTGGTTACCCACATTCTTCAGTATGTCTTATTTTGTGTTCAACTGAAAGGAACTCTTAGTGTTTTGGAATAACCTGAGGGCGAATAAATCTTCATTATTGAACTATGCCTTTAAGAAATGCATATTAAGAATGTTTGTTTTGTTGATGTTTTGTAGTTTATTTTTTATTTTTTGCATGTATGCTTTCTGAAGTATATTACTAATGCATAAACTTCTGACATTCATCACAACAATAATAATATTGTATTACCGTAATATTCCAATTAAGTTGGATTGGTTCCAAGAAAAAAGAAGAAAAGAAATCGGTGAATGAAAAATGCAGAGTAATATTAATTAATTTATTGCATTTTTATAAAGATAACAATATTTAGAATACTGCTCTTCATGTCATCTTGATTTTGTGCAATATGTAGTACTAAAGACTAAGAGAAAAGGGCAATTAAATCATAATTTGTTAATGAGCCAATTTGTCATGATTGACACACAAACAAATTAAAAATCTGATTATTTATTTATTTATTTATTTTTTTTATAAATGTATTAATTGAATATCTTGTTTTTCCTCTCTCTCTCTTGTAGTCAAAAGCGGATGGGCAAACTCTTTACTCTGAAGTGTTCAGACGGATCAATCTCATTGAGAGCGATTACTTTGGTCTGGAGTTTCAGAACCTGCAGATGAACTGGGTAAGTGGCCACTTGTCCCCCTGCTCACACAAAGACGGGATTGTGAACGGCCCGCTCCTCTGAAAACCCAGCTTAGCTCTTAAAAGATGAGGAGGTGTATTATGTTGTTTGTGCTGCTTCTCTCTGGGCCCCAGAGGTTTGCTGTTCCCTTTAAACCTGCCTGATACAGGCGCGCAAACTTAAAGAACACATCATTATATTTAAAAAACATACCTACATATGAAAGTGTTTAAAAGGATGCGTTTATGCAGAATTACTATAGTAATTAGTATACAAACAAATTAGGTACTATACGTTGATTTAAAGACAAGATTTGGTGTATTTAAAGGATTATTTGATCCAGGCTAAAGTAGAAACAAAATGTTAAAGGTGAAGAATGTCATTGTTTTTATCTTAAAAATCTTACCCTTGCTTAATAGTCAAGTCGTCTTTGTTTGACCAATGAAAGGAATGCTCATAACTTTTTTGTGTGTGTGTGTGTCAAAAGGACAAGGATTACACAATTCACTTTTAAGTCAGTTATATAGTAAATAAAATCTTAATTTTGCTAAATTATGTTTTTTTTTTTTTACATTATCTGTGACTGTTTTAATAAGCTAGACCTTTTTCATAGTAGGCTTGAAGGGTTAGTTTAAAATGGAAAATTGTCTTTTGTTGTTCCAAACCTGTATTTCTTTCTTGTGTAGAACACAAAAGAAAATATTTTGAAGAATGTTGTTAACCAAAAATGTTTGGTTCCCATTGACTTCTATTGAATGGAAATACAATGGAAATCAAAGGAAACTGAAACAGTTTGGTTACCAACATTATTCATAATAGCTTCTTTTGTGACCAGCAGAAGAAAGAAATAAAGGTTTGTTATGACAACGTTTTCATTTTTGGGTGGATTATCCCAATAATAATAATAATAATAATAATCCCATAATCAAGAGGCTGTTGTTCTGTATAAATCCACTAGCATAGAATTTTAATTATCGCCATAATTCATCTTTTTTCATTTGATTTCTTTATCATCTGTGAAATAAAAAAAAAACACACACACAAAAAAAACACTTTCATAAGTAATTTTGAGATACTGGAGACAGTCTGTTGGCCATCTGTTTTTGAGTGTGCCAAGGCTGCTTTTTTGGAAAGAGTTGAATCAGGTGTGGAATGTGTGTGTTCGGGGTTGTTGTGGTGATTCTGTAAAAGATGAGAGGTCAGCGGAGTAGAAGGAGCTGGAGGTGGAGTGAGAAAAGGTACACTCTTGCCACAATCAGCTCCAGATGTGCTTGGAGGAGCAGGGCGTCTACAAACTCCGCAGACACATGCAATTAAAACAGATCATCACATCTATGCTAGACCCCAAAACAGGCAAGCACAGAGGTTTGAAATGAGAATGTGCATCCCCCGGAGCAGCCGAAAAACAGCTGATAATAGCTTTCCAAAAATTCCTGAAATATGTTTTTGGTGTGATCAGCATCTCAAGATCTCATCTGTGGCCTCTGTGACCGAGATGTTCTTCAATTTTAGTGCTTTCTTAAAAGACCAGAAACAGATGTAGTTTGAAAGAGTGAGAGATTATTTATTGCTCAGACTTTGTAAAGTGGTTAAAAGCTGAAATGCCAGTCTTATTACTCTGCACTGTTTTGCTTCAACAGGTTTGGCTGGAGCCCACCAAGCTCATAGTGAAACAAGTGAGACGTAAGTACACTTAATGTTTTGCGTTTTGTTTAGAGATCACAGGATCTTTGGATCTTTGAACCCTTGTGTGTTTATATGTACTGTTCACAGGGCCGATGAACACACTCTTTCGGCTGTCAGTGAAGTTCTTTCCTCCAGATCCTGGTCAGCTTCAGGAGGAGTTTACTAGGTAGGATGTTCACAATCATCATCCACGTTTTATATACTGGCAAGCTGAACAATTCTTGTAACTGTGGACTTTTTCTCCAGGTACTTGTTTTCACTGCAGATCAAGAGGGATCTTGTAGAGGGCCGACTGAACTGTACGGAAAACACTGCTGCCCTGTTGGCCTCTCATTTGGTGCAATGTATGTATAATATCAGTCAGTTAGTGTACATGGCATTTTTGATCATGGGCATGATTATTTTTCCTGCCTCTATTGATCTATTCAAAAATGCATTAAAGAGGTCATGAATTACCTTTTAATATTATTATTAAAATTTTTACTGTTCTCTGAGATCGACTCCGAAGTAAATGCCTACTGCTGTGATTGGCTAACATTTGTGTATGTCTGACAGCCTACATCCTTCACAGATGGACTGTAGAATATAAAGTCACATCATTGTCTTTTAGTTTCCATCTTTATGAAAATCCCGCATTGAATTGTGCTTTTCTTTGTAAACAAATCTGTGGTAAAATGAGCAAAGGACCTAGTTCTTACTGATGGGGCCTGAAACTTCATTAAAAAGTTTCAGTGTTCATCCACTCTTTCTTAATGTTGTAATCAGAAGGAAGATTGTGGTTTTCTGCAGATTGGCAATGCATCGGATCTTGTTGACTTCTTTTAGTCATTTAGTTTCGGTGTAGACCTGCATTTGCCTCTCTCATTATTTACACTAAATGTGTGAATCTGTGGGTGAGGGTGAACAGACAGTGATGAAGAATCAGACGTTGATATTTATATTGGTTTAGCCAAACTATTACAGTATGTCATAGAGTGGCTCATTCCACAACCTGTTGTTTTTGTAGATTGGCTTCAGTGTGCAGTCCATAACTCTTTGTTGAAATCTGTGTTTGAAATCCTGCAAGTGTGTTATTTGCACAATTATCTTTATTTCATGGGCTGTGCGCCAGCATGGGTCTAGTGTGGCCGAATCTAATGTTTGGAGGAGTATGTGTGGCTATCACTGGAGACTGTACTTAGGAATCCCAGATTCTAACCTATGTCTCGGAATATATGACCTAAATAAGAATTTCCACCTGGGATTGCCATATGAAGAAGTAAGAAGTCTGCCATGTTTGTTCTAAACCAGCACTACAATTGCTCCACCAGTGGTTAAGTGTAACAATCAGTTAGCTTATTTCACATCAACCCATGCAAATTATTATTGTTGTTCTTTATTCTCATATATTTAATGTTAACGACATCGGCCTTAACTTTTATTTATTTGCTGAAATATTGATTTTGGGTCAGTAGGTCTCTTGAAATATCAGATAATTTGACATTTGTTATGGGTTTTAAATATTTGATGGCGCAACCCCCAGAATAACATATCTGTGCTACTTTTTAAATTGTTTTTGACGGAAGTTTCTTATGCTAGCTTAGGCATTGTTTGATCAGTATTAACTGTAATATTGAGAAATATTTGTTCAATTTAAAATAACTGATTTCTATTTAATTTTTATTTTATTTATTTATTTTCATCAGCCATTGCTCCAGTCTACAGTGTCACATGATCCTTCAAAAATCATTCATATGCTTATTTACTGCTTAAAAATTTCAAATGTACTCTCCCTGGTTTGTAAATGTGACCAGAATTGAGCTTTAAAAAAAGAAAAAAAAAAAGGAAATAGTAATTATAGAAATGCATCACAGAGTGGTCACATTAAATATATTCCACAAAAAACTTTTTAAAAAATCCATGGTCAAATAAATACCATATAAAACCAGAATAAACAGTACGTTTCTATAAACTTGTGTTTTTGTTTTTTCTTTTTCTTGGGCATCTTTTTTTTTTGACCCTTTACTGTTCTCTTTCCCCCACACAGCTGAGATCGGTGACTACGATGACATAGCAGACAGGGAGTTCCTGAAGATGAGTAAATTGCTTCCATATCAGGAACGTGTGCACGAAAAGATCATGGAGCTCCACCGCAGACACATGTAAGACATTTATTGTTTTGGCCTAATGGTCTAGTCTTGTGTATTGTTCTCTTTAATTTATCTCAGGCTGTCAAGCTTTGCATTTATAAATTTCACTGTGCTGACCACCGGGAATCAGTACAGGGAATTTATGGCACAAAAGTCGGTTTATCCTTTTCATGTCCAGTTTAGTTGGAAGCATTTGCGTGATATGAGGACCTTATTTTCCATGCTGAACATCTAACTGAACTTTAAATACAGACTCCCCTGGTAATCTTGAATGACAGTCTCTTTCCATTTGGTGCTCAGTTTATTTGGTGTGAAGAGATCTGATAGTGTGTAAGTGATTGTTGTGTGTGGCAGTTTATGGGATTTAGAGGCAGTTAAAGGTGGACTGCAGTTTCTCTTTCTGCTTGAACTTTGGAAAGATGTTGTTTTAAGAGCTTGCAGACTCTATTAGACATATGGTAATATGGGACAGATGATCTTTCTTCACGCTTTGAATGAATGAAGTAAGCAAGTAATGATGAAAAGTAATTAACATAACTTGTAAGACATAACTGGTTCCGCACTGTTTATGGTACAGACATGAATGATGTGTGTTATGACAAATGAAAGCAATGAGTTTTAGAATTACATTTTTTTTTTTTTTTTTTTTTTTTTTCCTCAAAACAAGCTTAAAAGTCTACCTGTTAATAAGATGTCTCTGCCATATCTAGGAGTAAGAAATAAAGTTAAAAACAATGCTTTACGATACCAGTGTTGTCAATTTTTGTAAAATCACAAGCGTGTCAGCCCTGTGTTTTTGGCTCTTTGTAACGGTGCATTTCCGCTGCATTTAATCTGAGGCTTTGGATGTGAGAGAAGTATTGCAGGTCGGCCGTGTCAGTGGCTATGTGAGGCTGTGATTGTAATCCAGTGGCTCAAGGTTCTTTATTAGCCATATGGCCACAAGGGAAGGGGAGGGGCTTAAGCAGATTGCACAGCTTAAAGGATGAGTAAAATTAGAGTGCACTGATGATCTGGCACTGCTATAGCATTTGCCCAGTGCCCACGATTAGCCAGAACACTGCTCAACATTATGTTTGCCCTGCCCCCACACTTTAAGTAGAATTTTAAGTACTTTAAGTAGAAACTACTTGAAATTATTAGAACCTAGATTCTATATAAAGTGTTGTGTGTGTGTATGTATGTATGTATGTATAAACAAGTGTTTTTCTGCAAAGCTAATTTTTAAACCATGTATTGTGAAAGCTTAAACTGAACTGATTAGAATCCATCAGATGTGATGGTATTTATTTACTTAAAATTCAGCTTTTTTTTCAGACTTGCTTTTAGCAAAGTCTTACTGACCCCAACCCTTTGATATATTATACAATAAAATGCATTACAATACAATGGTTTGGAGAATGAATTAATGCATAGCAAACATGTTTTAATGACACTATTATAAAGTGAGTACAGAAGATGTTTGTCTTTTAAATTGTGGAGTTATATAAAAGTTGCAAACCTTCTATAGAATAACATTTTCCTTTTGGATTACTGTTGCTGTGGGACTATGTTTCATTTGTTAAATATTTTCTTCATTATTTGTCTTTGCCTCGTCTGTAGTGGGCAGACCCCAGCAGAATCAGATTTCCAGGTTCTGGAGATCGCTCGTAAACTGGAGATGTATGGGGTTCGCTTTCATCCCGCCGCTGACCGAGAAGGCACCAAGATCAACCTGGCTGTCGCACACATGGGTCTGCAGGTCTTTCAGGTACAAGCACAACGTTATTGTCTTGCTAAATATAATTATTTTTCAGTGTTTTCTCTTTTTGGTCAAATTATTATTGCAGTACATTCATATAAAATTCAGCTGATTATATGTGTGTTTTTATATTTTTTATATTTTTTTTTATATTTTTTTTCAGGGCCACACCAAAATCAACACCTTCAACTGGTCTAAAATTCGAAAGCTGAGCTTCAAGAGGAAGCGATTTTTAATTAAATTGCACCCAGAAGTTCATGTATGTATCAAATTTACATCACATATACATTATATAACATTATTATATGTATATTTACAAACATATAGACACACTGCCACAATTTAAAGAGGATAGAAAGTAGTCTAATATGACAACAAAGACTGTTAATACATACATAATAAATCACTCCTGAAACATACAGATTCAAGTGTAGAAAATGTACATGCTCAGGAGCGTGGTTGAATGGGCCATCCGTCTCTTACCCCGTGTAAACCTTTTAAATGTATTCAGAGTGACGTTTGTTATTCTGTCGGGATCAATTACATGGAGTGCTAAAAATCAAAACCACATGCTTCCTCTTGCTGCCTTTCATCTGAGATGGAAGTTTTTTTCAATCCTTTGTTTCACAGGGTCCTCATCAGGATACGCTGGAATTTCTAATGGGCAGTCGAGATCAGTGTAAGATCTTTTGGAAGAACTGTGTGGAGCATCACTCGTTTTTCCGTCTGTTAGATCAACCTCAGCCCAAAACCAAAGCCATCTTCTTCAGCAGAGGATCCTCCTTCAGATACAGGTGCACGTGTGGGATTGTATTGATGTGGGCAATGATTTTCCAGAAGAAATTTTATTTTTCCCGGTGTAGTTATGATAGGGTTTCCTGATCTGCTTTATAGTGCTGATTCTTAGTATTTCTAAGAACCGTCCTTGTCTTTCTAGACTGTCCTTGTGAGTTCCAAGCAAAAACAAACATACATCACAATCAGTATAGCAGACTTGCTAGTCAAATGAGTCAGAGAAAACCTTCATTGATAGAACTGACTAAATTATTGCATTTTCAGTTTGTCAAAAATAATTTTTTGGTACCAAAAGGTTCAATATTACAATAAAAATGAAAAGTTGGGGTCAGTAAGAGTTCTTAGTGTTCTTAAAGATTCATGTGTTCTTTTTTTCATAGGACTAAATAATCTTTAAAATTAAAGTTCATATATTCAAATAGAAAAGTTATTTTAAATTGTATTAATATTTCACATTAGTTTTTACTGTAATTTTGATAAAATAAATTCAGACGTATTGTGAATATGAGGTTTCTTTTAAAAACATTTAAACATCTGACCAACCCCAAACTCTTAAGAGTAGTATATGTCATAGATTTTATATATATATATATATATATATATATATATAGTGACTACAAAATGTAGCTTTTACTTGGTTTCTTAAAAAGCATTGTGTATATGTGACAGTGGGAGGACGCAGAAGCAGCTTGTTGAGTATGTGAGGGAGAGCGGGTTGAGAAGAACTCCTTACCAGAGGTAAATATCACCTGAAAGCAGTTTTATACTGTATACCGGACCATCCTTACTTAACCCCTTTGTTGTGGTGCTTGTTTGTCTTTGCACTAACTAAGCTGTTTTTACAGGAGGAACAGTAAGATTCGCATGTCGACACGTTCCTTGGCTTCTGATGTGCCAAAACAGGTCAGTGAAGTCTTAAATCAAGGACACAGCCAATACCAACATTAAAAAAAATCACAACTGACTTTGTTTTCATCCATCGCTCTCTTTACCTTACCCATCCGTTTCAGAATCTGTGTTTTAACGACAGTCTAAGGTCTCCAGTACCTCCGTCCTCTGTCACCGCCTCCTTCCACTCTCTGCATGCTCCCAGCTCTCCCATACGGATGGAGACCCCGAACCAGCTTCTGCATCTCCAGCAGACGCAGCAGTCCGTCAGAGCCCCCAGCCCAGTGCAGCAGGACTCCATCAAGACCAACTCCCAATCCACCTACGCCTTCCCAGGTGCCACTCATATCCAGGCAGCAGGAGACTGCGGCCCCTCATTTGTGTGTGTAGAGAGTAGTTCCCCTAGTGTACGGCCCTTCCAAAATGGCAATGAGGATGGCGAGCGAGTAGGGGTGAGTGGCGTAAGCAGTGCGGCCAAAACAGGCTTCCTCACACCCGAAGCGTTTGAGGCAGAGTTAATGCGTGTTCGACAAAAATCGTACCAGATCCCGATGTCCTGTACACAGTGGCATGTTAACGAAGAGTACATAGATGACGATCCGGCTGAAATTTCGTTTTTTGCTGGCGGCGCGGAGGCCTACTGTTACGGGTTTGAGGAAGAGAGTCCAGAGAGGTTCGAATTTGGTGATAGAGTTTCCGTTCAGCCCGCTGCATATGCTCTCGACCTCGAGGACCTCAACGGTAATGCAAACATGTTCCCTGAAAGAGCTTTCGGCCAATCCGAAACCAGTTCTCTAGTCAACAATCGGTCCGAGTGTAGCTCGCTGGATAACCTTCCGCTAGGTTCTGGGGGCGACTCGCTCTCGCTGGGTTTCGGAGGTCCTGACTCCTCATCCTCCTTGCGTCTGCCTGGTTCTGAGAACCTATCTGAGGCCAGCTCGATGGTGAACTTCCCTGCGTATTCGGTGCGTTCAGAAGACAGTTCGGCCATGCAGTTCAACGATCTGGTGGAGCAGCTGGAGCAACTCAGCTATCCACCCACAACCACAGAGGGCTCGGCTGACGGCAGCTCCGATTCCGACTCCGACTGGGGGTCAGATGGGGGTCTGCCTCCAGATCAGAACCTCTTCTTTAGCAATCCACTAGTGAGTGGGGCAGATTTAGACAGCTTCCTGCTGGAATGCCAAAATCTCAGGGCTCTAGGCATTGGGGAGCCCCCACCAGGCCCCACACATCTTAAAATGTAGTGTGACCATATTAAACAGCAGCAGTTATCGTTTTTAATGCAGAACTTGAGCAAGCACTTAATTGTCCACCTTATCCTGATAAAATCAGTACTTATAGTTTTGGCACCTCCTGTTAGCGCTTTAATCTACCACTTTTTTTCTTATGAGCCCTTTCCAGTGTACTTCCTCTCTCTCTCTCTCTTTGGTGTCTCTTTTTTTATTGTTTTTGAATATGAATGTGCTATGAGTTGTTGCAGGACAGTAAGATTAATTAGCATTTTTTCAGATTTTATATAGTTAAATCATTTTTTTTTTTTTATCCGTTTACATTTAATCTTGGTAGTCTGGATGACTACAAACTAAAGTTGCGCTGTGACCTTTAGAAAAGAAAACTAAATGGCTGTATCACCTATGATTTATATCGTTACCACTCTAAGCTTTTAAAAGTAAATATAAAAAAAAAAAAATATATATATATATATATATATATATAAATAAAAGAAAAAGATTGTCAATATTAGGGATGCATGGCATGCAGTAAATAATGAAATATCCAGTATGCCTGGCTTTTGTTCTTTCTGGGTAATGAAAACATCCCCCAGACTTATCAAAGTGAATAAAAATTATTTTAATGAAATGTACAATTAAATAAAATAATCAAATAAAACCATACTCATGATTTAAAACCAATCAAATGGAAATCTAAACCGTGTAAGTTTAACTGACAATTTTAACTTGTCAAGTTTTGAAGCTTGCCACAATTTTTAAATTTTTTTAGGTATTGGTATCTTGTAATAAATGTTGCTATAAATGCTATAAATGTTTTGACCTCAAGGAATCCTAGTGAGTTAAAGGAGTTAGTGAGTTCAACATTGTTTTTCATAGTAAATATTCATTCAACTGAGCTAAATTGTCTGAAGAGAAAAACTCATTTACTTAAAATGAATGAGAAAATATACATTAAAAAAGATAAGCTTTACATGCATGTATGAAGGTACTTTTGAATCCGGATAACTGCACAAATTCCAGTAATGAAAAACTCTACTCAGGGCTGTGATTTAATTAGCAGAGGACCTGACAGCCATTGCTGCTAAGAGCAAATTTGAGCCGAAGTTGTTATTGTTTTTGTTGCTTTAGCGTTAGTCGCTCCATTCTGCCCCCTGGTGTTTACCTTTCAGACATATATTGCATCTCTGCTATTCTGATTGGGCTACATGACTGCATTTACACTGACAGCCACAGGCACAGATGGTCATTGTTGCATGCGTGTATGGCAAAAACGCTTTTTTAGCTTTGAATTTGAGCCGTTTGCTGATTTAATTTTCAAATTTGCATTTTGACTGTTTTAGAAACGTAGGCTAAGTGTTAAGAAGACTGTATCTGTGCATGTTGCTTTGCAGTGTAATCCTATGATTCGTCCTTGTAGGCTACGGCAGCCATTAACCCATGGCCTGCACGTAAATAAACACTAAACAGAGAAACTACAGTTTAAAAGATTGGGGTCAGTAAGTAATTTATTATGCTCACAAAGGCTGGATTTATTTGACAAATTCAAAGATAAAGTTCAGATGTGCCATTATTATCATGTCAAATAAATGCTTTCTAGTTTAATATGTATTAAATATCTTATTTATAATGTAATGTAGTGCTCAGTAAACATTTCTTATTGTCAGTGTTGGAAACAGTCGTGTTACTTGATAGTTTTGTGGAACGTGTAATGCAGATTTTGTCAGGATTCAAAAGAAATATAAGTCTTTAATGTCATCTTTGTAAAATAAAGGTATTCATTTGTTTTTTTAAAAGAACATTTACTGACCCCAAAATTTTTAACCGTAGCGTATTATACTTTTCATCAAAGAATGTAAGTGGTTTGGTATTGTAATGTGCTGTCAATACCACTGCTAAAAGAAGTGAATGTAATATAGAGCTTGAATTCTAACTTCATGCACATTGAATGCACATTAGAAGCATGTGGACCTAAAGAAACCTTAGTGATAGTTAGTTGTCCCCAATAACAATTATGGTTTGAAAAAGCAAAAAGTTTTTATCGTTTAACAGTACATCCAGTTTTGGCACATGTCTATGAATGCAGTGAACATTTCTTTCTTTAGGTTTAGGAACTAGGCTATTTGGTTGTGCCTTTTGATTTCTAACAGTTTTATCAAATAGCTTTTTCGAAATGATTCAGGTGTTATAGTTTGTTGAAGTATTTTCTTTTCTTTGTCGCTTTTGTGTATCCACTATGTTCTTGCAGTGGTTTATTCTATCAGTACTGCAGGTTTGCTTTCAAAACACTTCTTTTGTCTGTGCTTAGTACCTTTTATTACCTTGATCTTTAATTGCCTGTTAATGCCTCACTTTATGCATTATATTAGTGACTCTCCTAATGATGAGAACTTTTACACAGAGCCTTAATAGGTAACATCAGCTCCGTGCAGTTGAGTTTTTGTATGACATCCAGACCGTATAAATGCCTTGGGTTTCTGTTCTGGGGTCTGGAGTGAATAACTCTGTCTGTGTGCCATGAGTACATTGAGTTCTGTGAGCTCAAGATGAGACGCAGGCAATGCAGTTTGTGTCATTTCTTCTTTCTTTCTTGAAATCCCATTTAATATCCTGCCAACTCTGCTTTACTTCACTGTGTGATTCAGGCTCTCCTGTCCTTTGCCTTTCGTTGTCAGTTCCATTTAATGATCAAAATGTGTTACATTCGCTTTCTCCACCCTTTATCTTCTGTCAAAAAAATTATGAATATAACAGTGACTAAATATATAACTAAACTTTAATTTTTCCATTTGCAACTAAGGTGAACTCTTGTGGTTTAAAAAACAAAACAAAAAACAAAACATGCATTTTAGTATTAACCATAAGAATCCATTCTCATTGTCATTTTGAGAGCAAGCAACACATGGCCCATTTAATCTTGGTTTTAAACTTCTGGAGCCTCTCTCTACTCCCACAAGCGAGGGCAGGCCTGGGTTGCTCTTAAACTCTGGGCAAGGCACCATTTGGCCATCCACTTAACGGCACTTCCTTCACATCAGGAGCCATGGACATAATGACTTTGCCTTTCTCTTTGTAATGATCATTATTAAGTGTTGCCAAATCTACTTTATAAAGTGACCAATGAAGTACAAATTACCATTTTTTTTTAACTAAATAAAACTGTAATTTTAAGTCAGTGTCACAAAGGCTGCACTAATGAAAACCCATAATGTTCCTGGTCTAGTCGTTTTCTCTCACATTATCCGTAGTAAACAAATTGCTTTTTTAAAGCTGATGTGGTATAGATTTCACTGTCAGCTTTGTTTTCAAGAAACCAATTTTATTTACCTCAAATAGGTCTTATTCCTCTCAAACACGTCAGTATCTCAGTTTGTGATTGTGTGCCACTTACATTACTGTTCTTGAGTGAACTAATATATATAAACACAGTATGCTCTTATCAGTGTTTATATATATATATATATCACTGTTGTACCTAAAGACTTTTTCTGTATTATGGATCGTGATTTATTCTAGATATGAACAATTTTTAGCACTCCTAGCATCCTAGCACTACATTTCAAAATGGCTTTTAATAGTAAATACACTCCATAGTAAGTATTGAAGCTCGCTTTTTATTTTTGCCCCCAGATAAATAGACATTTTTTTTAAAAGCTAGTGATGTGTTCTGATTTGTTTACGTGCACGCTGTTTTTTTAAGAGTTTCTTTTAAAAGATGCAAAATATATGTAATGGTAGGGGAAAAAAAAAACATTCATTGGTATTGAAGGTGTCTCAAATTAAAATTACTTTTATGGTATTTATAACAATCTACATCTGCACACACAAATTATTTTTTTATATATATATTTTAGGCTTTTATTAGGTAAACGTTCAAAGTATTTCAAATAGGAATGCTATTAAGTTAAAAAGTTAAGTAACAATGAATCACAATAATGCATATTTTTGTATGTTTTGTGCTTCGGGGGATCTGATGACAAGAGAGAATCTGACCACATTTGCCTTTTTTATTTTATTTTATTTTTTTTTTTATGTGCTTTGTGCTTTGCTTCATGCTTCCTCCCCCCCCCCACACACACACAAATCTATTTCTCAAACTAAGAGCTATATAAATACAAGGTCCTTAATGTACTAATGTGAAAATAGTGTACTTGTGTGTGCGTTTCATATTTTCTCCTTTGAAATAATAAAAAAAAAAAAAACATTCTTGGGTGACCGGGATTTCAGGCTTTTTGTACCGTTTTAAAAAATAATTTAAGTGCAGCAAATGACTTTAAAAACAGAAACTACATTAGCCCCTGTAATAACCTGTGTCCATACCTACTGCAGCTATAATATTGTGTTCATTAAAATCTAATACAGTTTTCTTAAACCACTGGAATGCTTTTTTTTTTATATGAGGATGTGACCTTAATGGGTTTTTCAGGATTTGTGGTTTGCAGTGTTCTTTTGATTATTTCTATATTTAAGGAGCTGTTCTCAATGGCTTGGATCAGTGCCAGTGTCAGCAACATCTTGAGCCACCTATTTATCATAGTTTCTTTGAGTTTGTGGCTGAGCTAAAATACTAGAGGAAATACAAGTCGGTGGGCAGGAAGTGGGAGGAATGCTAAATCTAGTTGAAGCTAATGTGTCTGGCATTATTATGAATCCTTCTACCTAAATGATAAATGTTACAAATAAGAGAATGATCAATGAATCAAGGATAAGTTCGCTTCTGTGCAAAAAGGTAATGCCCTGGCCTTTTGTTACTAATTCAAGTACCTTTATCTGTTTTAGCTTCTAAAAATTCCTAAGTGAATGTGGTTGCAAATATTGTACTAGCCTTCAGGAAATAAGTAAGCTGGATTTGTAAACAGTGCTAGCGCTGAGCTCATATCAGATGTCCATTTGCCCTCTGTTAATTTTCTTTGTGGTTCATCAACATTCCAGCACACAAATATACTGAAATAGAGTCTTTACCGGTGTTATTTTAGTATTATTAATATGCTATAAAAAACATTTTTAATAATTTGAATTCTCCTTTACATTTTACATTGTCAGTTTTAGAAGGCAACTTATTTAGTTTAGTTTTAGTTAACAAAAATAAAAACACTGGTCTTCATTATCTGTGCTTAACAGATTAGTTATCAAGTAGCTTAAAGTCACACTTTATTTCAACTTTAAGTAGCTTAAAGTTGAAATAAAGTGAAAACTATTGTCTATTGTATCTTTTTTTTTTGTTGACCAAAACAGTACTGTTTGAATAATTTAGTATGCATTTTGTGTATAAACACTTAATTTCTTAGCAAAATAGTTTCTGTTAAACCGTGTCAATATGCATTTCTCATCTGTAGTTTATAACTAAAATGAATCACCAATAGGACTCAACCTAGCCTGAGACTGTCTGTTGTTTTAGAGTCTCAGATACACTCCTTATGCTACATTCCACAGCCTCATTCTAGTGTAGAGCGCTGCCTGTGTGTTTGTTCAGGCTGGCTGCCAAACCCCGTCTCCGGACCCCTTCTCTCCCTCCCCTCTTCTCCTATGTCATCCCCGCTGGGACACTCCAGTTAAACTGTAAACCACTGCCGGCTCACCAGCCCAGCAGTATCGCTGATAATCCTCTCCAGGAATTATTTCCGGGTCGTAAAGCCACCTTTTTCTATCTGGAGTTCCTTATTTATGCCCAGCCTCTACATTCTTGTATTCCTTCGTGAGCTGCTTCTCTTTGAGGAAGAAAATATTTCCACCTTCTTGTATTTATCCCCTTTTATATACAGTAGGCGTGTTGTTACCTTTCGTTTGTTTTCAGGTTTCTTATCTTTTTTTTCAATGAAGTAGCATGACATAAAGAAAATGGGTGTGATTTTGTTTTTTTATTTATTTATTTTTTTTATATCTAGAAGAATATTGTGTAGTGTAGTTGATGGTTAATTCTTGGTGGTTGTTAGGTTTTTACTGTGATTACTTTTTTAAACATTTTATTAGTAGTAGTTGCCATAGTAGTAGTAGTAGTAGTAGTAGTATTTAAATTGCAAACC
This sequence comes from Enteromius radiatus, assembly GCA_032357445.1. Classification (NCBI taxonomy): domain Eukaryota; kingdom Metazoa; phylum Chordata; class Actinopteri; order Cypriniformes; family Cyprinidae; genus Enteromius; species Enteromius radiatus. Next base: position 9,163,644 of record JAUCMS010000105.1, read on the forward strand.
TTTTATATTTGTTTAATTTTTATAAGCTCATACACATTTTATTTACTTTTTTTTTTAATAAAAAAATAAAATATTTGATAAACATCTAAACTAATCTAATTTATTTACATTTATATAAATTAATATTATGGTCTGAACTGTGTTAACTCAAGTTTTCCTTTGTTTTCTTCATTCCGTAGATTCTGCCACTGATAGCCCACAGCTCTCTCCCTTCAACACCAAGGGTCCTCTGTGTCTGTCGCCCTCTTTCCAGATGTCCACACTCAGTCTTCCAGGCCAGGCACCTTCGCCCTTGCAGAGCCCCATCTTGAATGAGGTGGGCACTGCCAGACTAGAGGAAGACGAAGAGGGCAGGAGGAAGGTACACTGATCGCATGCCAGCCTGCCCGGGCCTGAATAAGAGTTCAAAAATTTAAGAATAAGTTGAAGCCCAGCTTAGGGCATCCTTGGATTTGATTAAGTTAGAGAGAAACATTTGGCTTACGTGGACTGTGATGGGACTTGCTAGATTGTAGGTTATGACAATGACCCTGTGATTGGTTGGACCTTGGTTTGCGGAGCTAACCTAAAATAACCCCCTGCACCACGCCTCAACTTTTATTTTTATCAGACATTGACACTTTAAACATGCAGTAATATCTTGAAATATTACATGAAACATATAATATAAGTTAATTAAAGCTGGGTTAAAATGAGTTCTAGGTTCTAATTAAGTTTACTGTAAACTTTTAGGTCTATATTCCTGAAAGGCTATACCTTCAAGGGATCATTTCTATAGTTTTTAACTAGGAAATGTTTCAAAAGTGTTGCATCTACCAATTTTAGGTTCTGTGTTTGAGGTGAATGTTTAAATTAGTTTCAATGTTAACTGTGTTATGAATTCAAGGTTCTAGATTAACCTACTAAGTTCAGTTGCTATTTTAGTTCAATTAAATTTTTTGTGTTTGAGCCTGAGGTTGTACAGTGTGTTCTTGGCTAATTTCTACATGAATTTCTATATTAACCTCTAGGTTTGAAGTTTTACATTAATTTCAAAGATAAAATATGTGCTCTACTTGAACTTTTTAACTTTAAACTGTGCAAATAGCATAAATTCTTGGTTGCATAAGGTTAACTTCTACATTTTGTTTCTATGTTCATGTCTGTGTTTTGCGTTCTATATCTATATCTATATATATAATACTATACTTGAATTTCATGGATAAATTCTTGGTTCTAGGTCTACATATAACTGAAGTTCTGTTTAAAGTGTAGTTTTTGTCAACTCCTTAGTTCTTGGTTCCTGGTCTATGTTCCAAGATAGATTAGTTCCAAATTTCTAAGATATTTCTAAGAAAGTTGAATTCTTGTTTCTGTGTTCTGCATTAACTTTTTTTTTTTTACAATCTGTATTTATTTTATATAACATAAAATAGATTAATTAACTTGCCAAATCTAAAAGTATATAGCGAATTTAATACAGCTTACGTAAGGGTATGCTTTTATTTTCAGAGATATCCCACCGACAAAGCCTACTTCATTGCTAAAGAGATTCTGACAACAGAGAGGACTTACCTGAAGGATCTGGAGGTCATCACAGTGGTGAGCAGAGCTGTCTGTGCTCATGACTCATGAGTGTAACAAGTTTAGTGTGTGAGGCTTGTCTGTACAATGTATGCTGTCAGTTAGCTGTGGTGATCTATGATCTTTTGATGTTTAATTTAGATGATCTTTTGCCTTTGAACTGTGTAATCACATTAATGTGCGTGCTTGTGTGTGTGTGTCCTCAGTGGTTCCGCAGTGCAGTGATTAAAGAAAACGCAATGCCTGAGGGTCTCATGACCCTGCTGTTCTCCAACATTGACCCCATCTATGAGTTCCACAGAGGCTTTCTCAAAGAGATTGACCAAAGGCTGGCTCTCTGGTACCAGTTCTTCTTCTTTTTCTTTTTTTACCATATTGCAGCTTGTTTGCATACATGATCTACTGCATTGTATTTGATGCACAAATTTCTAAGACCTCTAAACCATGAAAATCTGTTGTATACAATCTATTACCTGCATTCTATTGATTAATATTTTCACTTTATTTTAAGATCAAATTCTCATTATTAAACCATGTCTTATGATTGTTGTCTCAAAGGATTCATTACGGGAATCCTATAATATCTCAACCATTGAAAATGTTCTCATGTTCACAGGGAGGGGCGCTCTAACGCTCATGTAAAAGGAGATTATCAGCGAATTGGAGATGTTATGCTGCGCAACATGTGTGTCCTGAAGGTGAGGTTATAGTTCAGTTCTACAAGCAAGAATGACTTTCATTTTAATAAGAGTTTTGGTGCAAGTGTTTTGGTCATTTATAATTTATGTTATGGGGTTGTTGCCTTCATAATCTCAGGAGTTCACAGGCTATCTGCAGAAGCATGATGAGGTGTTAACAGAGCTTGAGAAAGCCACAAAGCGTGTGAAGAAGTTGGAGACTGTATATAAAGAGTTTGAGCTGCAGAAGGTGTGCTACCTGCCCCTCAACACCTTCCTGCTGAAGCCCATCCAGAGACTCATGCACTACAAACTCATCCTGGAGCGTCTGTGTAAGCATTACGCCCCCCAGCACAGAGACTACGATGACTGCAAAGGTGAGCCTGCTACCAGCTAAATCTCAAATGCTTTTTTTAATTTAGTAGAACACCTAACACTTTTCGTTAAGATCTGAGCATGATAATGAAATTGCACATTCAATTTTTGCAGAGGCTCTGAAAGAAGTTGCAGAGATTGCTACTCAGCTGCAGAGCAGTCTGATTCGACTGGAGAACTTTCAGAAGCTGACTGAACTTCAGAGGGATCTGATTGGCATTGAGAACCTTACAGCTCCGGGAAGAGTGAGTTTTTACTTTGTGCGTTTTTATTTTGGTTCGTCAAAGTGGGTGCATGAACTGGCATCCAAAATTATTTTTTTTCCAGGGGGCAAAAAAAAGTTATGAGCCTAAAGTGAAACACGAACGCAATGGTGCATATTGATAGTGGCTCCCTGATGCCCTCATTTTATATACTGAATATATATTTTCCTCCGTTTTTCCTTTTCTGTTATGTGAGCTATTGAAATTAGCTGCACTGTGAAACAACCAATCAGAGCAGAGCTCAACATCATGACCATTCCAAAACAGTTAATTTAATTCTAATGACAAATCCTTGGGTTGTAAATGGACATGTAAAACAGTTTCTGGAGATTTTTTGCCCTTAATTAAGCCACATACCTTCTAAGTAGATATCATAGAACAATAAAAATCACCTAACTGAGAATAGATTGAGGAAGGTATTTAAATGAGTTAGTTATTTTTTTTTCTTGCTCCTTCTCCAGGAATTTATCAGGGAAGGTTGTCTCTACAAGCTCACCAAGAAGGGTCTGCAGCAGAGGATGTTTTTTCTTGTAAGTCTGAACTTTTATTCTGTTTTGGCAGTTTTGATTTTAAATTCTGTCTGTGTTGACCAAAACCTTTTCCATCTTAAGTTTTCAGACATGCTGCTGTACACAAGCAAAGGTGTGACTGCAACCAATCAGTTCAAAGTTCATGGACAGCTTCCCCTGCATGGGATGATTGTGAGTAATATTTTTGAAACAGAATACTAGCAAAAAGCATACTGAATGAAGTACACGGTGTACTGCTTTGGTATGTGAAACAGTAAGCGTTTGATAGTGTTACGCATTTCAAACGGCAGTATGATGGTCATTGTCACATGATTTGCAATAAAAAAAAGTGACTCACCTTGACGAGAATCAGAAAAGCTTTAACGAATCATGAAATCAAATGTCTAGAGGTTGGATTTGACATTTTGATTTATGTTCAATTCAACAAATGACTGTGAGTCGATGCCAAACGGAATTGATTCTTGTGGCAGCTCCAAATATAAATTAACTCCACGGAAGAACTTGGCATATCTTGCATTTTGCCTGAAAACACACATTGACTTTGGTACTACATTTGATAAAGAGCTTCACTGAGAAATAATAGTTTTATATAGTCTGTGTGTGTTTGTGTGTAGTATGAATACAGTCTGATTGACCCATAAGTTGCGTCGCTAACGTCTCATTCGCAGCTCTTCTCCTGTGGCCTGATGGGATAGTGAAGTATCAGGCATATTCAGACACAGTGTGTTCACTGCTTCGATTTTGATTAATCCCTGTTACTAGAATCTTTTGATTCTATTCAGGAAAAAGATTCGTTCACTGATTCTTTTGGTGATTCTTTGTTTCATTATTACAACAGTGTCATCATATTTGTTCAGATGTTGTTCTCGACATAATATGCATGTTATAAAAAGCTAAATGATCATAATTGCTTGACTGATGAAAGTCAGACTTTTTTAAAGAAAAACATTTTTTACCCTGCAACAGAATTGAACTTCAACTTAATTTTACCGTTTCGAATCTTTAAATTAATGCCTCATCTCTCATGTCAACCAGTTTGCCTTAAAAGGCCTTTTAATAAATGACTCTGTCCAAACAGTCTGCACAAGTGCAATGCTGGGAAGATTTGTCCATCTTTAAACGTAGGGCTTTCTCAGTAGCATGCAGTTTTTAAGTGAAGTCAAAATTAATGAGTCTTCCTGGGGAACTCTCAGCTGAAAATACGCAGGCAGGCGGTGATAAATGACGTTTACGCTGGCATTTTCCTCTAAACGTCTGCACTGTGTCTTAGCTTTGTTTTCGGAAAGCAGTGATATCTCAGGCCTTATTTGTAGTATCTGCCGTTAGCTAAAATTTGAATGTCCTGGCCCACAATTCATACAAGATGCGTGTTCAAAGATGCACTTAAAAGAACGGTTTACAACTGTTAAGGACTGGCGTGTGGAGAAGGAGAAGTGTAGTCTGGGCTGTTTTCAAAATAGTTTGAAATTATATTTCAAAATGTTATTTACTGTGTTTGTGTTCAGAGGTTTCTTTCAAAAACATAACAAATGTAACCAAACCCTGAATTTTTGAGCAGTAGTCTATTATACCAAATGAGAAACACATTTATAGTACATACTATTCCAACGGACTTGTCTGTGCTTCGCTCATGCCTGCAGCTCATTGTGCTGGACGCTCCGGTGAGTATGTGGAAAATCCCAAAATCCTCCACTCCCAAACAACTCCTCGAAAGTCTGCCTAAAACCTTTGTATTTCCCTCACAGCTCCTTCTGCTGTCCCTCCCAGGCATCAATAGAAAAAAGGATTGCTAGTAGTTAGGATGTTAACAAGTAGATTGTTGACACTTTGGGATGGGATCAGTCACATTGTAAATGTTTTGCAGGTGGAGGAGAGTGAGAATGAGTGGTCTGTTCCTCACTGTTTCACCATATATTCTGCTCAGAGAACCATTGTGGTGGCAGCTAGGTGAGTGCATATAACAATATACTGTATTTAAGCTGGGATGGGAATCATGATGAATTTTTGGTTTGGTTTGGTAGTGAAAGTATGATTTTGAGTGATTTTATTTTAGTAATGTTAAAAAATAAAGAATACATTGGTTACATTTTATTTTAAGGTGTCTTTGTTACAGTGCAATTATACATTTAAGTACTGAGTAATAAATATATTAAGTATAAATAAATTAACTACATGTATTTACCTATACGGTTAACTGGTACATTTTGTAAATAAACTATTAACAATTTTGTAAGTGTACTACCAGTGGCAGCGTATTTAAATAATGAGATCAAATTTAAACAGTAATAACAAATATTTCGTAAAATGCTATTCAATTATATTATACACTTTTATTGTATATTGTGCCATTTATAAGCTTTGAATCTTTAAGTTTTTTTTAAATACTTTTATTCAACAAGGATGCAATAAGTGTGTCAAATGTAAATGTAAAAACATTTTATTAATTTATTTTTTTACAACAACAAAAGAATCTATTTAAAAATAAATCTTTTGTTTTTTTTGTCATCAAAGAATCTTGAAAAAAAAAAAAACATCACAGTTTCCACAAAACCATTAAGCAGCACAGCAACTTAATAGCAAGAAATATTACTCGATCACAAAATCAGCATATCAAAAAGGATCATGTGACACTGAACACTGGAGTAATGGCTACAAAAAATTCTGCATTGCTATCACAAGATTTAAATTGCATATATGAGAATGTAATACATTTAAATAATAATAATAATTTACTTTAAAGACATAGCACACCTAAAAATAAGAATTGTCATAATTTACTCACACAGTTGTCTTTTTTTTTTTTTTTAATCTTCTGTTGAGCACTAAATAAATTTTGTAGAATGCGAGTAACCAAACAGTTTCTGGTCCTCTTTGACATGCATAATACTTTCTTCCACACCATGGAAATCAAGTCACTATTAAGTGTTACCCACAATCTTCAAAATATCTTATGTTCAACAGAAGAAAAAATAAAGGACTTTAGGCTAAATAAATGATCACAGAGTTTTCATTTTTGGGTGAATTATTCCTTTAATATTTATTTTTGCTGTTCATCATCTTTCAGTAAGAGACTCTTTCTCCTCCACAGCTCCAAAGTAGAGATGAACAAATGGATTGAAGATCTAAACATGGCTATTGACATGTCAAAGAAATGTCAGGAAAAATCCGATCTTTTGTTGGACCCAAGCCTGTGTGATCGCTCCAACAGTAAGTACCTCAAGCCTGCTTACAATGCATTCATCCACTGTGCAGGAAGTGATGTGTTTTTGTCCCTTAGCCTCCTTATCACTGATCCTGAAGTAGATATAAACCCCATCCCTTCCAATTGCTCCCCCTCTCTCTCCCCTCTCCTCCTGTCTTCCTCTTCCTCCGCACAATTGTAAGGATCGTCAGATGAGGTGTCCCTGGAGCAGGAGTCAGAGGATGACATGAACTCTTCCCGCTGCTCTCTGGACAAGCAGAGCCACCACAGGGCCAACACCACCATGCATGTGTGCTGGCACCGCAACACCAGCGTCTCTATGTCTGACCACAGCCTAGCCGTGGAGGTAGCATTTACACACTTATGTGCGCGCACACACACACAATCATTTACAGTCTTTAATCATTGAAGTCTTGACTACAGCTACAGTGTACAAATGAAAGGTACAGGACTATAGCATGTGTTTGGGTCAGTTTCCCAAAGAAATGTGTGGGGCATATTTTTGATTTTAAAAAAGACTGCGATTTCTTTCTTTTCATGTTTCTTTTTGTCATAAATTTAGTACTTGCATTTATTAACTGTTTTGTAATTGTAACAGGGGTGCTACAGTGTAAAAAAAAGCTAAACTTTCAGACATTTTTGGCCATAGCTCATAAACAGTTTGTTGTAGGCCAAACAAAAGTGTACAGGTGTGATTTTTGCTCTAGGTCGCACCGTTTTCCTGCAAAATTGAGCTATATCCTTAACCCACTTTTACAAACAAGTCCTAGGTTTTTCAACAACTGTTCAATAACTTAGTTATTTCAAATATCTAAAATTGCGTGAATGTATGCCCGTGCATGTGTGTGTCTGTGTTTGTATTAATATAATAGTTTAACCATTTCAGTTCTGTATGTCTGAGAGTATATTGTACATTTGTGATTCAGTGTCAGCCATACATTCAGGTTGCCTTATACAACCTCAAAGGCCTTAAAAATGCTCGAAACCAAATAATAGCTGCTTGCAGCTATATTTGTATTCTTCTTCTTCTTTTTTGTTTTTGCTAATTCAGTACAAAAATATTCTAAAATATAGACACTATATTTAAATAATCATAAATTATATATTATTATTACTATTAATTTCATGTCAGCTATAAACATTTTCACTCCAAACTGTCAGTACTGTAATGCAGAAAAATCTCATGCTTTTCCAAATCTTTGTAAATAATTTTCTTTTTTTGTTAATTTTGTTAAAAGTATAACAGTTATACTACAGTATATGCTTTATTTAAATCACCATAAATAATTTATATATATATATATAATTTCAGTTTGTCATAATAGTAGGAAAATCTTTAAAATCAGTTTTAATAATTAGATTGTTTCATAATTCATTTAAATGCTAGTTTAAACAATTCATTTTGGGGTGAAAATTGGCTCGTGCTGTAAGAGGTTTTGTGAGAGTTACTCAGTTTGAGCTTTACATACACAAATGACAGACGGGGGGCGCCGCCCC
>JAUCMS010000105.1:9172936-9209636 GCA_032357445.1 Enteromius radiatus
CAAGCTCCTCGAATCGAAGCATCGAATCGTCGACCATTCGAGGACACCCCTAATATATATATATATATATATATATGTATATGTATGTATATATATATATATATATATATATATATATATATATACAATAAATAAATATACATATAAATTTACTTTAATTTGCCCTTGACTTATATTATTTATTTAATCTTTTTAAACTGAGTTAACCAACTTTTTTTCATGTTGTGCAACCAAATTGTGGAAAAAAATGAACACAATCCTCAGGACTCTAACAAAGTATTTCAAAATAAGATAATTTTGATATATATAAATATATATATTTTTATGTAGATTTAAGATGTGTACATTTGCATCACTAGCTCTCTGTCACTTATGACATCGAATTAACAAGTCTTTTTGAAGCTGGATGACTTTGGTTTTAGCCTTGCAAATTCATTGTGACCCTCTTTTAGACATTTCTCACTAAGAAATATGTGTAGTAGAATTCAAGCTCTGTCACTTACATTGAGACTTTTGCTCTGGAAAAGAGCTTATTTTATTCCGTGTTTTGTACAGCTGTATATTTCATTAAACTCTAACGCAACACTAATGGTCTGAATGAGGGGTCCTTGCTGTGTTGTAGCAGTTGAATTTTAAAGCGTCCCGTTACCCTCCATTACAGAACCAGCTGTCTGGTTACCTCCTAAGGAAGTTCAAGAACAGCAACGGCTGGCAGAAACTCTGGGTCGTCTTCACAAACTTCTGCCTGTTCTTCTATAAGACACACCAGGTACCAACAGCTGTTTGATGTATCTGATGTTCATTCTGAAAGATTAAACGTCCTGTTGGAGGTCTAAAGGTTTGGAGAATTTATAATGAATTCTTGTTTTTGTTCCAGGATGACTTCCCCCTGGCCAGTCTGCCGTTGCTAGGTTACACAGTCAGCACTCCAGGAGAATCGGATAGCATCCATAAGGAGTATGTCTTCAAGCTACAGTTCAAATCCCATGTTTACTTCTTCAGGGCAGAGAGCGAGTATACATTTGAGAGGTATGGTTTTTAATATATAACTTTAAAAATATAAAGTTTTTTGGTTATTCTTTGTATCATATTATGTAAGCATAAGGTTGTCTGTTTATTTCAGAAATGATACACTCTCAGAAAACAAAAGCTGTCACTGTACATTTTTGTACCTATTAGGTTTAAATATGTACACTTTAAGTACTAATATGTACCTTTAAGGTACCAAAATGGACCCTTTAGAAATAAACATGTACCTTTTGAAAAGGTACCGCCCCAGTGACAGCTTATGTACCTTTATTTCTGAGAGTGTATGGTAATTTATTAAATGAATGTACAGTGGCATTTTAAAGTTTGCGGTCATAAAAACTGAAATATTTTTTTCAAAGAAGTCTCTAATGCTCACCTGCATTTATTTGATGAAAATACAGTATAATTTGTGATAATGTAAGAAAAAAAACTACTATTTAAAATAACTTATTTTAACATTAACAAAGTTGTATATATTCTTGTTATGGCTAAGCTACGTTTTCAGCAGCAATTACTCCAGTCTTCAGTGTCATGATCCTTCAGAAATCAGTCTAATTTGGTGTACAAGACACACTTTCATGATTCTAATCAATGTTTTTTCAGAATTATTTGAATAGAAAGTAAAAAAAGAAACTTGGTTCTGATCTGCAGAGTCTCATGGGCAGCTTGATCCCTCCCTCTCTCACTTTACTTCCTGTCTAACAAAGGTCCTTTCAAAATAGTCCAAAAATGCAAAAAAAATTAATCTTTTTAAAAAAGCAGTTAAAATATGAAATATTTTGTAACGTTATAAATGCCTTTTCATTAATCCAAAGCATCCTTTCTGAATGAAAGTATTCATTCATTTCTTTCACAAAAAAATTATTTACTGACCCCAAATATTTAAGGAGTACTGTATATTATTATTATTATTATTATTCACAAATAAATCTTTAAAAAAAAGCAACTTAAATATAAAAAAAGTCTAAAATTATAAATGTCTTTTCATCATTCATGCTTTCTGAATACAAGTATTAATTTCTTTCACAAATAGTTATTGACCCCAAAAGTTTAAACATTACTGAATGTTATTATTCTAAACGACAAAATAATGACACTCATGTTCTCTGGGGATATGAATGATTACTATGATTTGGAAAATGCCTGTGAACCGTACAATACGCAAATCTCCACCGTAACATTTTTTTAACAAATTATTAATGCTAAATGTAGCGCAGGAATAACAAAAGGAAGAAGTGACTATTTGGTATGCTAAAACATGCTGGGATGTGTCTGCAGATGGATGGAGGTGATCAAAAGTGCAGCGAGCTCCGCGGGACGCATCAGTCTGCTTGTACCCAAAGGCCCAGCAGAGATGAACGGAGGGAGCTGAGTGTGTCAGACTGATCTCCTGGAGCTGAGGGCTGGGCCCACTGTCTGCCAGGACCAAACACGCCATCAACATTTTATCCTTTCTGATTCTCGGCTCTGAGAAGCAGCAGCATCATCATCATCATCATCATCATAACTTGATTCTTGACTCTGGACTGTTAGCTCTCTGCTTGCTGGGAGTTTGAGCAGCTTATTGAAACCTCAGACCGAAGAAGTTGGTCGGAAAGTAAGCGCTCTGTAATTCTCTTCTCTAAACCTTTTCTTGTTTTCTTGCTAATGAAACAAAAAGTGGGCGTCTTGCTTTTCTAGAACCACATTAGACTGAAAGAATTCTTCTAGAAACACGTTAGACTGAATTAAGTTATGTTTGGGTTTATCTCGCTAAGGTTACACTTATTGCTGTATTCAGGTTTTAAGGGCTTCGCTAAGATGAGTCTGTCATTAGGATGATATTTAACAACTCTTGTTAACTCCAAGGACTGCAAAAATGCTTTTTTTTTTTTTTCGTCCTGGGACAAGAAGACTGAATTCTACTGAATGGAGTGTTGACAAACAGAAGGTTTGTATTAAGTCCAGCTGGTGCAGTAAGTAAGATGAAGGACTAGTCCTGTAAAATGTGTCCCGCTGATTTAGAAACGATGTGTAACGTTGGTCAGAGAGCACATTTCCAGGGTGTAGCTCAGAAACTGGAGTTTTATGATCGAGCCCCTTCAACACTTTTAAAGAGCTGAGGGTGAGATGTAGGTACAGGAAGGAATCAGAGAAGAATAGAGATGTTATTTTGACGATGAGGCAGCTGAAATGACTTGTACAGTATGTGCTGTCCTCTTCCAGCATAGGTTAAAGCATGTCTTGAAGGTCATTATTAAGCGACTGTTACTATTTAGGAGCTTTTTCAGTTCTGATTTGTTTTTGTTTTTTTGTTTTTTAACTCAAAGCATTGATTTTCTTTAAATCTGATACTAATCAGATATTTATTTTAAAGTGAAGACTGACCAAAAAAATGTTCACTAACCAAACTAAATGTAATGTTTGTACTCACAAATGTCACTAGTTTTGATTTTTGGGATACTTGACCGATAATAAGCTCAAGTCTAAACTAACCCCTTTATGGGGGAAGAAGGTCATCCACAGTGTAATACTGCACTCTTCTTTCAGTTTCTGCCCTCTACACACAGGGAAGAGGAAATGCTTCTGGTGAAGTTCAAGTTTTGTCAAAGCAATGCAAGATCGTCCTTGGTCAGCCATTAAATCTAAAATTGAATATGGGATAAATGGCCTAAAACTGCCTGTTCCCCTTATATTATATTGTATATGTGATTTCTTTTTTTTTCTTTTTTTTTTAAGCATATTAATGATTAATGATTGTTTGCTACCAATATTTTTTTTGCGAGGCATATCTCACTATATATATGTTATGGTCTTGTTTTGTTAGACGGCCAGTTATTTGTTGTTTTAGTAGCATGATGAAGTTCCACAGCATGTGTGACAGTGTTATGTTTACTTATCGGCTTCACTTTATGAAGACAGATCTGTACGACATCTGATTTGGGAGATTTCTTTTGCCTCTTTTTGGATTATTGGTTGTATTTATAAGGCTTTTGGCTTTGTCCGTTCAACATGCTGTACAGGGTCCAACCAAAGACCTGAAGAAGTCTTGCATAAGCCTGAAAAGGTTGGCCAAAGTTAGTCGGCCACACATTAAGCAGTGTTGCTTTGTGTACTCATAACAATATACTGTAAGCAGCTATCATCTCGACATGAGCTCAGCTAGTCTGATGTGTTTCAAATCCCTCTTAATTCACTAATGCACTGTGTGGGCTCATGGTCACCATTTTTACATTTTATGCAAGGACTGGAATCATTTTCTTCCTCTATTTCTGTATCTGGCAATAAGGGGATTGGATGAACCGTTGTTTTCCATCCCGGATTGCTAAGCATGAGAAAAGGGAGTTTACTCAAATACCTCAGTTTCCTGTCTCATTCTGAGAGGCACTAAACTGAGTTTTGATGAAATCACTTCTCTCCAGCTTTTACTATTTATTTTGTGTAGCATGTTGCTGAGGCGTTGCTCCTGTACACACTGCATATACTAAGTTTCATGTTATGACATTGAAGGGATATCAAATAAAACTGAACTGTGTAAACATTTCATTCTCTTCTTTTTGTCCCATTTATAGGGTTATTTCATTTAAAAATAAAAATTGTTACCAGTAACCCATCTTTAAAACACAAATGAAGATATTTTAATGAAAACTGATCCACTGATAGATTGTTACAACTAAACTTAACACTTATGAATGTTCATAAAAACATTGTAATTCATATTAATTGAATGGTTTAATTCAAGTACTATTTCAATTAACAATTTTGTTAAAATAAATGGCTAAAATAAATATTTGATGCAAAAAAAATGTATTGCCAAGGCAAAATTTACTTAAGTTACACAATTTTTTTTTTAAATGCACATTTCTATTGATGTGTTTTTCTATAAAGGAAACCAATAAAAACAATTTTTGTGCTGTCAAATTATTAAATATGTGTATATATAAATACACACACAAACAGTATATTTAGAAAATATTTCTGTGTGTATATATATATATATATATATATATATATATAAATATTTTAAACAGAATATCTGTAAACAGAATTTTCTTAAATGTATATTGTACATGCATGCGTGAGTATTTATATATGCATAATAAATATAGAAAGTACACACATATATTATGTAAAAAAATAAATAAATAAATGGATGCGATTTGTTTGATTGTTAAAACTAAAAATCTGAATAATAAAAGCTAATTCAGAATAATTAATAAACTATAAATTAAAATAATCCTGCTTTATTTTATAATGCAAACTAATATAAGAATTAATGTAGGCTTTTATTCACAAGCATTGATCAACGTACATATATGCGGCACGTCAAATATAGTAAACAAGCTCAAGTGTATGTGAGTTGATCAATATTTATATGTGAATAAAAGCCCTAATTAAATCTGTTTATATTATAAAACAAATTAAAAGGCAAATATTTTGGAACATCACATTTTTGGTTCCATGGATTTTTAATAAAGGTAAAGTTTTATGGGTTTGGAATGACATGAGGGTGAGGAAATGATGACAGAATTAACATTTTTGGGCTGAACTATCCCATTAAGCCTTTTCCTACATTTCACCCTGTTATTTATCTCTTAAATGCAAACATAAGAAATAAGCACTTTTTACACTAGTGTATTTACATTTCAACGTGCTTAATATCATTTAATGGAATACACATAAACCATTTTACATTTCATTTAGACATTTCAAAATTCTATAAAGTAACCTGTAAAAACATTTATAATACAAGCTGGAATGGAATGACTGGTGATGTGCAGGTGAGCATAGAAGACCAGCTCGTGAAGAGATCAGGATAGTCTTTCCATTGGACGGAGCTGACCAGCAGTCGGGCGGACCTCATCGTTTTGACGGCATGCCGTTTCCGTTGAGTGTAAACCTGCAGGGTTGTGACACAGGAAGTCTCAGAGTTCACTCCTGCGGAAGATTCAGTACCGCATGCAATAACTTATAGCATTGAATCAGCATGACCTGAAAAACTGGCATAATCAGAAAATGACATAAAATACAATTAGAATTAGATACTGTATGTTCAGACACATGGGTTAGACAGTATATTAAATGCTTACCTGCACACTCTCTCCATAATGTTATTGAGTAAACGGTCTGAGATTCCAGGGCTGGACTCCTCCGCGAGGCTGAAAGCATTTTCCAGCTCCTCCAGGGCATTTACAGCGTTCCCGCTAACACGCCGCTTCTCCTTCAGCTGCATACAGAACATAATCCACGTGTTCTGACTTGACGATAAAGCAGGACGTCCAAGCTCACTTTCAGAAATGTATGTTTTTGAATTCTTTACCTCTCTGAAGATGGGTGTGATGAACGTTTTTAGCGACGGCGACTTTGGCTGCCTCTTCATAACGTCTGATGTCTGTAAAAAAAAAAAAAAAAAAGAAAGATATATATATATATTTCAGTTGTATTTTCTTTTTTTAAATTGCGCCCCATATGTAATGACAGTTAACACTTTTTTTTTTTTTTTAAGGTCAATTCTGTTTTTTTGCAAGTTTTTAGAATCTGAAAAATTATGATGACATTAATGGAACTGAATTGCCATTTTTGATCTTCGAATTATTTAACTTTTCATAAATTGAATTGAACTTAATATAAATTATTTAATCTGACAGTTATCAATTTGTAGCACTAAACGAAGAGTTATGTCGAGCATAAGTTTGGTATGGAGTACCACAAGGCTCAGTACTAGGGCTAAATATCTTAATCGACTATGGAGTCAGGGTTACAAAAGTATCCCATCAATTTTCTTTCATAGGGGAACTGATTTTGAACAATAATTTATGCTAAATAAATATATATTTAACATCTTTATTAGTAATTAGTTTTTGTACATATCTGCATTGTTTTTAATTCAATTATCATTTGCAATTCTTCATGGGATTTTATAGTATTTTTCCTCTTCTGATCTGTCTTGTAATCTTTTTTTTTCTAATGTGTCTCAAATGAAAGTTTATAATAATCAGATTTTTTAGTTTGGTTCATAGATTTCTGAACACGGCTTAAAAGTGGGCAGGCACTGTTTCAATTTCTTTTTTAGTTTTTAGCTGGTCATTTGATCACAATATGACTCCACTATATACCTAAGACTATACATAATTGTAACACTTATTCTGTACATTACTGTACATGAATTGAGGAAGGCTCTGAAATATATAATGCAGTGTAAAAATCATATAAAACATTGCCAGATCTGTCCCATTTCACATACAGTATTAAAGGCAGCCCTGATGCAACTTTAATTCATTTACCGCAACTAAGATTCCCGTGTACAGGACATATGCTGCCTCCGTGGCACTACAAAGTCTGTTTAACCACCCTTTACTCTCTCTATATAGTACAGATTTTGTGTAGGCTTTGCTGATTTTAGAACATGCTTACCTTGTTGTCTAATTGATTGAAACCTCTCTGTAACTTGTTCATGGAAGTGGGCCGCACAGTGGGGAAAGTCCACATGGGACCCTGGTCCCTGTCATCGCCCTCCCCATCCCTGAGTGAAAACACACAGAGTAAACATACTGTATGCAAACTTAAAAAACGTACAACTCTAGAAATGTAAAGCGCACACATACATGTCAGAGTCATCCGAGCTTGATTCGTCCCCGTGGCCGTCTGACTTCCAGCGGCGGTATCGATCGATGAGCTCTGCTAGGTATGAGGTTTTCTTGGTGTAGCGGGTGATGAACTTGTGTTTCAGAAGCTCTTTGGCTGTCGGTCTCTGTTTGATCATAAAAATTACAAGCTGTTTGCCTCATGTTTTAAAGTTTAATTAGCCCGTATATAGTAAAATCTAATGGCATCACTGGCCGTGTTTTAATTTAATTACAGGTATCATAATTCTGTCTTATACAATAAAAAACAAAATCAATATTTTTATACAAGATTATTTTGTATGGCAAGATTAACCAATACAAGTACATTTAAGTATCAAAAATATTACTATGCACAGCCTTAAAAATATATATACATGTTAATTTTGAGACTAATCAAATTTTACATTTAATAGTACTAATAAATTATATGTATTAAAAAAATTGATTTAGGCATCAGATGATGACATTAAATATTAAAAATAAGAGAAATGAACATGCACAAATATGTCATATCAATTACAGTTTAATAAAAAAATATATTTGTATATTTATATATATATGTATATTAAATATTAAAATGAATGTGTATCAAAAAGAAAAATTAACATTATCAAATATCTAATATTACTCTTTAAATATTTAAGTGAATATTAAAATGTGTGTGTGTGTGTGTGTGTATATATATGTATATATATAATTGAGATTATTTTCATCATATATATATATATATATATATATATATATATTTATTTATTTTTCTGATTAAGAAAATTATACAATTATATATTGCACATCCCTAAATAGATAAAAAAAAAAATATTTTTAAATAAAGGTAAAAAAGACAGGTACTAACAAATCGAGGATCTTTATTGAGACAAGCCTCCACAAAGTCCTTAAAGGCTTTGCTGTAGGACCCTTCCAGCGTGGGTGGGTTATTTTTAGGGATGAGGAACAAGACTCTCATGGGGTGAAGTTCTGAGTTGGGTGGCTCTCCTTTAGCCAGCTCGATGGCTGTGATACCCAATGACCAGATGTCAGCCTAAGACACAGAGAAGAAAAAAGGGCAAAAAAGCGGGGGTCAGTACTTGTGCCATCTGTCTGTCTCTGAATATTTAATTGAGCTTATTTTCATCACGTAACAGCAGCAGCCTTGACTAGTTAACAGATGTTCACGTGGAGAACTTGAACGTGATACCTGACTAAATGACAGCTACCTGCTAAATGACGAGTACTTGTACCTTGAAGTCATATGCAGACTGTTTGATGACCTCTGGTGCCATCCAAAATGGAGTTCCAACAAAAGTGTTTCTCTTAATTTGTGTATCTGTTAACTGACCAGCCACCCCAAAGTCTGCCAGCTTGACTTCTCCATGTTCAGAGAGTAACACATTGGCCGCTGTAGAAAAAAAGCAGGGATATTATTGTAAGGACACTTCACAGAACTAAACCGAGGTGCGTTTTGCAAATGAACCTTTGATATCTCTATGAATCTTCCTCTCTAAGTGGAGGTAGTCGAGTCCTTTCAGTATTTCTCTGAGAATGGTGGCGATATATGCTTCTTCTAAAGGTCCCGGCCTTAGCTGTGCACAAACACATAAGAGGATGTTAAATATAGTGACATTTCCTGTGCCCTTGACATTTTCCAGACTTTTTCCCTGAAGTAATTTTCCTACATTATTCCTCATTTTAAAACAACCCACAAATATAATGAAAAGACCGCCTCACCAAGTCCAGAGCCGATCCACCTCCCAAATATTCCATGATTATCCATAGCTTAGAGCCCTGAAAAACACAGCAACAGCAACAAAATAATAAAGTTGTTACAAATAATGAATTTCAGTATTATTTATATACTTTTATAGTATTTGTTAACATTTTGAATGAGCTATTTTTTCAGTTCTCATTTTAATTTAAAATATATTAACTTTGTGCATTTGTCACACTTTACTTTATATAATACATTATAAAAGTAGATTTAAGATATTAATTATGCCTTGTAAAGCATTGTATGATCTTATAAATAAATTGGAATACACTATAATACGTGTAATCTATTTATTTTTACAACTTTAGAAAGTATAATGCACTGAAACATAAACAATTGTAAATATTGTTTTAATCTTGGTTACAATTATTTATAAAAAAGGCATTACAATATATATTCTGAATACATTCATTATGCATTATACTTACATAAAGGCTTAAGTGTTAGTGTTTATCTTTTCTATATAATTTTCATTTTTATTTCTATTTTAGCAGCTTTAGTACTTCGATATAAACATATTCCACTTCCAGTATTTCTACTTAGTTGCCAAGTTATTCATTTTCATTTAATATATATATATAATTTTTTTTTTATTATTATTTTTATATATATAGTTATTCATTTTATTTTGTTTATTTATTGGTTATAGTTTCAGTTGACCATAGCAGCTATAGTTTGAGACACACTGAAAGCTTCATTACTATTCCTAAAACAAGAACTCATGTCAAATGTATATGACTGTTACAAAATGTATTTGTATATGTAGAAATTAACATTTTCATATCTTAAAGGATTGCTTATTTTAGTTAATGATACCTAGCGCCTAAACTAATCAAATGTCATTGTAAAGTGTAACCAGGAAGTCAAGTGTTTTTTTAAAAGGAAAGTAAACAACTCCTTTAAACTACAGAAATATCATGTACTATAATATGAGCTGTGCCTGAAAGAAATAAATCTCCACAAACCGTTAGATAAGAGCCGAAGTATTTGGTGACATACGGGCTGTCACACTGGCTTAAGACCGTGATCTCCTGCTGGATGTCTTCAATCTCATCCTCTGCTTCTTCCAGGTCAATAATCTTAATGGCCACCACCTCTTTCGTGCGGTTGTTAATGCCCTTGTATACCTCTCCAAAAGAGCCTTTACCAATTCGTTCCAATTTAGTGAAGTATTCCTCGGGATTCAAACATGAATTCTAAAGAAAAAGAACAATTCTTACCAGATGAGATCCAACATTTTGTTTTCTTTAAACACGTGATGAACTTAAAATCTTGTCCTATTATTCAAGCAACAAATGAGGGCAGATATACCCAATCATCACTCCAATGAAGGTCCGGAGAAGATGAGAATCTATCAAGAGAACTGTTAGAAATCCCATGTATTTTTTTAAGCAATTTTTTCATTTTTCTGCTGTCTAACCACTAGGAAATCCCTTGGAGCATCTGCTTCCTTGTTCGGTACAGCATAAAGATGAATTGTACTAACAATCCATCTGGAAGTGGCACTGGTTTATCAAAACAACAACAAGCTCTTTTGACGACATGAATTAAAGTTCAGGTGATAAGACATCCTCCTGGTATCAGCTCGACATCTGATTTCCGCATTCATCACGCTTTTATTGCACCTTTCTGAAGCACTGGGCAATCAAAACGCAGACCTTTACTATTCCTGGTAGTACCACCCATTGGAGGATCCATAAAATGAGATCAGCAGAGTATTTTTAACAGTTCTCAGAAAGTCGAGTTAATTATTCTGCCAGCTACACCTGTGCGATGAGTGGGTGTGTCACTCTGAGCTTCAGCACTCATCAAAACATGATACAGTGCAATTATCATACTGACCTACAAAACGTCCGCATGGCCAACATAACATAAACAGACGCCATCCATTATCATCTGGTTCAATTTAAAATTACCCCACGCTTTCATATTCATTAAAATGATGTTTAATAAATGCCTAAATTAAATGGACATTTTAAAAACGTGTGACACAGGGTTTTGGTTTTGTAGTTAGTGATAATATTTGACATAAATTTAAGGATAAGTTTGATATTTCTTCTTTACATAAGAAGGGTAAAAGGGCTGAAAGGCCATACTTCAATTTGTGTAAATATTGATTTCATGGAGTATTGTGACATGGCAGGGTTGTTCAGAATATGGGGAACAACTTAATAATAGCCATTATAAGTAGATAATATTATTTGTTAAATATTAGCTTCTAGTCAATGCTAAAAAAAAAAAAAACTACACAGTTCCCTTTTTAAAGGGTTGCCATACTGTCTGTTACAAAATCTGAATTCTAGATTGGAGATGTAGTTAAGATAGGCTACTTTTCATAAATCATAGTGGCTATCATGTCAGTTTTCAACCATGAAAAGAAAAAAATATAATAATAATTATCGATATTGCACAAAATTTCAATTTTGGTGCGCCCTGAGTTGCGATCTATTCTAAACACTATTAAAGAGACTGTATTTTCATAATTTACCTGTTATTGTTTTTTCCTCCAAAAAAGAACATCATACAAGCATTGTCTAGTTCAGATTACTTAAATGTCACACCTTACATAACAGTACAATATATTTACATATTGTGAAAATAAAAATGTTTTACAAAAAACACTAATATTTCACGTTTAATGTGTTACTACAATTTACAAGCAATTTCAGAGTAATTATTACGTAATTACCACACCACTTTTTCAGTGCAACTACGTGTACTCATTATATTATAACATATTATTTTGTGGAATTTATAATTACAAAAGCTTACTATAGTACAAAGACACTCATATTAAGTTTAATTATCATCCAAAAAGAACAGCAACTGTTATGTTTCAGTATGAAAGCCATGCCTGGACGGCTTCAGTACTCATTTTCATATTTCTGGATTACCTGGTTCCGAATGTTCTGAAGGTGTGCCATGTCCAGCCGAATCTACCTCCAGTTCGGGGGTTCTTCTCAGATTTTTCCTCTTTCTCTCCTTCTTGGACAGTCACCCACCAAAGGAACAGCTTGTTCCCAATCCACGCCTATCTAAATCATTCCAGTGGATCAAGCTGATCAGCTCTACGGTTTACAAGGATTTTAATATGTAGTCCTGTCCATACATCAGAGCTGACACTCAGTCTTTGGTGAGGGTGTTTACGGTTTATGCTCTGCACAGAAGACTCCCTCTGTCTATGAAACCCCGCTATTCTGACTAAGAGAGAGGAATTGCGTTCAGCGCGTGCGTTCTATCAAAGCACAAAGGCATCTGGGAACCGTAGTTTTTCACTCACCATGCCGGAGATTTTAGCGTGCTTTTTTGTGTTATGCAGAAGATAATCATTTTTAGAGATTCGCAACTTATTCATGGGAGTACAATTGGTACATTTTCTATTTTATTTTCTTAAACATTTGCTGTTTATCATGTATCACATACACAATTGCACACTCAAGTCATTTTATTTAGGCTAATATGACAAACATATCACCTTATATACCTTATTTGAGCATATCATAGCTTTCTTTCACATTCCCCTATTACTCAGTCTCACAAAACTTTAACTATGAAAACATTATTTGATTTCTGTAGTTAAGCCTAATTAGAGAACCTCTTTTCAGGTTTTTCTATAGGCTACTGTTATGGCATTTGAGTTATTTTCAGCATGTAACCATTATTATAAGGCAACTAATAGCATGAGATCAAGGAGTGCTTTTTTTCTTTTTTCAGTTCATTTTGTGTTCAGTCAGAACATGACCTGCCTTGTTTTGATAGTCAGTTAGAGCTGGCCTGTTTCTATACAAAAATGATGATCTCTCAGTCTGTATTTATTTTTTTTGTGATAACAGTGGTTAGATATTCTGTCAAATTTTCTTCTCTATTTAGGGACGGTTTGCATTCCAGTGTGTCCTGTTTAGTTCAGTTTGTCATTTAAACATTTTTCTTTTTATTTTACATTTTGTATAATAGCTTCATATCATATTTCACACTTGTTTTTCTTTTAGTGTGCAATAAAACATTACTTTTATTGGCAAAAATGCCTTTGACATCACATCCAACAGACCTATCAGAGTTTCAGTATGCATAGTGCCCTTCATGATTTGTTTTGTAAAGCCCTAATAACGTTTCTTGTTGAAATCAAGGTAAAAATAGTTTAATTTAATTATTATTATTTTTTTCTAAGGGCACTGTTTTCAAACCTAAATCTTTATTTAGCCCTTGTGGCAATATATATATATATATATATATATATATATATATATATATATAAATCATTATTTGCTTTTCTGTCAAAAATTGGCTAAAATTCCTCTTTATTCCCTTTTTACTGTCAAACAGGAGGTATTTTCACTTCACACCAAGATTACATTGTTATTGCTGAAAAAAATAGTGTACTAAGGAAATAATTTTGTGGCAAGTAAATGATTTTGTTGTTATTGCGTAGCTTCCTTCTTTTACCTCTAGGGAGCAGTATTGTACAAAAATATTGTCCAAAGCTAGGATGAATTTATTTATTTGTTTAATTCAGGTTTCAGAGTAATTGTTGATTTGTCAACTGACAAGATTTTATTTTTTATCTCTGGTGACCTGTCCTATCTTTATTTTTATTATGTAAAGCAAGATATGAAGAAGGAATATAACTGATGAGAAGTCATGTGATGGACATGCAGAGGCATGAAGGGTTTCTTCAGAAAACTTAAGCATTATTCCTCAGAGGTGTGGTGTATCAGAACTTACTGAAGATCTCTACAGAGTCTCATTATTCACTGGAAATTAATGAAATGTAAAGGCAGCACTGGCCTCCATCTCTCTGTATTTAGTTGTGCCTTAACAAGATGAACTGTCACAAGCTATTTTAATAGGCCTTAGAAACAGATAAAATATTTTAGTTGTTAAATTAGGATACAGAGGAAGCCTCAAATGTGGTCAGAAAAAGGAACTGTATCATTGTGTGCCAATGAGATACACTTCAGCTTTCAATTCATTATAGTTCTGTGTTGAACAGAACTGCCTGGTTGATCTTGTTCTACTTTTTGTTCTTTTCTGTCTCTGTTTTTAAGGAAGTTCATTGTATCATGCTTGAATAAGCCTTTTTATTATACTCCATCACGGAATCAGTTATTCAACATTGGAAACATTTCAACATTGCTTAGAAGGAATTACTAGACATGTCAAAACAAATCTTGGTTTTAATGTTTCTTTGGGAAAGCCGTTGTTTCGGTTGGGTGGGTAGCTCTAATGAATTCTAACTGACACGCTTAGAGTAAAAAACATTCGAGACTTGCAAAACAACTCTTTCAAAGATGGTGGGTGGGACTGGAGTAACATGACCCTTTTTTGTTCAACTACTGTATGAACATTAAAATACTTTTTACACACATTTTATACACAAAACTGCCCTAGTTACAAGAAAATATGCCTATAGTGAGTTTGTGACCGACAAAAGGCACACTGGATTAAAAAAAGTAAAAGCATTTATTTTGTATCAGCTTGGTTGACAACATTTTGCAATTTCCATACTTAAAATTGCAATGAGGTTGACCTACATACACTATAGACAGACATAGATAGATAGATAGATGGTGTCTATAAACAGTTATATCAAAGATTAAAAAAAGAATTATAGGGAGAATCAATACATTATGAATAAGTTCTTGCTAATTAATAATGTATGTAATAAAAAAGTAGGCCTACCCATAGTCTGATTACAAGTATTTTAAAAGTAATTTAATCTAATTAAAAGTAGCCTACCTACGTTTTCAGGAATCTGTTTACATAATCCAGATTATAGACTATGCAATCAATCCAGCTAGATAGGCAGATATTTAGATAGATAGACAGATGTTCGTTTTCTAAGTTTGCTCTCTGATTGATCAAATCTTCTACACACCAGTTCTCCTAGAGGCGGATAATCAAAGCCATAACATAACTGGTTATCTCCGCCTTAACGGAGAGCTTTTCCATAGAAGGAGACTTCATGTGTGTAGCCCATCCAAACAGACCAGAGATAGCACTGCCTCCTGACAACAGTTTCATCTTCGCAGACGGCACCTTACTAATCCGCAGAGAGACAAATTCGCTGTCATTAAAAATTTCGATATTTCTGGGGATTTAAATGAATTTCGAGAAACGGGAGAGCTAACTGATCACCGATTCGCTGCTTTTATCTTTGGTTCACGTTCATTCCAACAGAAGGTGAGAGCGAGTCTGTTCTGTATTAAAACACGCGAGTTTTCTTCTTTATGCAGATCGTTTAGGGCGACATCAGACTTTAGAAACAGAAGAGGGTGGAGAAGAACCACTTCCATACACGGCGATAAAGGTGGAGGTTGTCAGCTGATCGTAATTGATCTCCACTCATGAAGGGCATGGAGATGTTGCGCCGCTCCTCAGTGTTTGCGTCTGAAGTCATGGAGGTGTTTGATCGCTCTCCCACGGATAAGGAGCTCGTGTCTCAGTCTAAAGTCTTGTGCAGGGATTACATCCACTCCAGACTCCATCGGGCTGGAATCGGATGGTCTAAACCAGAGCATGGATCCGGAGGAACACTGGCTGAGGTGTCTTCAGTTCTTTTGTGGCTAGGTAAGACATCTGACGTTTCACATGTGAAAATTTATGATTAATGGTGGTACACAGAGAGAGAGAGAGAGAGAGAGAGAGAGAAGAGCTAGCCAGAGAATACAATAACATACACCAAGGTACTGTATATCTACAGTATCTGTTTGAATTGTGGGTTGATATATTGAGGATGTGGAATTATTTTAAGACTAAGCTAAAACTGCACAGAACGTCCTGTCAATTTTCATTTTTTTCTTTCAGCTGTGCTTGTCTGGTTCATACCAAAATAAATAAAAAAAAACAGCACATTCATGAATGTTCTGTGAACATTCAGAAATGAAAGTAAACACATGTTTCTTGGCTTCCTCAAAGCCAAACCATACGGTTGTGAAATATTTTACAACGCTCTTACAAGATTTGTCTGTGTCTCACCCATTGTAAAGTACTTTGCCTTTTGTACCATGTTGAACAATCTTCCACATTCCTTTCTTTTTCCTTTTATGCCGTTGGACATTCTTAGCCCTTTAATGAGATTTTATGTAATGACTATCAATATGATCAGACGCACTGTGAGTTGCCTAAACCATGTGCCTGTCATCCTAAAAGGGCAAAGCACAAATGTTTTAATTTGAGACAACTGTGTAACAGGGGGGAGCTGCTTTTTATGGACAAAGCATGCAAACATGCAGATAATTATCACAAGAGTGATTGAGGGTTTCCCACCCACATTTAACCCTGTATTGTCTCGAAAGACCTTGCATAGACATCACCCGCCTGAATCACTGACATAAAGACGGATGATTCAGATGGGTGAGACATAGCTGAAGAATTATTTAAAGGAATAGTTAATCTGAAAATGAAAATGTTGCCTTACAAGATATAGATGAGTTTGTTGCTGTTCATTGGAACAGATTTTGCATCACTTGGTTTAAAGTTAAAATGCATTAATGATGGATTTGTTTCTTCAAAACTAGCAGCTTCTTCTTCGAAAGATGTTAATTGATGCAATTGATGGTGTGCGGAGTACTTGTGGATTATTGTGATGATGGCAGCATTCACTGCAGAGGAACCGTTGGTGCGAAGTACTGTAATTTTCTGCAAACCTTTTGGGGGAACTATTCCTTCAATAGGCGATTTCATTATCATAACATTGCAATATAACAGCCGCAATATAAGTGGCTTCTAATACGAAAGAATGATGAAAAGATGCAAGCAATGCTTTTAATAGCTTCTCTAAATAAGTGGTTTTATTCGATTTGACTCTAGATAGTTTCTTTCTGTGCTGAGAAAACTGATTATTTGAGCCAAGGGAAATTAAAAAACACACATTTATCTCTCTGTCTCCTAGGTGATGAGCTGGAGTACCTGCGACCCAATGTGTATCGCAACGTAGCAAGACAGCTCAACATCACAATTGCCTCTGAGAGTATAGTCTCTGATGCCTTTTTGGCCGTTGCTGCAGAAATCTTCTCTACAGGTTGGTCAATGCTTTGTCTTAAAATACATTTAGTACAGAAAACATCAAGTATTAAACTAATCAGTCCGTAGTATGTAAACTGATCAGTGCATTTGGTTCCAAAGATGTTGTCCACAGTTCCTTAAAGACACAGTACACCAAAAATAAGCATTCAGTCATGGTGTTCCATACCTGTGAGATTACAAAAGAAGATATTTTGACAAATGTTGGTAACCAAACAGTATTGGTTGTCATTGACTTGCAGTGACTGGAACTAAACTAAAACATTTGCTAAAGTGTATTTTTAATGTTATATAGAATAAAGTTACACAGGTTTAGAATAACATGAGTGTGAGTAAATAATTCTTTGGGTGAACTATCCCTTTTAGAGGCTTATACACTAAAAACAGTGCTGCGCTTGACCAGAGAACTCTCAGTACCATAAAATATAAATTTTTCATGAAAGTAAACAGTGTCTGGGCACCATGGAAGTTCTCTTTCCCTTTGCTGCATACTGTACGTCGCTTAAATTTAGTACAAGCCCTTGGGATTCGGTTTAGGTCATATAACTTGACCTTCCAGATTTAGAGTTAGTAAATCGTGGTCTGTTTTTTTTTTGTTTTTTTTTTAACCTGAGCAGCTCTTAAGATGTGCTGTAACATGTTCACCTCGTGTTCAAAAAAACATTCTTTGTTTTTATGTATTTGAGCATAATTACTCATGTCAGTCAAAGCAGGACAACAAAGATTTTTTTTCCCAATTGCTGGACACAAAATACTGCACCCTTGTACCTCCTGGCTGTACACATACCTGTCCTGAAGCAGTGCAGCTGGTGTTATTTCCTGTTTTTTTTTTCCTCTGAGAGAGCATTTTTCATTTGACTGCACAATTTTATATGGCTTTGCAACTATATATTTAATGAAGATTTATTTAGATGTTTTTACATTTTACTTTATATGTTTCTAATACATATTTTAAAATTATATATCAAACGCATAGAAAAATGCTTTTTCCCCCCTCACTTTATTTTGATTTTCTCCACCTCATCAGGTTACACCATACAATTACAGATATATATTGATCGAAGAATGATACAATGATTTGTACTTTACTGTGCTTTTTTGCTTTTTTTAATTATTTCAGTGATAATATTTGTTCAGTTTTAACGTGACTATTTCTAAGATCATTTAAAATAAATAATATTTATAATATTTCATGTTTTCCAATCTTAAATGAAGCTGCACAAATGGTGTTTTGCTAACGCATTGGTGAATTAAAATTTAGTCTACTTAAATTTTATAGCTGATTTCGATTTAATAGGCTTTTATAGGCTACTCGATTTAATCAAAACAATTAGAGCAATTTGCAAAATTAGGCCCACATTTAGTCTCTCAGGTAGGATGGAACAATCCAATGACAAAATGCTAATTTTGAGGTGTGTGAGTAGATTTTTAGCTGTAGGATCTTTCTATTATTTATTTATTTAAAAATACTGTTCAATACTTAATTTCCTAACAGATTACTTGGTTCATTGTGTTTATTTAACATCAAATCTAACAGTCACAGAGAAGATTGTGTTTTTTTTGGCAACGACAGTGCTTCTGCATAGACAGATGGTTGTATTATTGCACAAAAGGAAGGGAATATACCAATATTTCGCGTGCCAATGTGCATTCTACATTCATGTCTTCTTCATTGGATTTTAAACAATCTGTAATATTCCCTCTGAACTGTATAACTTGACATAACATTCTTACAAGAGACAGAGGGAGGGAATGTTCCTTTTTATCTTGAACTTCAAACCATCTTTTATCTGACATATGCCTCAGTATGGTTTCCTTTTGCCTTTGTGTTTCCTGTCTTTGCTAGTCTCAGATTAGGTTCCTGGGTTGACATGTTTATGTCTGGCCTTTTCATGTTCCCAGAACAGCTTTATTACGTTTTATTTCATTCCAGGATGAAAAGTTTAAAACATAGTGTATCTAGGAGTCCATTTATCACATTAGCTCTGATAAATCATACTTGTTTAACGAAACATTATAGTACAGAGAGCCTTTTCATTAAATTCAAACCCATGACCCTAATGCATTTATGATTGGGGGAAAGCAAAGCATTTGTACCTTTTTAACTGCTATTGAAGCCATTATGCTGTTATATGCCCTGAACATGTTACAGCCACATATGCTGTATACTGAGATTGATTGTCATCACAAGTCGGACATTTGTTCTGCTAAAAAAGTCAAATGTTGCTTGTGTCTTTCTGGCTGACACACCAGCTCATGGCCTACCTAGCAGTTATATAACAACAATAATGGTCTGTATGAAATGGGGAGGAATTATCAGGAATATTCATGACTCATTTGGTTATTTTATACACACTTACAACAGTACACACACACACACACACACACTGTACAGTATATATTGTCAGTGTATACAAGTGATTAGATTATGCTGTATATGCATTAGCTGGAACACTTTACCTCTTTGCAAACAAAACAGGCAACATAGGAGATTGAACAGTACATGATCTTGCATTGTAGCATTTTTAAAGTCCGTGGACATGGACAGACATTTAGTTGGATTATATCTGTGTCTCTTTAGGTGTGACGTGGGGGAAGATTGTGTCTCTGTATGCTGTGGCTGGAGCTCTAGCTGTGGACTGTGTTCGGCATGGGCATCCAGCGATGGTACACACCATTGTCGACTGTACGGGCGAGTTTGTTCGCAAAAGCCTTGTGTCATGGTTAAAGAGGAGAGGAGGCTGGGTAAGCAATAAATCAATTAATTCAGTACAATTCATTAACAAAAAAAGTATGCTTTTATCATGCTTCTGACCCAAGCATACATAATACTTGATTCTGATTGGTCAGCAATAAGCAGACCACATACTCGTGTTTTTATTTGAATGTTTTTGTGGAAATTTTTTTTAAGCAGATGCAATATCTTATTTTTTACTTTTAGGAAAATATTTGTAAGTATTTTAAGTGATTTCTGAAGGATCGCATGATACTGAAGACTAGAGTAAAGGCTTTTATTTTAAAGAAACATCTCTCTTTTTTTTTTTTTTGTGTCCATAAAATGAAAGTGAGTGGTGACCAAAACTGGTTGCCAATACCTTCTTTTGTGTTCAGCAGAACCGAAGACAGATTGTTATACAGGTTTGGCACAACACAAGGCTGACAAAATGATGACAGAATCTGCATTTTTGGTTGACACTTTTTAAGTTTCACTGAACGCACCATTGTGTTGTGCGTTTATAGATCTGAGCTAAGGCCCAGAAAGAGCACAGAATTCTGCCTTTCTGTCTTTGTCCAGTATTTAGACAGAAAATGCAGTGTTCATGCAGCTTGGAATCTGATGAATCTCTCAGAAAGACAGCACAGTTCCGCGATCCTGTTGAATAAGGAGCTGTGCTGGTATGTGTGGCTGGTTTGGCAAGACATGTCTGCAGTGTCTGTTCATTAGACTGTCTCTGTTCAGACAGATTCAACATGGCACTGTTCCAGGGTCATCCCAAGCTACCTGCATTTACAGTGGGCCCATATGCTCTGCTATGCCAACAACTTTTCTCAAAGTTCTCTACACCTGCTTTTGTGACTGTAGATTATAACCTTTTGAGATCGATCAGTCAATCTGTACTTTTGGCGCATATGAAAACATTTCTATGGTACATAAATTACTATATGTATTTACAGTTAAATTCCATATAATAATGGTTAGAAGTTACTGTAATACGATTTAAGAAGGCTGCAGTTATTTGATTAAACTTACACTACACTAATATTGTGAAATAATGTGATAAAATTGAAAGCGGTTATATAAATTGCAATAATATTTTATTTAAATTTATTACAGTGTTGTTTACTCTTACTTCACTTGATGCTTTTAAATATGATGATTTGGTGCTAAATTTATTACCATAGTTCATTATTAAAATTGTTCTATGAATATTAAAACCAGTTTTTCCACTTTCTTTTACTTAATTGCAATACCATTCTAAAGTAAAAAAATAAGAAATGTTTCTGAAGCACCAAATCATTTTATATAGAATGATTTCTGAAGGATCATGTGACACAGAAATGAATTACAAATTATTAAAGCAGTTGTTTATATAATAAACTCTTGTTATTGAAAAATGAGTAATATAAGAAATAATTCTTAGGAGTATCTCATAGTTACTGCAGTTAATTAGAAGACAGTTAACTAGGTTTTATTATCTAGGTCAACAAGTTTGATGTTCTATCACTTATTTGGGTGAAATGTACAAAGAACACATTCATTATTTATAAAGGATCAACTTTTGAATTATTGGTGGAGGTAAAGCATGAAAAAGTGCTGGGTTAATTGGGTAAGTGAAAGTTGTAATGGTTGCTTCAGGCGAAATCATTCTCAACATTTTTCAAGGTGTTTTGCTGTTGGGAGTGTCCTGATTTTGCAACTTCAACTTTTAGTACAACATGGGCACACCCACAGACTGAATTCAATTCCTGAGAACAAGGACTTTACCACCAGGAACACTAAGCAAAAGTCTATAATAGTATAAAGCAGAAACTGGTAGATGATATTGTCCATGTTGTTGATGTGGGTAGTCGTGTCTACGTGCCATTCTGCATGTTTTGCTCTGTGGGATTGCCCTGGGAGCTGAATGAAGGGTCTATTCACAAACACCACTGAGTAATTTCTAATTAAGGGATGTCCCCATCTCTCATTGCCTTCATTAAAGTTGCCTCTTTATGTTTGAATTTCTCTTTTACATCTTAAAATATAGTCAGGCTTACAAAATTATCATCATTGTGCAATTAGCTTCTGTTTGGCCAGATTTATTTTTTACTTTTGTATTGATACTCTAGCAAAGACGCATATTTAACATCGGATCATGTATTTAACATGTAATCAGATTTAATATTTCTGTTTTCACTGTATTTTTCATCAAATATATGCAGCCTTGGTGAGCATAATATTATTAATTAATTTAATGCTTCTTAAAAAATAAAAAGTAAAAGTACCAAATCCAAACAAACTACATATTAATCACCAGAATGGGTATTCAGCCAATTTATAGCTTTCATAACATTTGGCAAACCTGCTAATGCTTCATGCTCAAATGTATCATGTTTAAACTAATGAATGTTGGCTTTGGCCTAAAAGGCACATATTTCTTTTCCTTTTGCTATTGCCAGATGAACTCATTAAAATGAAGTTTTAATGCCAAATTTCATATTTGAATGTGTTGCATTTAATTGCACTATTGAGTATGTTAATCTGATATTTATTTATTTATTGTTCTCTTACAGACGGACATCACAAAGTGTGTAGTTAATACAGATCCCAGTTTCCGTTCTCATTGGCTGGTGGCAGCTGCCTTTGCCTGCGGTCACTACCTCAAGGCTGTGGTTTTCTACCTGCTGAGAGAAAAATAAAAAGCAGCACAAACAAGTGACGGACAGCTGAACTCTCCCAAAACTGGCAGAAGGGGTTTCTAGTCGCTGCTTAAGCCTTTCACTGCTCTAGATGTGTTTACACTTGCACAAAGTTTGCACTTTTCCTTTAAAGGATATCCTTGCTCTCCGAGATGAACCGTTATGTGTTTAACCTGGCCTCTTGCACTCTAGGCATTCCTTGCTGTTACCAATTTTAATGAACCCAATGTTGATATGCAAAATACCATGGCCGGCGGGACACAGCTGAGAGAGCTATTGTGACCATTGTATTTGCCTGTGAGATAAAATGTTTATGTACTTGGACCAGTGTTGTCCAATCAGAAAGTTTTTCTGATTATTATTATTATATCTTTCACTGTCTCAAGTGGTTTTGATGATCTCAAAATGCAGATCTCCACAATGCAGTATGAAAAATGACCAGAAGTTCATGACAAAACAGATCTGCATGAAATGGAGATCAGTATCAGGAATATATTCTTGTATTTCCCAAGGAAAAACTACTGTATGCAAATGACTGTGGGAGAGTGAAAACAAAGTTTTACTCGTAATGAAAGACAGATATAGAATTTCAGTTCATGCCATAATTCAAGTCGGAACCTTTCAATTAGCTTTTCATAGTGTTGTCTCTCTCTTCTGTCATTTATTTAGTTTTTCTGTGTAATATTTTCTCCAAATCTTGTATTTGGTGTTGTTGATGCCACCTTGAACAACTTTAAGATACCATGGAGCCATCAGTATAATAACTTAAAACTTGTATTTCATAATTGTTTGTTTCAATATTTTGTTCTTGTGTATTGTTCAGTTTATTAAAAAAAAAAGTAATTGAAAAAAAAAAAAATGCATTTGCTTTGCTTTACCCCAGGTTGGAAAAAGCATTAACATAATTTTAAAGCCTTCACGCTGATAATTATATACCACATTAGGGTAAGACAGTAGTGTAATTGGTGGAAAGCGAGTGGGAGGATGCAGTTTAGATCAGATAGCATAGTTGGAGATATTGTTACTATGGTGATCACGCTTAACATGTGGTTTCATTTACCCTCAACCAGGCAAATACACTCGGACTTTGAGAACAACACAGAAATGACTAGCTTATTGAGTAGGCCTGTAAACAAAGCATAGCAATGCAAATGAGTGTTTTACATTGGCATACATGAAAGAGTATGATAGTCTGTGTTCATTAAAATTAAAATAAATGTTAGAAAAAATATTTCCTAATATGATCCCGCATATTTTCTGATTTTTAAATCTATATAATTCAACTTTCTGCGTGATTATTTCCATTTTGCTGTAACTTATTGACACCTAGTGGTTTTATATGGAATTACAAGTGCCTAAGACGTAAAGCGTAAAGACTAATGTGGTGATGATGGCATTTAAAATTAAACGATTGATTTGATATCGTTCTTGATTCATAAAAACATATATTTCACGTGATGTTTTCAATTAGACTGATTTTGTAATTTTTTAAATTCCTCTTTTTAATTTATGAATGTCTGATAAAAATATGTTGATCTTTACAGAAAAACCTAAAGGAGGGCGTAACAGACATTACTTCAGCTTTATTTTACTTCAGCTAAACTTCCCAAGAATAATTATTACCTTTAATGTGTTATTAATTCTATTCCAGTCCAAAAAGATCATGTCTGCTCAGTTAGGGTTGATGAAAACAAATTAAATTTATATTATAACGTTTAACACTTTAGTTAAAGACTAGAACACGGACTGTGAGTTGGAAAAAATGCAGGCGTTAGTATTTGACTATACTTTTTACGCAACAGCGTCAGAGCTAAGCTCGTTTGATGGTAAATATCTTGGACACGAAACATTTCTAATCAGAAATGCCAACATTCACCAACTACATTTTTGTAGCAGTACATTCCACTCGATTTATTATTGTAGGATTTCTCAATACTACAGCTTGTTTACATCCACTTCCCAGAGAACAACATGTCCCGCCTTTGTAGACATTCTATTGGTCAAAAAGACCACAAAATTAATTGACTTGATCTGATTGGTTATCAACTTAATGACGCATGTTGACCAAAGCGGAATTGCTTTCCTATTGGTCAGTGCAGTATGAGGAACACTCAACAAACAAGATAGGCTGAATCACTGTCGGGATGGATGCAGGTAAGAAAACCGCAAGAAAACAATTTCCTTTACATTTCTTTCATCTGCCCAGATGTCATGAAATTGTTAAAAAGCAAAATTCTTCTATCGTCAACGAAGTACGCGCCTGTTATTGGAGAGGCCGCCTCTACAGTTTGGGAATTTGTCGTTAAATATGGTACATAGATGTCCCAACTGCTGCCAACTGGACAGTAAAACAGAACAGTCTGCTGTCAGATGAGGGATGGACACAGAATTGTCTTCTTACGTTAGATGTCATTGCACCAAAATGCTACTGGCTCCCGTTAAAACAGTTTGGCTGTATTGGCTGGGTTTTAGAGTCTAGTCAGCTGCCTACATTTAGGACATCACAGGAGCGTGCCAGCGCACGAATGATACTGTTCAGCTGTAAACGCTGTAACGTTAGAGAGGTTGTCGTCATCAATTTCTGCATATTCTATTGTTCTGTTTGGCAATTGGTTACCAATAGTATAGGGACTTGCATACTGTGTCATGTCTTTAACGCTTTGGTGCATGACATCCATTAGAATGAACAATTTTTAGTCGTTTTAAAAAGCGTGAAACTTATGGGACAATTTAAAATTACACGTACACCGCGTAAAAAGGCAGTAAAACTGCTGAAATCAGGTACCACTTTAAAATAAAGTTCAATTAGTTAATGTATTAAGTATCAACAATAAATTATAAATTACTATTAATCTAGATTAAGGTTAATTTATAAATACAGTTTTAGTCATTTTTATTTCATATTTGTAGGCTTATTTTATAATCTTGACATATTTGAAATGCATATGTAAAAATTAAAACATGAGTAGCAGAAGTTAGCTTGGATATGATTATAAATTGCAGATAGATGGCTAGGCCTACAAACAAACAACTGAAAAGATGTCCAAAACTATATCTCTTTTTGTTATTGAACTTCCAGTTGGTCATTGACTTTTCTTTCAACAGCTACTCTCACATACGACTCATTGCGCTTTGGAGAGATCGAAGATTTCCCAGAGACTTCAGAGCCCGTCTGGATTTTGGGAAAGCAGTTCAGTGCTCTAACAGGTAATGAAGTAGGAGACACCGGAGGTTTTTTTTTTTGCTTTTGTGTTTGTCTCTTGTTTCATGATGTTCTTTGTGTCCCAGAGAAGGATGAGATTCTGGCAGACGTCACCTCACGTTTGTGGTTTACATACAGAAAGAACTTCTTGCCAATTGGTCAGAGTCAGAGTCCTCAATCTTGATCTAACTGTCTAAGTATTGCATTTAATTATTGATCTGGATAGTCTGTTTAGTTTTACAGATGGTTTGTTAATGGATATGATGTTACAGGTGGCACTGGGCCCACTTCAGACACCGGCTGGGGCTGCATGCTTCGATGTGGACAGATGATTCTTGGGCAGGCCTTGATCTGCAGGCACTTAGGTAGAGGTAAGACAAATCTGTGTCATGATGTTTGTGATTATGATGTGTGCTTTTGTCTGAGATTATTGTATTTTTATTAGATTGGACATGGAGTCCAGGTCAGCGGCAGAGAGCAGAATATATCAGCATTCTCAATGCCTTCATTGACAAGAAGGACAGCTATTATTCCATCCATCAGATAGGTACTACCTGATGCCTGCATATTATAGGAATAGTGTTAAAGTTACTCTTTTGATGGGTAAGTTACTGCATTGACATTGCTTGTTGCTTTCCTCAGCTCAAATGGGTGTTGGTGAGGGCAAGTCTATAGGCCAGTGGTATGGTCCAAATACAGTGGCACAGGTACTCAAGTAAGTTGGCCAAGTCAAAGTTTAAATAAACACCATTCTCCTTTTCTTACATACGTAATGTAACCGGAAAATGTTATTAAAGCTTAGTAATGCCTGTCTTTGCATAATATTATGTTGTGCAAATCTAGGAAACTGGCAGTATTTGACTCCTGGAGCCGACTGGCAGTTCATGTAGCTATGGACAATACTGTGGTCATTGAGGAAATCAGTGAGTTCTCTTTCATAGTGCATCTTTAGTAGGCTTAGATGGAATCTGCAGACATTTGCGTTTACTTTTTTTCTGCACTAATTTAGAGGCGAATTTATGGAATTCTGGGAATGGATTTTAGCTGACTATATAGCCTATTGCTCTTAGTAGTAGCCAAAAGCACAATGAAATTAGCCAGTATATTTAAAAGTATAATCCACTCAAAAAATGTAATTATTTACATTATATCATTCCAAACCTTTGTTGGTTTCGTGGAATAGAAAATATTTTGCTGTATGTTTTTTGCCTAAATTGTCCTTAAAATAGAAGTAAATCCAGCATGTTAAATCTTTTGATTATTTCAGAAGTGAAAAAGTGTTTGTTTGTTTTTTTAATGTAATTTTAAAATGTTAATTAATCAGTAGTATGTATCCTCATTTACTACTTGGTTGAAACACATTCAGAGATGTTACAAGATATTACTCTAAGCCTTAGGCCGTTTTTTTTAATTTTGCAGTGTGATGGAACATGATTAGCACATTCTTCCCTGCAGTTCCTCCTTTCAGAAATGTTCAATAAGATTGAGGTCAAGACTGAATAAGCCACTCAAGGCAAGGGCATCAATTTCTTCATTTTAAGCCACTTCAGTGTTACTCTGTCAGTGTGCATTGGGTTGTTGTCCTACTAAAATGTCCTCAGTTTATAGTTTCTGGCTAAAGGCAGTAGGTTTTTATCCAAAAACTCCAGGTGTTATGGAGCATTCATCAATGTTAAGGAGATTGCCAGTGCCTGCTGCTAAAAAGCACAGTCAGAGGTAGAATATTCTATTTGAGTTTACTGAAAGTCTATTTTGAATGTCTTTGCAGCATTTTGCTATTTTTATAAATAAGCTTTATTTGTAACCCTTTCAAAAATCCATGGAACAGCTCAAAGATCATTGCCCCAAGGATATCATTATAAATGGCATCTACTTAAAGTGTTTTATATATATATATATATATATATATAATTGTTTTAAACACTTTAATCCAACTAAAATCATACCAGTTTTGTTTTTACAAAGTCAGATGTAGTAGCTCAGCTTGACATTGTGTGCTCATTTCAAAAGACAAAGGTGATATACTAAGTGTATTTAATCCGTTGTGTCATTGGCACTTTCATAGATAGATATTAACTGTAGCACAACCGCAAAAATTGCTGTAGCTCAATTATAGCTGCACATGTAAGCATGCACAGGGCAGAAAGGGACATAAGATATTATTCATTTTGAGATGGTATATTTTTTCAAGGCTGTTAGATTAAATGACTTGATGGTTTTTTGTTTTTTTTCTCCTTGGCTGTTTGTAGAGAGGTTGTGTATGCCGTGGCTGGACTTTGACAGGGGTGCATGTGCGGCTGAAGAACCTCGGGAGATGAATGGCGATCTGGAGGGAGCTTGCGCTCTGGCAGAAGAGGAGACGGCTCTGTGGAGACCGCTTGTTCTGCTGATTCCACTAAGACTGGGCCTCAGTGACATCAATGAAGCATATATTGAACCACTCAAGGTAAATCTATAACATTAACTGTCTGTCGTATGAATAGATAAATCACTCAAGTGTTAAGATCAGACAGCAAGTCTAAGTAAGATACAAATTTTTCATCCATTATTGCTTTAATGATAACCTGTTCATGTTTGCTGACTGTTGGACTTCTTACTTGTGTCTTATCCACAGCAATGCTTCATGATGCCACAGTCCTTAGGAGTAATAGGTGGGAAGCCGAACAGTGCTCACTACTTCATTGGCTTTGTAGGTAAGCAGAGTTTTTCAAGCTAAAACAATAAAAAGTAAATTCCGATAGCAAAGTATGTGAATTAATTAACTCTTTGCATAGCTTTGTTATTAGCAATAATAATAATGTGTACATAGATGCCAACATATATGTTCAACATGTCTCTATTCCTAAAACTACAAACAAACATATTGCTTGATGAAAACATATTTATTATTGTGCCTCTCGGGCTACATTAATTTAAACATTGGATCATTTTATTTCAAATGCTGTTAATTTTGCTGCTTAAATTTGTAAAAATGAAGAAAGATGAAACATGAAACAATATTCTGAACATGGTGATGAAAGCCAAAATATTAAATAAAATGTTAATGCTGGAATTAGAATTGTAGCTTGTTTCCTCTCTATCAAAGCAATGACATAGAACAAATTAGGGATGCACCAAAATCATCGGTTAATCAGAACCGTTGTTTCCGGAGGAGTACATTTTTTACTAGTAGAGATACTGATCTCTATGTAAAAATAATATAATGATACTAAAATTTTTATAAAGTCATTTTTACCATCCTGTAATTTGACTCCAAATCTCAGGTGAAAATTGCTATTTTAACCACTGTCTACAAAACAGTGCATTACTCAGAAAATATTCATCCATCACATGGCTTTCATTACTACACATTTATCTTTCCTCAGAAAAAAAAAAAAAAAAAAAAAACATTGACAAAATCTAATATTTGAGCTGGGGACCACTGTTTGTGTTGACACGGAAAGACCCTATTATTAAAGTAATACAAACACATCTTTGTTTATCTGAAGATCTGAATCACTGCTGTTATACTGTGGCAGCTAGTTTAGCTGTGGTTTAGTACAGATTATCTAAATATTAAATGCTGTATGGATGTATATTGTGTTTCAAACTGCTTCATTATGTTTTCTTATTGATGCACCCTCCAGGTCATGAGCTCATTTATCTCGACCCTCATACCACTCAGCCAGCTGTGGACCCAAATGAAGACGGTCAGTTCCCAGACGACTCCTACCACTGCCAGCACCCTCCCTGCCGGATGCACATCTGTGAGCTTGACCCCTCCATTGCTGCTGTAAGTAGAGCTTAATGTGTAAGACACAAATTATTCATTTCAGTATCATTTACATTCACCCAGTACCACTTAACTCATTAAACCCTTTTAGTCCCATATAACTTTTAACGTTGCTAAATTTATTTTTTAGGTTCAAATGGTCTTAAAAGATGTAGATACACATAACTGTCAGTAATTAATTAATTCCAGATTTCTTGATTTAAGTAAAAAATAAATGGTCACATTACTAGACCTATTTAATTCTCCTAAAAGATGTTAGTGTAAGAATAATATAGAGGACCGTTATAAAAAGTTTATTAATCATAATGGTCCTGTGTGTAAAAAAAAAAAAAAAAAAGTACAAATTTGTTGGTGGGTTGGGGATTACTTTTATTCAGCAAGATCCAATCCAAAATGTATCATGGTATCCATAAAAATATTAAGCAAGACAGCCAAGATAATAAGATGTTTCAATAAGAAATCATCAATCACCTACTTTCCTGATCAAAATATGGGCTTGAATCGTTCAATACAATTGCACTAAGTTGCAAAAAGTAATTTCCTTTGAGTGACATTATCATCTTTGCCATATTTTCTCCATTAGGGCTTCTTCTGTCAAACAGAGGATGATTTTGATGACTGGTGTGCACAGATTCGTAAGGTACTTAAGCCATAAATTACCTTTTGAACTTTAGTAGCCTCAGTTCATGTTTGTACCTCTGGACCACTCTTTGTTTTTACCTTGTGCAGGTTTCAAACTGTAGAGGTCTTCCTATGTTTGAATTGGTAGACAGTCAGCCATCTCATCTAATTACCGCAGATGTACTTAATCTCACTCCAGGTAATCTCTTATGTTTGTTCACAAATTCAGAATTGTTTGAGTTGCAAAGAGTTACATTTATACATACACTTAATGTTATTTTTCAATTCCAGACTTTTCAGATTCAGACCGGCTCGAACGCTTCTTTGATTCTGAGGATGAAGAATTTGAAATCCTGTCCTTGTGAAGAACAGTTACATTTGCCAGACTTTCAAAATTTTGTGATTAGAGCCTCTTCAGAGGGAAGAGAAGGATACCATTGACGTCCAAAGCCACTGTGGCATAGTCACCTGCGTCAAACACACAGCTTTCTTCTTAAACAGCTATGCTGACTGCTGTGTCACCCTGAGTGAGCCGAGGTCAGGTGTCATGGTCACAGGCTCTCAGGATCATCAGTATGTATGTAATTAGTCGCATTTATGTGTAACCATATTGAGTCTTAACACTATAGATTAATTTTTAAGTGATATGGTGCCTTTTTACCCCCTTAACTTAAAACACAGGTTTGCCATAACACATCTTATGGTTTTGGTCTGGAGACCTGCTAATCAGATTTGATTTAGCATTTACTCTTAACCAATGAAAGTCGGTGAAATTTGGACCTGTATGAAATTGCAAATGACAACCAAGGAAGGTTGGACATTTGCAGATTGGGTAGGATGGCTTGTGTAATTATACAAGAATGATTTTGTCTTGATGTTTCAAATCTCTGTACACAAGTTTATTTTATGAATATTTATTTAATCAAATCATTAAAAAATATTAAAACAGTAAGTATGTGCTTTCTGTATTTAGTGACAGAAAAACACATTTTAAAATGTATTTATAAAAAAAAAAATCCAGGGGATCCATTCACCTCCACAGCTCTCCAACTGGCTGATTCTCAGCTAAATGGATAATGTCTTCACTTAAAATCTTAATATCTTTGTGCACCTCTTCTATGGTCCTCGCAGCATCAATTACCTAGAGATTGAAAGATAGAGATTAAACTAATATGAAGATTAAATGATGGAAGTTTACAATAATTTGGTTTGCAAAATAAACCACCTTCCAGTTGACTGAGGCATCTTGCATGAGCTCTTCAAATCTTTGATGCACTGTCCGTTGGAAGGAGCTGGTTTCATATCGTTCAGTTCCATATTCTCCACGGTTTGCTGCCATATTGGGATTGAGCTGCAAAAACATCACCAGGTCCGGTTTTGGAAGTCCAATATCTGGATTCATGCACCACTCCAGAGAGAAGCCCTGAACATATAGATAACAACTAAATGTCTCTAGTAAACTTTGTTAGTAAAAAAAAAAAAAAAAAAAAACAGTATTTAATAGAAAATAATGTTTATATTGTTAAAGTCTTTAATGTTACATATCATTAACTTCTCAAATCCTTTTGACCTCAATCTTTTAAACAGTAATGTACATGAACATACTTCATAAATGAATACAAAATAGATATTTTTCTCGATATTTAACAGTGACACTCACAGGCTTGGCACTAGTGAAAGCAACTCCAGAAAACGCGTAACGGTCCACCACTAGATTGATTCCTTGTTCCAACTTCTGTTTCATCAGAGGCCTGAAGAAAGAAAACAGACTGATTGTTTGGCAGATAGACGGGGAGTGATAAATTAGTAAGAAATTCACGCACTTTACTAGATTAATGCACACATAAAACTGAGGCGAGATAACCTACACCATTTCCCATCTGTTTGCAGAAAACAGCAGGTGAACAGTATGATCCTCCAGATTACTCTTCTTCTCCAGGTATGAGCTGATCAGCTGACCGATTTGAGTGGTTCTGTCTGTATTTAAACAAACAAATGCTGTCTTCAGTACAAAAAAATAAGAAATACAAACACTTACATGGATTAAGGCTGTGTCTCAAACCCAGTGAGCTGACAAATCACAGCCTTCTTTATATGATGAAACGAAGAAGGCCAAGTTAACTTCTTAATTTTGTTTTTTGAAGCGGTTATAAAACTAACGTTACCGGATGGATGCTTCACTATCATTTTAATATTTCAGAGTCTGTCTAGGCCAGGCTTCACAAAATGGTTTATCATGGAATAGCTTAAGACAAGATAAGGAAGTAGTTTTACCTGGAAATCGCATTATTTCTGCGGCTCTTCCGCTCTGCTGTAACGCACGTACGAGTTTTAGACATTGCGTAGTTTTCCCAGCTCTGTCTACTCCCTCAAGAACAATTAGAGCTCCTCTTCTGCAAGACATGGCTCTTAAAAACACTGTTTAACAGGGAGCGACTGCTGAAAATGGCTAGCAAATCATTCATAGGCCGTGATCTCTTTACGCGGTACTTTTGTTTAAAAAAAAAAAAACATACGTAACAGACTACCCTACGGAGAGCGCAAAGGGACAAAGGCGAATCAGACCTCCCTGATTAGAAACGGTCAGGACACCGTTGTTTATGAAGTTATTTATATCAACTTTAGACATGATATTTAGGCGAATTATTCAGTTATGCAATGTTGTAGTGAAGTACTAATGTTTATTGTAATAATTTGTGTGCCTTTTGATTAGTTTAAATACCTCAGTTTCAATGCAGTTATACGTATATTATGTTGTCCTAAAAGCTACACTATTCAACTTTACAAAAAAAAAAAAAAAACAATAAGAGAGTGCAAGAAATGCACCTTCTTTGACAGACAGACAGATTTAGCCTGTTTTCACAAAAAGTGCATCTATAAAAGGCAAAAAGAGGCTGTTCAGACCTTTCATGCTCAAGATCAACACAAGCAAAATGAGGGTGAGTAAATGAAAATTCTTTTATTTTCGATAAAATATTCCTTGTATGTACTGTAGCACTTATGTACTTGTATTTTTTGTATTTATTTTTCAAAATAGAAGATATACAGAATATAATAGAGGAAATGCCTACTTTCTGCTTATTCAGGAAAAAACAAACAAACAAACAGGTAAAAACATGGAAAACGTATGTTTGTTTCAGTAAAAATGTAACCTAACTGCTAACTAATATTGTAGGCTTCTGTTTTTAAACAGTTGTAAGTGTTTTTGTGTTTGTGTGTGTGGGATATCTCCAAAAATAATTTAACATCACAGTTAAAGGGTTCAAATTACTTATTTTATTGATGACAGGTCATTCTGTCAGACTCTGCTTTTGTGACAGTGTTTTAGAGCATCGGCCAAGGCCTCCAACACCTTGTCCACATTGGCTTTGCTGCTGTTACATCCCATCAATCCCACACGCAAAACCTGTAAAAAAGAAATATATATAGGATAAACAAAACAGTTATTTACCATTGTGTCTCAATGTACTGAGAATGTCTCTTTGTCGTGAAGTCTATCAGTTATGAATAATTAAAAACATGTAGCTTCTCACCATGCCAGCAGATGGTCCAAGACCCCCAGAGATTTCAATGTTATAGGTCTTCATAATATACCCTGTAATTTCCCGCCAGTCATATCCTGGGGGAGCTGCTATTGTGGTCACCGTTGGCAGTCTTGATTTCTAAAAGACACAAGATGTTTTGTGAGTTATAGTAATTCAATATATGTGAGCACTGTTGGGACGTTCTTCTGCCAACCTTATCCTTCACAAACAGTTTCAGGCCCATTTCTTCTAAGCCTTTATGGAAATACTCTGCAACCTCTTTGTGCTGTTTCCATGAGTTCTCAAGACCCTATAAAAATAAAATATATGGTAAACAAATGTTCTGTTTTACAAAATTCAATATCTCCGAGTATTCAAGTGCAGAATGTAATCTCACAGTCTCTGCAAGGATGGCCAGACTCTCACGCAGACCATAGAAAGAAGAGACAGGTCCAGTGTGGTGATAACTGCACATTTACAGCAACTTTAACATATGGTATTTGCGCAATGTTCTACCATCATTAAGTGATGGAGAATTGACTTTAGAAGTCGTAGCATATTGATTTATTTCTTCTTGGACCACTTTGTTTTTAATGAGGTCTCCTGTGTTTAATCAGAGCTTGTTAAATGTGATGAATGGTTCTTACGTGCGCACAGGCTTGTCATCACAACCCCAGTAATTTGCCAACCAGCTCATATCC
Organism: Enteromius radiatus; assembly: GCA_032357445.1. Taxonomy (NCBI): domain Eukaryota; kingdom Metazoa; phylum Chordata; class Actinopteri; order Cypriniformes; family Cyprinidae; genus Enteromius; species Enteromius radiatus. The sequence goes on from JAUCMS010000105.1 coordinate 9,207,578, forward strand.
AAAAAGTAAGAGATTGGTTTTGTCTTCCTGTTAAATATTTTCTGGCTGTTTTGTCAAAAAAGAAAATTTTTGTCACATATTGGATAAAAAAAAAACCCCATCTGATTTGAAGCTGTTTTGTCTTACCATGCCCTCTCACTGAAGGAGATTGGTGCAGTTCCTGGAGGTGCGTTCAAAACCTTCTGAGAGCCAGTATACATAATGTCAATACCTAGTGATACAAGAAATGCATTTTAAATCATGGATCCCATGCAGGTGGTGATTAGAGCATGTAATGTGATGATACCTTGCTCATCCATGCAGATAGGAGTACCTCCCAATGCTGCTACTGAATCAACCAGAAATAAACAGTTGTACCTGGATGACAGAACACAATTTAAGGTAAATTTAGTATAGTGACCAGATCTTACTAAGTACAGTAGTTGCTTATTAGCATGCCTAATATATACATATTAGCTGTTTATTAATTTGTGCTTAATGCACATATTCTGCTTGACCATATTCTACATCCCTAAATTGAACAACTACCTTATGAACTATTAACAAGCAGCAAATTAGGTGATTATTGAGGCAAAAGTCATAGCTAATAGTTTGTTAATGGCAAGAATTGGACCTTAAAATAAAGCGTGACTAAAAAAAACTAAATAAATATGTGATATTATGTTAATTATGTACATAATTATAAATGTATAAAATAACAAACACATTCTAAAAAGCTTCTGCTAACTTAAATCTAAATGTTTTGTTCATTCTTGATAGCAGTTACTTGAACACAAATCTATGTAATCTAACCAACATGAATAACCCTATCATCTACAGTACTGTGCAAAACTCTTAGGCCACTAGTATTTTCACCAAAGTTTCAAGTGGGTTATTTCTATCTTTTGTGGGAGCGTGTCAGTTGGAAATCAGTTTACATTTCCAAACATAATTTTTGTCATTAATTGTAATAATGCAGTGAGATGATGATCACAAGGAGTCTGACAACAGCCAGTGCTCCCCACAGAGATCTGATCTGATCATCATCCAGTCTGTCTGGAATGACATGAAGTAACATAACAAACTGACACAGACTAAATCCAGAAGAACTGTGGCAACGTCTACAATATGCTTAAAAAAACCTACCTGCAAAGCACAGTACTGTTCAAAGTTTTAATAAAAAATGCTGTAAATGAGGATGCTTTCAAAAATAATGCTATAAATAGATTTCATTTATCAATTAACTTCTATTAACTAAATCAAATACATATTTGGTATTACAGCTTAAGGTAAAACAGCTTCTGTTCCGAGGTACACAGACTCCTTGTGCAGACAATTATCTCACTGCATTATTACAATTAATGACAAAAATAATGTTTGGAAATGTAAACTGATATTTTCAACTGACACGCTACTGCAAAAGATAGAAATAACCTACTTAAAACCAATTTTTGTTGGTGAAAATACTAGTGGCCTAAGACTTTTGCACAGTACTGTAAAATATGTAAAATGTTATTGTCATGAATTCCAGCTGGAGTGTCCACGAATCCCACCAGAGGGCTCTCTACCTTGAACTGTTGTGTATGTGCTCCCTGTCTGTGTTTCTATGTTTAGGACTCTTATTTTGAAGTGTTGGTTCACCATTGTTTCTGTGTTTCCCTTGCTCTGATACTCCTTGTTAATCACCATGACTACTCATCAGTCCCACCTCCTTGTTAAGTCGTTGTCTCACCTATTGTTCGCTGATCTACCGACCATCGCAATCCCTCTGAAATATTATTTTTGCCTTCTCCATTCCTGTTTGCCTGTTGTGTCGACCCTGCCTGTTCTGACTACGAATTTGAAATAAAGTTTGCATTTGGATTCGCACGCACCATATACATCGTTATACAGTTATGGTTACACTTCATTAAGTGCAATTATACATTTAAGTACTGAGTAATATTAATTAGAGTAATGCTCTAATTAGAGTTACTAATGACCTGCTTCTATCATCTGATCGCGGTTGTGTCTCATTATTAGTGCTGTTGGATCTCAGCGCTGCGTTCGACACGATTGACCACAACATTCTCTTGAATAG
>JAUCMS010000105.1:9226060-9236849 GCA_032357445.1 Enteromius radiatus
AAAACTAATAAGCATTTTAGTCCAAAAGACTAAGACTAAGACTAAATCTAAGATGGTAGTCAAAAACAACACTGGTAGGGTAAGGTTGATATACCCTATATAGCTTGAAAAGGTCAGTGAGTGTTTACTTTTCCAGGACAGTAATATTTTTTGTAGTCAAAAAAGTAAAAAGTGATTAAACTTGCCTTAGTCGCCACCTAGAATGTTACAGATGGGTTAAACATATTATAAATATTATTTTAAATTAGTAATTGGGATAATTAAGTACTTCTTATGCCAATTTACATTACGCAATTTTTCAATAATGTCATGATGCAGCAGAAGACTTCTTGGTTCTAAGCATGGGAATGTGCTCGAAGAATGGAGGGAACTGATGGATGACTGGAGAGAGATTTGATTTCTAATCTGCCTGGTTGGGCGAAGCCATTGGTCAATAATGGATGAGAGCTTGTGAAATATTTAGAGTTTGGCCTAATTTAGCTTCCTCCTTTCCACCTTGTGTTGCTTGAGAAAAACAACGTGTCCACCTTCGTCTTTGTACCTGAGGTAGTTTTTGATAAAGTGATATTGGCATAAAATCCTGAGTTAAAAACTAGAATGGCTCAAAAGAACTTTATTAAAAAGCAGAGTGCCGTTTGTTATGCCTTTGTATATTTGTAAAAACAAAGTGCACATACAAAAGAGTCCTGATTATAGCAGATGTAATATTACACCACGGTATTGCTGTGCAGGTTAGGTCAAGGGTTTTACGAAGGAGATGCAATGGGACTGGTGCATCTGTAAGCCATGTTGCAGAAGATGTTTTTGTTGAAAGGACACAGAGCTAGTGGTGCATTATGTAAATATGACATTGTTCTAGACTGATAACAGTGAGGATAAAAGCCTAATACGCTCAGTCCTTTTGTTTTAATGGGTGAAGACTGAACCTTGAACAATAGAGAAATGAGCCATCAAAAGCAGTGAAAACACTTACTGTCATTGTAAACGGATTGTGCAAGTCAGCCTTTCTTGTTGGAGATGCTCTAACAATATGTTTAAAATCACATCTGCTATTAACTCAAACAGTAATGGAAAAATATCTATACAACAGTAAAACATTTTTATCATCTAGGCACACACAGACATGCATATACTGTATAGAGAGATTAGATAGATAGAGAGACAGAACGTCCTTAATACAGTATTATATGATGATTCTGAGTAGTATTAATTTACATGTGCTTACTAGGTTAGGGTTTGATATAGGTTGATACAAGACGTGGTAAAATATAGTGTTACCTTTTTCCCATATCGTCAGTATGTCCAATTATTAGTAGTTTCAGCATATATCCAAACATATAAATATGTGTGTAAACAGTCCAGGCTGGTTTATTTAACGTTTTTGCATATGATGTTAAGTTCACTTCTCACCCCATCATACAAATATTCTTACAAATTACTTCTAGCATGTTTGTAGACATTAACACATCTTCTTGATGCATTGCAAAGTTGAACATTTGAGGTACATTCAGGTGCACAGCTGGCAGTGCCTAATTAAAACAACTTTGATTAATATTGCATAAGAAAAGATGTTGAAAATTGTATATATTTAATGAGTACATTCCAGTCTGCCAGATGATATTATCTTCATTAACGTTTTTTAAAAGTAAGGAGTTATTCTTAAGTATCTGCCTAATTTATTTGTTCATGGTGTGTACTTGTTTTTTTTTTTTAATTATTAACTTTTTAATTTTTATTTTTAATTGGATTCTAAATAATAACAGCCGTTACATCTGTTCTGTTGATCTGAGCCTCAACCCTGACCACATTTCTAATATATTGTCTCAGCACAGCAATGCTATAAGCCATAGCTTTCATTTAAAATGCAAGATTACCTGCACAGACATCCTGTGTGGTTTGCCTGTGTCTATTCAGAGTCCACTCAAAGACATCCTTTCAAAGCCCTCAACACAATCAGCAGGCTGCTTAAGCCGGTCTGTATAAAGGCCCAGTGGAGTGGCGTAATAGTAGAGATCTATTCAAAATCTAATGTGAGAAACATTCAATTACTTGACCTTTTTTTGTTTACGTGGAGTTATGTCTTTGTGAATGCATTCTGTAGTGCGCTTTACTAGTACTGCAGAAGCTAAAACTGTGCATAAACACACATCTAAACACTTCTTTCTGAATTGTTTTGTAGATTGCTGTCCTTTGAAAAGTAGACTTGGTGTACTGCAAGAGGGTAGATGATGTCATGAAAGGGCCTTTTTAGTCAGCGGTAATTTGGAAAGAGGCCAGTCCCAGTCTCAATCCGAGGGTGTAAATAACTGGTTGTTAGTGGGAGTCTGAGCCCAGAGAGTGTCTTTTGTGCTCCACGCTGGCTGCTTTGTCACCGCTGCCAGCTTGAGATGGGTCAATAGCCGAGTTCCCACAAAGCTGTAGAATGGTGGAAAGCTGAGTGACTGACAGCTCTGACTGGTTTAAGTCACCAGTCAGCTGTCACTGAGGCACCATTGGTCCGCTCACACAGGCCTTTAAGTTCATATAAAAGAGTTTTCTTTTCGTTGGAAATTGTCTCATTACCAAGCCACATTTTCGTTCTGGTCCCGGCAAGAAAACTAATGTAAGATTCTGTCTAATGGTTTTAACAGCAAAAAGGATTCACTGCCATGGGGTTTCATTGGTTTCAGTGCTGCTGTGAATTCTGTGTGATGTTCTCAGTGATACTGTGGTAATTATGCATGTGGTATATGTCCATTTAGAAGAGATACCAAATTATCCATTTGCTAAAACTGTGTGATTATGAAAATGGAGAGACTTTAGCTAAGAGTTTAGGAGAATCCGATTGCCATGTTGATCAAAGCGCTAAATGGTGATCCCTGATCACATTGCTCCCAGAATTCCTTTCTCTTTATCAACTGAGACTGGTGTGCATGGAAAGGGAGTCTTCAGTCTTAAACAGAATCTTGATTAAGCTGAAACTGTGCTATTTTTATGACCCTTAATGGATGTTATTTGTGATTTCTTCCCAGTGAGATCTTGGGTAAAAGGCACTGTTCACTGTGTAACGGCAGTGATCTTTTTATTTATTGATGTGCAATACATATTTCAGGCAAAATATTGGTCCCAGTTGTCCTGTTGACAGCCCAAAAAGCAGCTGAACGGCACGTTTTTTAAATAATAATAATAATAATAGAAAATTTACAACACTTCCAAATCTCCATCACAAGCTAAGATTTAATGCATTTCACACTAATCAGTCAAGGATTGACCTTTTTTTTCTTACAGCAAGAGAATTTTTCCACAATCAACAAAGCAAACCAAACGAAATGCAAAGCAAAACTAAAACAAACAAAACACAAATAAATGAAACAAAGCAAAACAAAACTACAATAAACAAAACACAAAGTGAAACTAAAATAAACAAATCAAAACACAAAGCAAAACCATGAGCATGTTCACATAATTAGATAAATGAAGTAGTCTTCACCTTCTTTAGAAGCTTTCACTAAGATTACTCTGATCAGTTTAAGTCTGCTTCATGATTATCTGGCTGTAATGGAAAATTCAACTCCCTATAATAAACAAAAATGATATAGCTTTAATGGAAAAAGTTTTTTTATTTTTTTATTATAAGGTCACCATTCATCATGACCTTTAATAGATGTTCACAGACTGTTACACATATCCATACTCAATGAAACCAAGCAGCCTAAAATCTCCGTCTCACTGCACTCACACAAACGTCCTCCTCTGGGCATTAAAAGTGATTAAAAATCCTCCTCCTTATTAGGTTTGTGCATTTACCGCTTCAGTCATGACGCTGATGTAACCATTGCTGAGAAGGGTGGATGTGAATCATTGTCATTATCGAGAGCAGAGGAAAGGAGAGAGGATGAGAGAAGAGGAAAGAGGTTTTGCTATTCACAGCACATAACCATTATTGACGACTGACCTCTTTATATATTAAAAGTGTTTTAACAACCTACTTCATGCTGGAATATAACAGATCAGGAGCATGAAATCAGACACCCTGACTGCTCTGAATAATTCAAGGAGTGTCATCTCGAGGTTAGCATCATTAGCACTGATTGGTTTGATTGGTTAGTGGACTCCAAACCCATCAGTTTCCAGAATGTGACCTACTTGGCTCTTAGCAATCAGCGCTACCATAGTCACTGCCACATGAATGCCATTTACTCAGCATAATGTCAAATATCGCACGCTTTGCACTACAGTAAAACAAGAAAACAAACTGAAGTATTAGTAAATAATAAAAGTGGTTTTAAATGTAAGAACTGCAGAGAAATATTTTATTTTCTTAAAACATTCTCCTTCTTCAGGCGGCTGACTATTTAGCGCACATATGCATACAAACACAATTTTGCTACAAGAGTAGATGTACCATGGCAGTGCTTCTATACTGATGACGCATGACGTCCCCTGGGCTATGCAGTGCTATTATTATAACTCATATACTCTGATTTACAGCCAGTACTGACCTGCCCTAGAGATAGTTAAACACATATGTATAGACTGGGTAAAAGGGTCTGTTTCTTTTAGGTACACAAGTGAATGAATTATTTCGCTCCAACTCTTTAAATGTGCTTGGCCATTTTAGAACTGGGCTTCCTGCGTTGTATAACATGGCCACAGAATGTTGCTTAATGTATGTGGCGTTCAGATTCAGATGCTCAAATGTGTTTTAATGGTTCAAACTGAAACCATATGATAGATGGATGGGAAAATCAAATAAATAGTGTTTTTAGAGGACATTTGTTTTACTAGTAGATTAATTGCATTTAATCATTTTTGGAGGTCAGTTGTACAATGTGTGGTGTAGATAGCAGATGAATTGATTTTATTCAGGCTTTTTGGAGCTTTGCTTAAATGATATAGATGAAAAGTAGAACAGGGATTTACGGGAGGGATTATGCAATGCCGTGTCCTTCTGTTACTTGGCAGCTCTGTGTGTGTGTGTGTGAGAGAGTGTGTGAAAAAGAGAAAGAGTCATAAATATGTTTTATGTTGCATCTGAACTCTGAGGCTGTGGTGCTGCATCTATGAAGATCAGAAGCCATTTCTTGTGAGATTGCTGGGCTATTTGCACCAAGGGAAAGTATTACAATTATAAAGTGCTCAAATCAAAATAGTGCTGCATTATTAAAGAACTAAATTGCATTCTGTAGAGCTGTCAATCGCAATTAATCACATGCAGAATAACAGTTTGTGCTTACATTTACTGTATAATTACAATGTACAGTAGTCAACATTCGAAGTGGATCAAAACCTTTCATCAAAGTTGTCCTAAGACAAGAATAGGTATTGTTTTTGATATAAGGACAACTTTGATGAAAGGTTTTGATCCACTTCGAATGTTGACTACTGTATACTCATGCCATCTCTCTCTCTCACCCCACCATGCATACAAACTATTGTAAGTACTACACCTATTTTATTCTATCCTGAACTGCATGCAATATGATTTTAGGAATCTGATACTATAACTCACTCTCTCTTCACACACACACACACACACATTGACTTCAAAATCTTTTCTTTCACCACATATTCAGGAAAACATATCAGATTGATAAAATCATACTGTATGCTGTTTAGGGTATGATGAAATAAGTGTAAGACTCACCATAGTATGTATGCATGGATGTGTGTGTGATATGTGTGTGCTTGCATGCGTGTGTGTAAGAGATAGCATGAGTATACATGCATCTACGCGCACAAATTCCAAGGCCTTTACGTTTGCAAACACAACATCTTCCTAAACACTAGTTGTTCCTCTTACTCTATTCTTCCCCATTCATTTCAATGGCCGGCCATTTTTGACAAGTGTGATTTTTTGCAATTTTGTACAGAATAAAATCATTTAAAAGCAAACTTCCTGATTAAACATTAATCCACACACTATTGTGATAAACTGGGCAAATTTTCATCAGTTTTTCTCTCATATTGTGTAAATTATTCATAAAAATGCTTTATTCAAAATTAGGTGCATACTTATTACTCATAAATGAAAACAGAAAACCAGTCCCAAATGATAGAAAACAAGTTGACAAAAAGATCGAATCCAATATTTGATCATAATATAGCATAATGAGTGATTTATAAGCAATTATTTGAGGTAGGCCATTTTTGTCTCTGGAACAACAGTGCACAATAAACAGTGCATATTTGTATAATTCTTTTTTTAATATTGTGACAATTATTCATAAAAAAATATTTTTTCATTCAAAAAACGCGGTACATACTCTCAGATAAATGAGGCTTGCGATTAGTCAGATGCACATAGAAACACAAAACCAGTCCTTAAAACAAGTTGACAAAAAGATTAAATCCAAAATTTGGTGATAATATGGTGATAACATCACAAGTGTGACAAGAATCTGAACACAACACAAGGGTTAATATAGTATCCAAGGGGAAACTATGGTTGCCATTGTCATTTTTTGTAAATGAAAGCTAGCTCACTTTCCAGTAAAAGTGCCATGACCAGTACTATGGACCAGGTGACCCTGATCCTTGGCTCATCATGAACACCAAAATACCTGATGAACACTGTTCGGCAGACAATGGCTTATCCAGCTTTCCTCTGTGTTCACAAAATCCTGTTTGATTGGTCTGCCAGACTTAAGGATCCGACTATTTCAGATTATATTTACGTAGATGCTGTCACTTTCCATAAGATGCCAAAGCGTTGATAGATGCTTTTTATTTTGGAAAGTTGCTTTTCATTTGTTGACATTTGCAAGAAATGAGTAGCTATTTAAGCCTCTAAGATGCTACAAAGCTTATTTTTGAATACTTTTTGCATGTCATATTATTTATTTTTTATTATTATTTTGATTAGTTATTTGCATATTATTGTGATGACAAAAAATTCATAGTTACCCAATGCTGTGTTTCTTTCTTCCAAGAACTCCACTTTCACAATTTGATTGACAGGTGGTGCGTCCTCCAGTTTCTCGATAAGAGTTGTAACTAGAACTTCGTTGTTGCCAGGAAAAACTCCTAAATGGTCTCCAGGCAAGTATTTCAGGCTCTCGTGGTTGTTGGCATCAAGACGTACAAATATAGTCGATCTGCTAGTAGACAGGAAGTAAGAAAACATGTTAATATGAACAAGCTGCAGTCATTCTTAAAGAGATTACAACAGATATCAAGCTTGCCTACATTGGGTATTTCTGCTAGAATAGGCTGGAATGAAGTGTGACATTTAAAAGCAGTATTATAAACAATACAAGCAATAACTCTGGATACAAATGATTAAAGATGTAAAATAAATAAACATTAATTTTTCACATTTCTGTAAAAATCTTTTTAAAGCCTCCGTAGACAAACATTAGCTTGAAATGAATTGCTCACAAACGTTTTTAAGGCAGAACTTAGTGGAAATGTGATGTCAAAGACTTTAATGAAAATATAAATCTATTAGACAGAATATTAGCAAAAACATACTTCGATCTGGCACTTTGTAGGTTCTGTCTTAGCAGAAATTTGGCCCCGTAAACTTTCTTCTTATGGATGTTGTAAAGCGCTGAGAGGTGGACACAGAAAACAATCAACAGTTAAAACATGCTGTGTGAAATTACACCGTATAAAACATCAAAAGGCAATTTAGCGGCCCTACAACTTGATTTGCTATAAAACTCAAACGATGAAGCCGAGCCGCCCATTTCAAGATCATTTCGAGGACTTTAGATGCAATGGTAAAAAGTCTGTGACACAGGAAATTAGGCTTGGAAGCCCTAAATGCATTGTTTACACTTTCATCAATTGAATAAGGAAGTGTTTACAATCTTCTGGGTAAAGCTAACAACAAGGCGCTGAGACAATCTGTGTCAAGCTAATGAGCCACTAAAATGGCAGTCCCTTCAAGAGTCAATTGGCATGCGTCATAAATTTTGAGGCGATAAAAAAGCTTGGCCATTCACAAGGGTAGACATTAAGCATCATTTAATTTGATTAAAGCTTATTGGTTTTCTGAAACGATGAGTCATTTCTTGATGAATAGAAGGTACTAGAGCAGCAGTGTACCTTGGGTTAGAGTTGGTGCCTCTGCCGTGTATGTCATCCGGAACTTGTTTTTCTTCCAGCTACGATCGTTGCTAATCAAGGAATCATTCGCTTTCTCGATATTAACATCGTCGCCGACACAGAAAACGTCACATGCAGCCTGGGATGAACAGGATAAAAACTCATTCTTGACAACATTTTATGATTCTAAGTCATAAGAAGTATTCAGTGTAAATAGGGTTAAGAATGTCTCAATTAAAATATAATAATAAAAAAAATTTAAAATGCAGTAGTGCTCTCAAACCATTAACTGTGTTTAATTGCATCCAAAATAAAAGTTATGTTATATAAATTTATGTGTACTGTTTATTTTTATTTTGCTTAAATAAATACACACATACAGTATATATATTGCAAATACGTACACATTTATACATTCATATTCTTATATTTTACATTATATATAAATTAATTTAATATATAGCCATTACATATTTTTCTTAAATATTTAAATATAGGCTTGTGTGTTTTTATATAGCTACATAATAAATATACATAGTAAACACATATATATTATGTAAACAAAAACCTTTTGCAATTAATGCAATATTATGCAATTAATATTTTGATAGCAGTAAAATGCAGCAGAATTAATACACAATGTAAATAAATAAGAATTTCTAAAAAAATAAATAAATTAATACAAAATAAAAGGCACACACAGTAATTAAATCAATAAAGGAATCATTAAATAGTATACAAGCAAATAAAAAAATAATCATAAGAAAATAGAAAATTAAAAAGTACAGTACAAGAAATATACACTAAATATCTGAAGATGTAAGATGTGTACATTTACATAATTATAATAAAAAATAATAATAATAACATTTTTATTTAGGTAAAAAATATTATTAATACAATACATAAAAAAACTGACTACATTATATGGCCAACTAAATGGCTCTTTAAAATAATAGTTGACCCAATTTAAATTGACTTAAACCCCGCCAAAACAATTATCATAACAGTAGTCTATTAATATTTGGGCAGTATATTCTAAAATTACAATTCATCTTAAGTTATATAACATTGTGTAAAGAACAACCCAAAAATCAAATTTAGTCCTCATTTTAAAAGGCTACAACAAATAGTTTCTACCGTGTAGTTTATGTTAAAAACAATATATTGAAAGTAGTGACTAGCTTGTGGCAGTACCTTGAAAACCTTCTTGGCCCATGTTCTGAAGGATTCCTCTTGGCCGCAGAGTTCATCTCCCTCTCCCATGCGCAGGATTCGTTCCCCACCGAGCTCTTCGAACAGCGTGTCCACTGCGTGGGCAAACGCACAGAAGTGTGGGTATGCCCGAGAGCCAAGGCCAAACACAGAGAATCTGCATGGGAGAAACACTTTAAGCACACGAGTACAAACAAACAGAAGTAGCGCATATACAAAACAAAGTGTATTATAAGAGTGGGACGGTTGTGGACATCAGGCCAGGGGCTGTGAGCTTTGATCCTGAAACTATGAAAACTTAATATGAAATTCAATTGATGAAATTCAAGGCCAGAGAGGATATTACGCAAGCACGCGCATATGCATATGAACAAAGCTTACAATTCAGAGCTGATTTGCAAAAAGTGTGAAAATGTTTTGATTGCTTTAGAATGGAATTTCTTTCAAACTAAACTTCTTTTCGATGGTTGTTTTCTGTTCTTTTGCTCTTTGTGTTTTTAGTTTTCAAGAACTTCAATTTAAGCCAGAGGGAGCACAAAGACACAGAAAGAAACCAAATACACACACATATAGAAGAATATCAAAAGACAAACAAGTAAATATATTTTGCATAAAGAAATTAATCTTGGCAAAAGTAGGTCTCATTTAGTTTTCCCTTACTGCAAAAATTGATGTGATCAGTAAAGCATGGGATTTTAACTCATCAAAATAAGTTGGACAATTTAAACTTTTTACATCTCAAGTTCAACTTTAATTCAGTGTAATGTAATTTAATTTAATTTAACGTATACTTAAGAAATGAAGGCAGCGACTGAACATAAATTTGAAATATTTTTACAGTGATTATTATTTATTTATTGGGTGTTGGGTGAAATGCATCTATTTAAGCCATTTTAAGCTTTTTTGCATTAAAAATGTTTTTGAATTGTGGCATTTAACAAAAACACACAAAAAAAACACTGAAAGTTGTATATATTTCACACTGGAAGAAACCAAAGAGAAGAAATGTGTAGGTTGCAAGCTCAAGTCACACAAAATAGAAAGAAAAGAATTAAAACAGAAAATAAGTAAACACTTTAAAATAAGGTTCCATTAGTTAATGTTAGTTAATGTATTAACTAACATGAACAATCAGTGAATAGTGCATTTATTACAATATTTATTAATCTATGTTAATGTTAGTTAATGGAAATACAGGGTAACACACTATGAATGATTAGTTAAGCATTAGTAAGCATTTATTTCATCCTTTATAAACCATTGATCCAACATTATTATGCATTAGTAAACAGCTTACAAGTGCATCTATAAATGCCTTGTTCTTGAACATATAACATGTTTAATAACTGTATTTTCATACTTTATTAATTATCAGTTAATAAATTTTATTATTTAGAAACATGATAACAGTTGCTCAGTGTGTTAATAAATGCTTTATTAACACATGTTCTGCTGTAATTCATGATTAAGGCCCAATCCCAATTCTACCCCTTACCCCTCCGTTTGGCGCGTTCACGTGTAGGGGTAGGGGTGTCTCAATTCT
>JAUCMS010000105.1:9239276-9250750 GCA_032357445.1 Enteromius radiatus
CAGGCCAAGTGATTAGCACACCTGATTCTGATCATTTGAATGGGTGAGCGAAAACTTTTGGTAATATAGTGTAGATACAATTAAATACAATAAATAAATAATTTTTTTATTCACGTTTTAAATAAGTTAAAGTTGTGAATTTAACTTGTGTGCAAAATTGGAATATCACATAAAACATTTGCTAGCAAGCACCTTTTCCATCCAATGAATCAAAGAGAACAAAATTGTCACTTCCTGTTAAACTGGCTCTAAATATAACTATGAAAACTAGGAGAAGCTACTGAAATAAATGTTTTTTATACAGTACATGATAAATTACTTGCTTCTCAGAGCGAGCAGACAAAACACAGTAATTGCTGTCATTGCTGAGGTGGATGCCTAATGTTTGGGAACACTGCGGTGTAATGGGATCAAAGTCACATGACTATTTCTTGGGTTTGGATTACATTTTACTGCATACAGCATACATGACTGTATTCTGTACATACACTGTACATATGCTGTATATATCATGCATATATCATTACATTGTTCAAAAGTGACAATAAAAGCGTTTATAAGCTAACAAACATGTCATATTTCTAACAACTGCTCTTCTTCTGAACTTTCAAAGAATCAAAGAATATTAATATTAATTTAATCAAAGAATCTGTAAAAATGAAGCATAAACTGTTTTTAACATAATAATATTAACAAGAACTGTTTATTGAGCATCAAACCAGTATCCTGGAATGATTTTTAAAGAATCATGTGACTCTAAAGACTGCAGAAATGGCTGTTGAAAATTCAGCTTTGCCATTATAATAATGTATTACAACTAAGCTGATCTCATGGCATATTTTACGAGGTGGCTAATTTGTACGAGCTCACTCGAACAAATTCATATGATTTTTGCCAAATCGTGCATATTTTAAGAGTTGCACACTTCTTATGAATTTGCTCCTACACCTAACCCTTCCCTAAATCTACCCGTCACTGAGGTTTAGACAAATCGTACAAAATAAACCACCTCAAATTTTGTTTCGTGAGATAGCGTAAAACAGTTTTTGACAAGAAAAAAATATCTAACTGATCCCAAACTTTTGAACTAAATTGTATATGGTTTAAGTAAAGCTAGTCAATCAACATTTATGTTAGTATATTATAGTAGTTTATGCACCTAAATAACATTTACTTTGACTACGTGAGTTCAGATTACTCAAATCTTCCTGTGTTGATGCCTGCAATAGGTAATTTACAATCATTATCGTATTCAAATGGACATAATTACTATCTGGTATGATTCCGGCCTCTCTCTGTTGACTTTGTTTTACCTTTGGTGAGGGCAGCAAGGTTTTAGAGCACATCCGCATGGACCCGTTTAGACAAACTACAGTGACTCAGCACTTATTGACTGTGTGGCGGCCATTTAGTGGCTGGCAACAGAGTATTAGATGTCCACTCAGGGACTCAACATGTTTTATTAACCTTACTCATTCTCTTCCATTCTTTCCCTTGTCTTTCAGCCATCATCAACCCCAAAGCCCCCAAAGAAAACAAAAGCTTCAATTTTGATTACTCCTACTGGTCACATACCTCGGTAGGTCTGAACTACTTCCATGAATGAAACAAAAATCTGTGAAATAGACAAGACATGATAGAAGTAATACCCTTAAATGGTTAAAGATCGTGTCTTTTATCTTTATCTATCCATAGCCAGAAGATATCAACTATGCCTCCCAGCAGCAGGTGTACAGAGACATTGGAGAGGAAATGTTACTTCACGCCTTCGAGGGCTACAATGTCTGCATTTTTGCATACGGCCAGACTGGGGCCGGAAAATCTTACACCATGATGGGCAGACAGGAAAAGGACCAGCAGGGGATTATTCCATTGGTAAAACAAATGCATAAATAAGCAAATATGAAGAATAAGCATTTCTAAATATTAATTTAAGTACTTAATAATCAATTCTCAGCTTCTAAATTGACCTTTTTGTATATTTAAAGCACATATTGCCTCTCCTGTGCTATTGGCATTGCTGTATAAACAGGGAACTGATAATGTATTCAGAGGAGTGAACAAGATCAATTCAAACTAAATTAAATGACAAGTCAAACACCAAGCTGACTAGTACACACAGTAAGAAAATGATTATTCACTTACTAATCTCTCCTTATTATGTCTCTCTCGTTCTTCTTATTCTCCCTTCAATGCTAAACATCAGCTGTGTGAAGACCTTTTTACCAAGATTAATGACAACAATACTGATAACAACATGTCCTATTCTGTGGAGGTAAGATTTTTAGTTGTTGTTTTAAATCTGAGTGTAGCTTAATTCCAAAGCAGCTGCTTTTATACAGTATATAGGGTCTGTCTGGTAATAGAAAAAAAAAAATAGAAACAGAAACACTTGTTTGTCATTAACACTGGCAATATTGTTGTTTTAATTGTTACTGTAATTTATTTATATATTTGTTTGCTTTTAACAGTCTATTATTTTAATCTGTTCAGGTTAGTTATATGGAGATTTACTGTGAAAGAGTACGAGATCTTCTAAACCCAAAAAACAAAGGAAATCTGCGTGTACGAGAGCACCCATTACTGGGCCCGTATGTAGAGGATCTATCCAAACTCGCCGTCACGTCATATAATGACATCCAAGACTTGATGGACTCAGGGAATAAGGCTAGGTATTCTATTCTATTCTATTCTAATGGAGTGTTCATGCCATGTCTGTGGGTCAGAATTTGGGTCAGAATGACAAAAGACATTACCATTTTATTAATCCAAGACACATTAACATAATTAAAATTTACAGAATAGGCATTTAAAATTTCAGACTGCTTTTAAATAGTGCAGTTCTTTTAAACTTTCTATTAATCAAAGAATCACGTAAAAATGTATCACAATGTCCACCAAAAAATGAACACTTAAAAAAGCAGGCTTTAATTTTTTTTTAATGGTAGTTTATTAAATAGTATTTTGTATTAAACACATAATTATAAAATGGGATTTTTTTTTTGTTTGTAATTTTATGAACGTTCCAAATTTTCCGATTTGAGTGTCATGATGATATGAAACCAAAATAACCAAAAAAACAAGATAGGCAGGGACCTGAATTCATATTTGAGCCATTTTATTATGGATCAAAGTGCTTTATGTTTGTTTTTTTACATTTAGAGAACATATAGAGGTGAATTAATGTAGTCATTAAATCATTTGTTGTTTTTTGAAACAAAGCCATACATGGATTTTTAGGGATTTTGAGCGTTGTCATAGAAACAACTAATTTCTGAATCTGAGAACATGATCAGCGCAAACTAGATTCTCAAAGCTGTTATTTTGTAATGACAATAATTATGGCAAAATGTGAAATCTATTCTATTCTAGCTTCTAGAAAAAAAAATAGTAGCCTTTTGCTGCACAGACCAGTGTTCCTGGTCACATTTGTTTTTTCAAGGTCTTCATTTCCACGTTCAGAGGAAAACAAATATTTACTTATTGTTCAGTCTTATCATCATGGAAGCAAATGGACCATTTAATTCCAGGAGGCATTATGTTTTTGCATTCCTGTTTCCTCAGCTTAGCTTCAGTCAACAGTTCTCTAATCTCAAGGTGTTGAGATACACCATTGCCAATACACTATACTCTCCTCCTACACTATACATTTAGTCTGTCTTCAGTCTTCACGTTTGGCAAAACAGACAGAAGCTTATTAATGGTGTGCTGCGTTTGATGAATATGAAGACACCAAGGGCAAAAATAAAATGAAAATAATATTGCATTTAAAATAAATATTTTCTATTGTAATATATTTTGTAAAAAAGTAATTTATTTCTGTTATGAAAAAAAATTCAGTAGCTAAAAATTTTTTTAGAAATATTTTTTAGAACTCATTCTAATATTCTAATTTACTGTACATTTCTGATGATCATGTAACAAAATAAAAATTATTATTATTCTTATCCAGTGGTTTCTACTTAAAACATTTTTTTGAGTTTTTTCAGGATTATTTGAAGAATATATAATTTATTAAATTCATTTAAAAGAAAGTTTTTGTAACAGTGTGTTGTTGATAAACTTTTGATAAACGAAATACATTTTTGCTGAATAATTTTCTAGTGCCTTCAAATATTTGATCTGAATATTTGATTTGAATATTTGATCGGATCTAAATACATCAGGGAAACAATTTGTTGGTCATTAAATTTCAGTTCAAGGTGAATCACAGAGGCAGAAGCTAGTGCAAATGCTATTAAGTAACTTAAGTAAAAAAATCTAAAAACACATCACTTCATCACATGAGTCTGACCGGTCAATATTAATGAGGTTTCTGAATGGTGCAATTCTGTTATCCAGGACAGTAGCTGCCACTAACATGAACGAGACCAGCAGCCGTTCGCACGCTGTCTTCAACATCATCTTCACCCAAAAGCGTTTTGACTCAGAAACAGACAACACTTCAGAAAAGGTGCGTGCTGCTGTTGCACATTAGAGACCCTGTCAGTCACAATGAACAGCTCCGTTTAGAGAGTATGGTTAGGCCATTTGTCTCTCACCCTTACGCAGGGCTGTATTGGATGACTTTTGACATTGAGAGTTTTTTTATCTCTGTATGGGTAATGTGAAAGTTGATATGGGCCTGTCCATTTCTCAGCATGCTCATTATTGACCTCTCCTGGACTTCTCTGGCAGGTCAGCAAAATCAGTCTGGTGGATTTAGCCGGCAGTGAGAGAGCAGACTCCACTGGAGCCAAAGGCACACGGCTCAAGGTGACTAATATATATACTGTATATATATATATTGTATATATCCCCAATTATCTCTAGTTCTTTTGTGCCTTTTATTTTACTCTAACCCTATTATCTCTGTGGTCTTCCACATCATTATATCCCCTCAGTTTCTTTTGTCTTTTCTAAAATCTAATGTCTCTTTCTCTTTCTCCCTTTGTCCTCTAATTCTCTCTACATACTTCCTGTGCTTGCTGCTGTTAGTGCACAGAGTATATACTGCCGTTTTGACAGTACCCCACTTCGTTCTATCATCAATAATTTTCTGAGTTTGGAATAGTAATTTTCTTCCTCTTTCTATCCCAGGAAGGAGCAAATATCAATAAATCACTCACTACCCTGGGGAAAGTTATTTCAGCTCTGGCTGAGGTGGTAAGTGTTTTGTTTTGCTCTGAGCTTTGAGGATGTTTGATGATTTTGTGCTTAAAAAGTTCAGTTTGTGTCGTTTATTCAACTGCAATTTATGTTCTCGCTTATTTTTGCAGGATTCTGGCTCAAACAAGGTATAACAACTTCATCAAATGTTCATCACTGATCTCTCTGTCTATCTGTGTCTGTCTGTCTGTAGTATAATATATATTCTTATTTTTTTCATTGCAATTTTTTAACCACACAGAACAAAAAGAAGAAGAAAGTAGAGAGTTTTATTCCTTACAGGGATTCTGTACTGACCTGGCTCCTGAGAGAGAACCTTGGTATGTATCAGGGTGTTCTGTCACATGAAACAGGATTTTCATGTATTCTCATTCTTTAAGTACTTAACCTTTGACCTTTGCAGGTGGAAACTCTCGCACTGCAATGGTGGCAGCTCTCAGTCCTGCTGACATCAATTATGATGAAACCCTCAGCACCCTCAGGTATTCCTTCTTAGTAAAGCACCAATTCTGTCATTTTCCCCCCTCTGTCTGAGGCTGGTAATGAGCTAGTTAATGAGCTGATGGGTACAGCAGTATGTTACATAATGAGAACGTTCCTGTTCCCTCTCCACACACCTGCCTCACACTTGAAATGCCCTTCAAAGATGCTGTTGTGCAGTAATACTGCTGAGCAGAGTAATTGGGCACCTATCTGAGTGTGTGTCTGTCTAAAATCCTATATATCTACTGCAACAGCCAAAAGAAAACAGCGTTATAAAATCATATTTTTACATATATTACCATTTCTTTATTCTTTTTTACCATCTCAAGTCCACTTTGTGTGTGATTCAGGTATGCAGACAGGGCTAAGCAGATCCGTTGTAATGCTGTGATCAATGAAGATCCTAATAACCGTCTGGTGCGTGAGCTGAAAGATGAAGTGTCCCGTCTGAAGGACCTCCTCTATGCCCAGGGCCTGGGTGACATCATTGAAAGTAAGAGCGTTTGCTTTTTGTCTGCTCTGCCTTTATTTCATCATAAGGTTTTCATCAGACAATCTGTGACCGCCTTCTGTTTTTATGCTAATGAGAGTTTTATTCTTCTGTTCCAAATCTTAGTAAGCTGCCTAAAGAGAAGTAGGCAACTTAACTAGGCTGCCTTCCAAGCTAATTTTGGCCATATTTTATAGAAAAATGCACAGTAGGTATTCATATAGAGTGATACACTGATGAAAAATAGAAATGTTGATTAAATATATGTTAGTTATAGTTAATTCAGTACTAAAAGTATCATTGGAAGGAATTCAGTGTTACAATTGTTTATATTATCTAATGTTTGTGGATGTTATGTATTAAGTGTTATGTTTGTTAGAGTATCAAACTGTTAGCTTAGCAACATGCTAACATCAAACTTTAACACCAGTTTCAATCTCAGCCGTTTCAAACTTCTTTTTGCCCTTAAACGAAAAACTTTTTTGAAGTATATCGGAGCCTTCAGTGTTGAGCACAACTTGTGCAGCACATAAACTTGTTGTCAACATAAAAAGAGTCACTTTTGATATTTCATTACTGTCAGTGCTTATTAGGCAGCTGCCTGTAAAGTAGCTAGTAGGGAGCAAGCAGCTTGCAAGGTTTTGGAACAGAGCTCATATGTCTCTTTTAGAGATGAAAGAGAAAGTTAAAATTAAGTATAAATTGTTAATTACCACACACACACACACACACACACACATTAAAATGTGCACTCTTTAAACAACTCACATTAATTCACTGGGTCCTCAACTCTTCCCTGTGTACTCCTAACTCTATTTCTCTATTACTTCTAATCACTCGTTTCTTTTCTCATCCTATCGTCTCTCGATGGTGATCCCAGCGGGGAAATGCCTTAGAACAGACGATCTGGAGTCCAGCCCTCTGGGTTTGGTACAATTCAGTGTCAAGTGACTTTCAAAAGTTTAAATTAGACTCTTAGCTCTTAGTCTTTTTGTGCCAAACAGTTCATCTCACTTTCCTCTCTTTCTCTTTCTCTTGTTTTCTGTTGAATTCTATAGCTTTTTTTACTCCTCTTACTCTTGTTTCTTCTTTGTCATTCTCTCTCAGCGTTTCGGGGGCCAGTTGAAGATTTTACTGGTTTGAAATGTGTGTTTCTTGGGCTATATCTCACTCTGTCTTCTATGCTTTTGCAGTTTTTATGGATAAAGCAGATCTCTGCAGCCTCAGGGTCCATTCAAGGGTTTGAGAGAAAATTCATACTCTCTCAATCATACAAAAACCATATCAGAACCATGTTCATGTCATTTCCCATGAAAGCCATAAATGTTTGTCTGTTAATTATATTAACCAGCTTTTATAATTGTCACTTTATAACAATTATATCATTATATATTCACCATTATAGAAATAATATACTAAATTATATATAACAACATTGCTATATTTGGTATGTATTTAGTATCTTATATATGTATTATTATAAATAATGTAGATATTAGGAAAGTTGCATTTTCAATGGACAAACATAATACAGTTTTCTAATAATCTAAATGATTATTATCAAAATGCCATTTTTGGAAGTGGCATTTTGGTGATATATTGTGGTTATTTGATTGTTGCTTTTTTCTAACCCTGGTTGCTAGTGTGGTTTCTGAGCTGAAAGCTGCTTTATCTAGTCTGGTGCTGCAGGGCTGTTTGTTTCCTCTCTCTTTTTCACCCTCTCTTTGTGTTATGCTTTTCTTTTGGCTTGCAATGCAGAGCAGGATAAATGTTATGTCACACTTCAACTAACTGATCTCACTCATCCACTTATCTGTCATATTAGATAATGTTCTTCAGTTGCCCTCACACTGTCAGCATTTCCTATTTGTTTCATTTAATAACTGCGTAGGTTTAGTAATACTTAAAAATTCAGATTTAAAGCTTGAAATCAGTGGTGTTACAAATTTAATGTCATTGTATTAGTTAATATCAAACAAGTGCTTTTCTAGCTGTTTTTCTTTACAATACTTTGTTCTTATTTTTTTAATCAAATGCAGGAAAATTCATTCTTTTTTAAGCTTGACTTGTGTCTGAATACTTCTGTGATACAGTATGCAAAATAACACCCTGTTCAGTTTAATATGCGCTACAGTTGTTCAATACATGAGAAAAAGAATTATATCTGCTTGTATTTTGCAGTGGGAGGGGCTTATAGCAGATGTGTGTTTGAGTGACAGCTCGTGCTCTCTGAAGCTTTATGCAGTGGCTGCCTGTTGCTAGCTGCAGCTTTATTAACAGCTAAACATCAAAACTAATGCTTCTTAATATCCTATGTAACACAATTCACCTTTAAAGCTAATGGTGATGAGGGTAGGCAGGGTCAGTTTTTCATCTTGATTTTACCTTTTTACCTCTTCGCTTAATCTGTCATTGAAATATCTGCATTTGTTAAATCTTTTTGCCTAATCTAATCCAATAAAAAACATTTAGTAGGTGATGATGGAATACAATTGTGGCCAGTTTTTCCAAACCATGAAAATTTAGTTATTAGTTATTGTGTAATTTTTAGTTATTTTGTTTATTACAAAAAATAATTTAAAAATATCTAATAAAATGAAGAAAAAAAATACAATCTTGTTCGCAACAATGTTATTTTAGTGTTATTTATACTGTTATATTTATTCATATTTTCAATTAGTATTAGTTATGGTTATATTGTCAATAAAAATTTTTGTTGATGTGATTTTCAAATTTTTATTTTAGTTTTAGTTTCTTTGTCTCTTATTAATTCTAGTATATATGTAATTATATAATACTTACTGTATTATGTAAAACATTTCTAATGTTTGTTGATATTTGTTTTACTTTAGTCGTATTTTACAGTTATAACCAAAAAATATTTGTAACATTTTAGTTAGTTATTTTATATTTGAATATTTCGTTTTTTTAGCCTTAGTTTCCAATGACAACATTGAGTTTATTTTCAGGCAAAGAATGAACAGAAATGATATTCTATTTGTACTATGGACAAATTGTCTATGTAATATTGTGTGAAGTTAGTGTAAATAGCCTTTGCTAAAACAATATTGGTTATTTGCACTGTAAGATACTGTATGTCACATTTGTTGTTCATCTATGATCACATTTGATGTGTGCGTGATGCAGCCATTATTCAAACACAGATTGATGATGTAGAGAGGTGAAAAAGCTTAGTATCTTAAGCCTTGCATGCATTGGCACAAAGCACTGCCTTAAGCAGAAAATATGAGCAGAAGTGCCTTTCTTTAACATACATTATGTAATCCCCTCATATAAGCTGCTATATGCATAGTCTCCATCTTTTGTGTGTAGTCATCCGTCACCAGGGGCCACGTCTTCTCACGTTTTACCCAAGATACTTCCCTTGTAGCTCTCTTAGGAGTGTAGTAGCACAGAGTAAGTGCTCTGTTGCCATAGCAGCACTGTCAGAGCTGAGAGATGTTATTGTGCGAAGGTTATAAAGAAATTACAAAGCCAAACTCTCTGTAGAATATACGTTTATTTAGCTATTATATCCCGTGTTACATTTCGTATGATATTACCATAACTGTTCAGTTAGAGATATGTGATATTTAGTGGTTGGAGAGGTGGATATTATATGAACTGCTGGCAGTGAGAAACGTGGGAGGATATTTCCTGTGTGAGAGTCGTGAATGTTGTTTTGTAACTCATGTAGGCTGTAAGTTATTTCATTGTAAATGGAATTCACGAGAGCCTAATGGAGCTGGTAATGGAGGTTTTAGTGTGGTCAGCGATGACGATCACTCTGGTTAGAGATGACGGAAATGAGAGTTACTGCCTTTTAGCAGAAATATGAGCTCATTGCTAATGTACTAAAGTCAACATTTGCTTATATAAAGTGTATGTTAATTCGTATGAGAGATGCGCCAATGCTAGGTACCGTTTACATTTTCTTGTCTATTTTACCAATATTGTAGATGTATTTCAGATAAAGTTTTAGCCCCAAAGCTCCATTGGTGATATCATGCATATTTAAAGGGATAGTTTAGCCTGAAAATATTCATCATTTATTCACCTTTGTGCCATTTAGACTCATTTGTCTTTCTTTCTAATGCAGTAAACAAAAGAAGATATTCTGATGAATATTTTAGCTTTTTTTGACTAAATAATGAAAGTCATTTGGGTTTTAAGGTCCCAGTGAAAGATAAATATAATAAAATGTATTTAAAACCCATTTATTTCATGCTAAGCATACTACAGGGTGGGCCATTTATTTGGATACATCAGGGTGGGCCATTTATATGGATACACCTTAATAAAATGGGAATGGTTGGTGATATCAAAACACCATCCATCTTGAAAAGTTCCCCCCCCCCACATATACTAATGTGCCACAAACAGGAAGTTAATATCACCAACCATTCCATTTTATTAAGGTGTATCCATATAAATGGCCCACCCTGTAGAAATACATTTACATGTTTATGTACTTAATAAAAATACCCTGCAACTTGTATTGTACTTAATGCACTTTAATTGTGCAGTAGTTGTGCTAAAGTCCAACTAAAGATATACTTTACTTTAGATCCGCTTTAAGTATCTTAAAGACTAATATTAATCCAATATCATACAGTCCTCATGAATGGTGATATTTAAAGACATTTTTGGCTTAATATTAAGAAATGTCCATCGTGCACAAATAGTACTACGAAAAAGGTTAAATTATCATTTATACGACTAAGTCATGAGCAATATATCTGTAAATATGTTAATAGATTTGAACTAAACTCAATATAAAATAAATGTATTTAAAATATATGAATTGTTTACTACTGTAATTTTTTATACAAAGTTCAGTTTTCTAAAGCAACATGATCACTCTGAATACTCCACTCATAACATTCTTGACAGATTGCATCAAATATGGCAACACATACCTCAAATGATCTCATGGCATGTGAGAACCAATAAGGTGTGACGTGACTTGACTTGACGTTTAAAGTTAATGTTGTCATATTTGATGTAGCCTTTGTATGTGAATGTTAATCAGTGTTCTAATTTGATTTGAGAGTAAATGAAGAATTAATTTTGATCTTTTTATCATATAAAGTGATTGTGTCACTTCATCAGGCTTATAATATACCAGTGGACTCATACAGTATACTGGATTCATTTATATCTATGTCATTTTTGGCTCATGAACATTTTGGACACCATAATAAGAACAGCTGAAACATTTTTCTAAATATCTTGTATATATCTTAGTCAGGTTAGATGCCATACTTTAACACAGTTGAGGCTGTGAGGGATTGACACGCACTGTTTAAACAACCTACGTTGTGTAGAATGAGTATTTATTGGAATTTTTATG
>JAUCMS010000105.1:9250850-9266553 GCA_032357445.1 Enteromius radiatus
TGAGGCTGTGAGGGATTGACACGCACTGTTTAAACAACCTACGTTGTGTAGAATGAGTATTTATTGGAATTTTTATGAGAAGGTGTTTTTGCGAACAACCTTGTCACTATTTTTATGCTAAAGTTTGTGAGTAATAATTAGAAAAATATTCATAAATAAATATGTGAAAAACCCTTATTCTGGATGTCTGTTTAAAGCGACCTGTTTTAAGGGCAGATGCAGTCAGATCTAGTTTCGTCTTTCAACAAATGTTGCTTTGTGATCTCAAAGCCTCATTTACAAATCAAAATTCTCCAATTAATCATCTCACCTGGGATGCTGTTTAAATCAGACGCGTGAAAGCAATTAACATACTCAAGCGTGTGGACTGGCTCAGTAACCAGACGCACATCTGTATAAGTGTGTTAAGCGACTGAACGGCAGTGGGTGGGGCCTATGATCAGAAGATGACTTTTCATGGATGCCTTGGTCTGGAGGCAGTGCTTATGCAAATATTTGTAAGTGAGTGATGTCATATGAGCTGGTTAAAATAAATGCTTTGCTTACAACAAGGAGGACTTTTTAAGCTATGCAACTTGCAGGATGTTTATATGGTACAAAGCCCTCTTATATGCTAAAAGATCAATGCAAATTTGATTTCTCATGTCGTGACCCTTCTAATGAGTGAGAGCAAATTATGACAGAATTTAAAGTTTTGGCTGAGCTATTCCTTTAAGACCAAGAAAGGATTGCCATTTAGTTGCTTGAATGGACTAACAGCATTTTGCTCGATGTACACTAACAAATAAAAGACACTGGTGTCAAATAACAGCCCAGATGAATGCATGCATGCCTGTTAAATTTTTCAGACGTGGCTCTCAGGTTGCTGTCATTGGATGGCCGGTGTGTAACGCTGATGACTGGTGTGTCTCTGTGCTCCCGGATGCCTGCGCTAGAGCTCTTATTTTATTTCTGCTTGTCTCCGTTACTGGGCTGTGGCTGTCTGTTCTTTCTTTGTATCTTGAGCGTTTCTCCTCACATGTGCAATTTCTGGGTCTCTGAATTCAAATTCATTTCAAGCTACATGTCTTTCTCTGTCTTCTTTTCTCTACCTTCCTTCTGCTCGTCCTTTTCTGTCTGCTTCTCTCTGAACTCTGTGTCTGTCACCCCCCCGCCCCTCTTCCCACCCCCCACACCTCTCTCCCCCTTCCCTGACAGACATATCCGATTACAAGAACAATAACAATAGTGGCCAAGCTGTCAATCAAAGAGGTGATCTCTCCACAGTGACCAATGCTATGACGGGGATGAGTCCCTCTCCATCTCTCTCCGCCCTGTCCAGCCGGGCTGGTTCCATCAGCAGCCTGCATGATCGCATCATGTTCAGCCCAGGGAGCGAGGAAGCCATCGAGAGACTCAAGGTGACTGGCATAAAGCATAAAACCCTGATGACACTGGCTGAAATCCTTCTAATATAATCTGACAAACATTTGGAATCTGCTGGAACAATGAAAATGATTGACTGGCCCCCTCAAAGTCCGGACCTCGACCCCTTTGAGCAAATTTGGTGCAAATTAACTGGATAAACTGGACAGATATTGTACATTCAATGGAATTAAATCATGCTTTGGAGGCAAAACAGGTTGGGTGTATATTGTACATTATATATTGTACTGTAAATAATACTAAATTAACATTGCCTATATAACTGTAACAATTTACCAGTGTACACTGACAGATACAGACTGGCAACCTAATAAAACCACCAAAATACAGTCACTTTTCAGACATTCCATGGCCCAACAAACCACGACTGAACATAATTATTTGGCGAAATCATGGCGAAATGAATGAGAATGCGGTCATGTGTACATGTTTTAATTTCTATATTACAAAGTTGACTGCAGAATGAGGTGATCATGAGGTTTTTATTTCAAGTAATATCATTAATCAAAAAGTGTTGCTGTGTTTTTTGCTTTGAGTTTAAAGGTCTGAAAGTTACAGTGTATTAACATTTGCTGTTTAAAGATATAAGTCTCACAAAAACTACCATAGATTTTGATGCCATATTTTAACTTGCTGTTGTTTATAATGCTAATTTAGGAAACAGAGAAAATTATTGCAGAGCTCAATGAAACCTGGGAAGAGAAGCTTCGCCGTACAGAGGCCATCAGAATGGACAGGTGTGTTGTATGAAGCCTTTTGAGATTGTTAAGCAGTTTTATGTTATGTTTAAGTTGACGTATTAAAAGCATCTATAAATTGGTCTTCTCAGAGAAGCACTTCTGGCCGAGATGGGTGTGGCCATGCGTGAGGACGGAGGAACTGTTGGAGTCTTTTCACCAAAGAAGGTAAAGATGTTATAAAGGCTGTATGGAGAAGCTGTGTGCAGGTGGACCACGAATTAAGGTTAACATGTTTGCTCAAATAACCAAATAAGCCTGTAAATGTCTTTACGTTCTTCTTCTGAAAGCCCTCGCAGAGAAAACCTCAGCCCGTTTTTATAGACACTGTTGGGCTGTTCTCTCCCAATGAGGTTGGTTGCCATGGATACTGTGTGGTTACATCCTGATCGCTCCTCTCAGACTCTGTGTTTTCCTCATCAGAGCTCTTTTAAATGCATCTGTGATGTTTATTTAGGGATCTGTTGCTCATTACTCTCTGATATGAATGTTGCTGTGCTGCAATTCCTTCTAGTCTTTATAGTAAACTTTAAAGCACTTTGAAGACTTCAGATCTCAAGCATCATGGCCACATGATGCTTTTAAAGGCTTTCCTGTCTGGAATCGTACGCAATTTGGTGATATCTAAATCTAATCGCATGCATTTTCATGGATTTCGATATTGAAACTTGATGTAAAGACAGCAGTCTCATTAAAAATTGTTTGATTTTTATCTTATCTTCCTCTTCTAAAAAGTTGGTCTACATACATTTGAAAGTGCTCCCAAGGCAGCGCTGCTTTTTGCAAACATTTTGGCTTGAGTTTGTTTTAAATAATTGATTCTAAGTATTAAACATCTCCAATTAAATATGAACCATTTTATCACAGGCATGAACAGACAAAAAGACTATTCAGTTGCTGCCTTGCAAGCATTGGTATTCCCTTCAGTAAATACAAAACCTATAATGTTGGTTTTGATTAATTTGGGCCCTGATTATAGACACCCCACCTGGTGAATCTGAATGAAGATCCTTTGATGTCTGAATGTCTCCTTTATTACATCAAAGATGGAATTACCAGGTTAGTGCCAATCCAAGCTTCTTATTTCACACATTTGTTCGGTAGATTTAGTATTAAGGTGTCTGATGTGTTGCTGTGCTCAGGGTGGGGAGAGAGGATGCCAGCAGTAGACAGGACATTGTTTTGAGTGGTCATTTCATCAAAGAGGAACACTGCACTTTCACCAGCACCACTGGACCTACAGGAGAAGGTATTTTAATGATGCACATTGCAATCCTACATACTCATACACATATATCCCAAAGTCCTCATGGCTGTTCTTCCTGGATTTTTACAGCTGTCATTCTTGAGCCATGTGAGGGAGCAGAAACTTATGTCAATGGAAAGAGAGTAACAGAACCCACTGTTCTCAGATCAGGTGTGCTTACACTTTTCCCTCACCTGCTACAATACTTTTCAAAGCATTATAAGTTGGTTGCAGTTATGTAGGTATTTTTATTTATATATGATTTCATTATAAATTGATTAATTTATGATTTCATTTATTAATTAATTTCATTTATTTATTATTTAACATTTAAAAAAATTAATTGATATATATATATATATATATATATATATATACATATACATATACATATAAATAATTTATATAAAATTAATTTGTTTTTGAATAAATTTTACAGAAATTTTCATGTTAATGCTTTTATCCTTATGTATCTAGAATCAAACAGTCTGTGCAATTTATTTTATTTTTATTTTTTGTATTGACTTGAACCTTTTTAGGGAACCGAATAATTTTGGGCAAGAGCCATGTGTTCCGCTTCAATCATCCAGAGCAGGCTCGTCAGGAACGGGAACGAACCCCCTGCGCTGAGACACCAATGGAGCCTGTAGACTGGGCCTTTGCTCAGAGAGAACTCCTGGAGAAACAGGGCATTGATATGAAACAGGAAATGGATCAAAGGTAAAGGAAACATGACAGAATGGTTTAAATGGATCATATGACATTGCTAAAAAGAACAGCATTTTGGCATAATGCAATGTTTATGCAGTTTAAGTTTAAAAAACACATTATTTTACACATTATTGTTGCTCCTCTCTGCCCTGCCTTTCTAAAACGTGTCGATATTTACAAAGCTCATCATTCTGAAAAGTGAGGTGTGCTATGATTGGCCAGCTATCCAGTGCATTGTGATTAGCCGAATAGTGTAAGCGTGTGACAGAAATGTTACACCCCTGACATAGCGCCAGAAACAACACTACAGCGAAAAAAAAAATTCTTTCCTTGCACATGTTTTTGTGCACATGCACATGTTTTTGTGACGTTTCAACTTTTTGTTTACATAGACTGCAGGAACTTGAGGATCAGTATCGCAAAGAAAGAGAAGAGGCCAACAATCTACTGGAGCAACAGAGATTAGTAAGTAATGCAATTAACATAAAGAGCTTAAAATAAGTTTTTCCCCATAACTTTACAATTCAGTATGATATGAAATATTTTTAGTGTTGATGTTTCACTATACTGTATGTCTTTTACAGGACTATGAGAGCAGGTTAGAAGCCCTGCAGAAGCAGGTAGATCGTTATTACCCTGATGCAGTGGAGGAAGATGAAGAACCTGAGGAGGAAGGTGACTAGATTATGAATAGCAAAACTTTAACTAATCAGAACGACTCAGTTTAAATAACTAAGCCTCGTGCATTTCAATCTCTTATACCCATAGTGCAATGGACTGAGAGGGAGACAGAACTGGCAATGTGGGCTTTCCGTAAATGGAGGTGTTATCAGTTCACGTCTCTCAGAGATCTGCTTTGGGGCAATGCCATCTTCCTCAAGGAGGCTAATGCAATTAGCGTGGAGCTAAAGAAGAAGGTAAAAGCTTTAGAAAAACTAGAAAGAACTTCATCACTCTGCTAAACCTATAAAATATGAAAGCATCTTTATTGATTTTTGCCTAATGTCACTTACAGGTTCAGTTCCAGTTCGTGTTATTGACAGACACGCTTTATTCTCCACTTTCGCCTGAACTTTTACCACCCGAGACAGCTAAAGACCGTGAGAAAAGCCCTTTCCCTCGTACCATTGTGGCTGTAGAAGTCCAAGATCAGAAAAATGGAGCCACACATTACTGGACCCTGGAGAAGCTCAGGTCATTGTTTTTAGAGAATAAACTTCTTTAAAGCAGATTCTTCTAAATAAATAGGCAGACACCTCTGTTTTGCTAAAACTAATTTTATGGTTTGTATTTTGATGGCCCATATGTCTCATATTTCATCTCAGTCTGCTCTTTACAGACACTTTTGACTTTTTGGTATCCACCACATTTACAAATTTGCTCTTTGTTGTGATTACACAAAACTGAGGGACAGTCATATTTTGTGTTGTTATAAATGTTTAAGTATTTTCACACAGTAATTACTCAAATAGTTTGTTTTTATTTGAATATATCAATATTTGAATCATGTAATCTCATATTTTAGGATTCAAGAAGATATGGGTAAAACCATGAAAGGTATATAAAAGAATATAACAGACATGTTATTTTAGGACAACAACAATAAACTGTTACCTGTACTAAAAATCACGTTTTGAGACATAAAATGCTTGTGTTTGGAGAAAAACCATTTAGTATATCCATAGCATGTCCAGGTTTTACATAACAAGTGATGTGTAATGCTGCCCCCTGCAGGCAGAGGCTGGATCTGATGAGAGAGATGTATGATCGTGCCGCTGAGGTGCCTGGAAATGCTCTTGAAGATTGTGACAGTGTGCTGACTGGAGGCGATCCGTTCTACGACCGCTTTCCCTGGTTCCGTTTGGTTGGAAGGTAAGTTGTAAGTTTACATCAGAGCATGGCTAGACAGACCTGCTGGTGTTTAGCACAGAACACCCCTGCACTCTCTGACTACTGTCAGACCAACATTATTTCAGTCAGATTTCTCCTCAAATTATGTTTTATTTGAATGGGCCATTGATAGTGAATTAATTTCTGTCATGCGGAACAAAATTAGCAATTGTGTTTTTTGTAATTGTAATAGTAGAGCAGCTTACAGGTCTAAAAAACTGCTGGAACAAGAAAATGCAATAATATGTAATGTAATACACACGTAATGAAAATGTAATAAGCTGATCTCTACAAGATATGTGTAATTTTTGTTAATTCCTCTGAGGAATAAGTCCAGGGTTATTGCCCACACGCTTTTTGAGAGTGCAAGATTTTTGATGCTGCTTTATTCAGAAGAGCATGAAATCGATTTTCCATGCACTTTCAAATTAGGTCACACGCTTCCCATTAGCCTGTCTCCTTCAGAGCTGTATGACTTGCTGTTAATCTGGCCTCTACTGTATCTTTAAAGAGTAGTTCACAAAAAAAAAAGAAACTTCTGTCCTCATTTAATCACCTTTTGGTCCAAAACCATTTGACTTCCTTACTTCAGTGGAACTCGAAAAGCGATTTTTAAATGATGTATTTTGCTCTTTTCCATGCAATTACAATAAGTGCAAACTGGAGCCATATCTCCAAGATATTTGATAGCTTTGTGTGACAAACAGATTTTGAATGGCTATTCACTGATACATTTTTCTCTTCCGTTTGCTGTTAACTGCTACAACTGAATCAGTAGCTTAAGGGAGTCATTATCATTTAGAATGGTTTTGTGAACTACATCAACCATATTCATTGAAAAGATATGCATGACGAACCAGACATTACTACTTCTCTCTTGAATACACCAAGGAGAGCTTGAGACTTTTTTTGGTAAAGATTTTGATCTGATTCTCACATAAAGCTATTTCATGGTGTCAGTAGGATTATCGTGCACTTTCAGAAATGAAGGTACAAAAGCTGTCACTGGAGCGGTACCTTTTCAAAAGGTACATGTTTGTAGGCTCCATTTGGGTATTATACATATTAATACTTAAAGGCCCGGTTTCACAGACAGGATTAGGCCATAGGTCAATTAAGACATTTAAGTCATTTTTATAAACATGCCTTAGAAAAAAGCACTACTGGTATGTATCTTGAGACAAAACAAAGACACTGACATGTTTTAAGATCAGTCAGTGTGAGTTTCTTTTAATTGAAACAGTTCAGTTTTGCATTTAGTCTAGGACTAAGATTAAGCCTTGTCTGTGAAACCGGGGGCAAGTGTACATATTTGAACCTAATAGGTACAAAAGTGTAGCGTTTGAAAAGGTACAGCCCCAGTGACAGCTTTTGTACCTTTATTTCTGAGAGTGTGACCAAACTGCCTTTACTTTTCGAGTGTTTTTTTTTATTATTGTGGAACTTGACAGTCCCCATCCTTATTCACTTTCATATTTTACAATACAATATCTTCTAAGTATTATCCAAAAATTCTACTTTTTTGTGTTCTGAAAAGAACACAGGTTTGGAACGACGTGATGATGATACTTTTTGAGAAAGTTATAACAGTTTTTTTATTTTTTTTGGACAAACTATGTTTATAAATTGTACACTATCATTTAAAATTATGGGGCTGGTATTTTTGTTGCTATGTTTTTGAAAGAACATAGTTTGTTTTTCCAAGCCTGAATTTATTTGATCAAAAATGGATTTAAAACAGTAATTTGTGAAATATTCTCTTAATTTAATTTTTTGCATTACTCCAATCTTTAATGTAACAGGATCTTTCAGAAATCAATATGCTGATTTGGTTCTTAGGAAGCATTTGTAATTATTATCAGTTATTAGTATTTTTTAGGATTGTCTGATAAATACAAATCATTTTTTTTGTGATATTATAAATGACTTTTCATCAATTTGTTGAATAGAAAGTATTAATTTCTTTTAAAAAGCCAAACTTTTGAACAAACACATTACTAATGAGTGTGTTTCTGGGTTGTGTATGTCGTGTATGCCCATGACCCAGCTATTGGCCTACTGAAGAGTTTGCTTACCCACTTGCGAACAGAAACAGTTAAATAGATGGCCCCTTATACTAACTGGGCTCCCGTGTCTTTGGCTACACCAGAAACCCCCTTTTCTTCACATGCCTTAGTGAGCAAGCGAGCGACCCTAACTCCTCCCCCACCCCCTCTGAGCCCACATCAACCTCTGAAATCACTGAGCTGGTCCAGTCGTGGCCTGACAAGAGGGTGGGCACAGAGTTGGATGACTTGGATGATGATTTCTTATCGGATGACACATGCTTGGATTTTGAGGAAGAGGAAGAGGAGGAGGGGGAGGATGAGGATGATGATGATGAGGATGATGATGATGATGATGAGGGAGAGCTCTGCAGAAGCTCCGGCAAAGCTGAGGACCCGTTTTACGATCGCTCGCCATTGTTCAGTGTAGTGGGAAGGTTGGTGAGGTTTCAGGAGCATGCTGGGAAAGGAAACTAGCTCTTTCACACTGAGACTGGGTTGTTGTACAACAGTTCCTTTACAAACTGGGTATTGCACATTATGTGAGCACAGCATTCACACGAACTGTAATATACAGAATATACAATATGTGCACTTAAACTTGAATCAATTTGCTTACATAATGATAACGTTTACATTAGTACACAAAAACATAAATAAAAAAAGGTATATGCTAGCCATAATCAGTAGGATGGTGGTTTAGAATGAACTCTGTGAACTTATGCTATGAAATAAAAGGATGACATTTAATCATTTATTTTATTGCAAATTATATAGAGATCTCTGATTTTGGTGTTTGGGTTTATGACATGACAAATGGTTAATGGGTTGGTTCAGGTTAAGTAATGTGACACACACAAACAAAATTATATTTATGAATTAATAATTTATGATGTTTGTCCATAAAATACATTCCAATAATTATTAAGATGTGTACACTGTTTATTTGATGGTTACACCATGTGACATCTTGTGGAAACAATACAGAGAGTAAAGATTTTTCTTTTATTTACCTTGAAACTATTTGACAATGACCCTTGTGGTAAATCTGTGACGTTGTTGAGATCTCTTGAGGAGACATAAGAGTCTTTGGTCTAAGTCTTCACTTTCTCATAGGAAAACCCTCTACAATATTAAAAAGATGTGATTTTTTTCTTTCCTATGGGAAGAATTCCTGGATTTTAGTCAGCATGTCTGGACTTTACCCCGTCTTTTCCCATTATCATACATTTGACTTTCATCTGATCGCTGCAGACACACACCTTGAGCTTGTTGGTTTCATTTCAGCCAAATGATTGTGATTGAAATCAGAATTGGCTGGATGTCAGCGGCACCACGCAGCTATGGCTCTCGCATCACGCCAAGGTCTGTGTCCCAGCTTTACATGCACCGCATCACTTCTTCAAAGGGGTCCGTCAGCTTTGAAGTGCTATCTCCAAACATTCATATTAGCTGTTTGTTTTGTGTACCGCAGAAACAAACAAGACCAGATTTTTGTTACATGGCATGAACGTCTGTTGAATGAGAAAATATCTAATGACTTACTAATTGGTTCACGTAATTTAGCCGCTTGGTTACTCAGAGAGTTCACATATCTCAAGATGAAAGAGCTGGTTTCTAGCACAGCTGTCTCTCTTCTGGGCATGTGAGATCATATGCCGTATTTCCACTTCTTTTTGTCAGATTTTACATGGAAACCTTTGATGAATTGGCTCACCTTTTAAGTTGCGCTTGTGCGATGTACTGCACATTTGTGACAGTATGGCTGCTTTTTTGCAGTATCTTATTTACCTTTATTTTTTGCTATTTGCTAATGGTATTGTCTGTTCAAGCTCACAATGTCCAGTACTGTTACATGTCACCTCGTTCACCTTTTTTGTCACAAGCATGCTTTTTTGTACCTCACCAAACCCCCTTTTTTGTTCAGCACTGCCATATCATTTAGTGTCCACATGTGGAGGATGGGCAATGTAGTCCTTGATGGTAGAACCAAGGTCTTTGTGTTTTAAATTAACAGTCCCATTTCTGGTTATGATCGTGGATGTATAGATTATCTAAATGCCCCAATCATTCACTCAAAAACTTATTGAGCCACGAAAGCTGCTTTTTTCATATAGTCTGTATATTTGACACATATAATGAAATCTAACTTTTGAGACCACTAGGTAAAATATTGCACTTTTTTTTTTTTTACAAACAAATAACAAAAATAATGTAAACAAGTACAATAATTTGAGCGAAAAGGTGAGTTAAGAAATTACCATGATTATCAGAAAGTTGTGTTTGTGGAAACAAGAAAACTAGACAGCTTGTACAACATTTACACATTTGCTTGTTTCCTGCAGTAGAAATAGTATGGAATCTTTACATTACCGTTTAAAGGTTGAGGTTGGTAGGTTATTTTTCATTTGTAAAAGAACGTATGCTCACCAAAGCTGCATTTATTTGATCTAAAATACATTAAAATATCTTAATTTATAATAACTGTTTTCTGTTTCTATAATTGTTTTAAAATATAATTTATTCTTGAGATGGCAAAACTGAATTTTTCCAGTTTGCAGTGTCACATGATTCTTCAGAAATCTTTCTAATATGCTGATTTGCTGTTTTTTAGAGCTAGAAATATTTTGTAATGCTGTAAATGCCACTGTTGGTTAATTTATTGCATCCTTGCTGAATACAAATATTAATTTATATAAAAAAAAAAACAACGTGCTGTAGTGTACATTACATTTTTCAAAATCTCTTCAATCTTACATTTATCTTCAATTAACTCCCATTCAAAAATACTCACACCTTTCTGTATTATATCATGTACCTTGATCTGTGAGGAATAATCATGTCCAGGGTCACAGCAGTGCCTGCTTGTGTCTGTATGTTGCTCAATGCTGTGTTTGTCCTGTTTACTGTACAGTCGATCCCTTGGACACATATTTTCTTCTTCCCTCTCTTCTTTAGGGCCTTTGTGTATTTGAGCAATCTGCTCTATCCTGTGCCCTTGGTCCATCGGGTTGCCATCGTCAATGAGAAGGGAGAGGTCAAAGGTTTCCTCAGAGTAGCTGTCCAGGCAATATCAGGTAAGATTAGGACTGCAGGTGTCTTGCAGAACCTGCTGGTGAGTAGAGAGACACATATTTCAATGTATTATTTTATTGGTTTTAATTTCAAGTTAAATGATAGTGGTAATGTAAAATTAACATGCACTTTTAAGTTTAAGAGAACATATACTGTCATTTTATTTGGTGTTAGAGGATGTGTTTAGACCAGAGGGATGTGTGTGTACAGCATGAAGGGCAAACTGTGTGTGACTTCTTGAGGAAGTGATGTGAAGGTGCTCTGGTTTTTCCTCCAGCCGATGAAGAGGCACCAGACTATGGCTCTGGTGTCCGACAGTCAGGCACTGCCAAGATTTCTTTTGAAGACCAGCAGTTTGAAAAGGTATTAATATTTTAACACTTATAATGAAGCAGTTTCACAGAAAGGGTAGACCATGCTGAAAATACCAGCTTAAATTTCAATGCGTTGAAATTTTCAATATTAGCGTTTTGGAGATGCTGAGAACCAGCATTCGGAAGAACACAACACAGTTCCTATGGTCCTATAAGACAAGGAAACATCAGAGAATTTAAGTGTTTTATTTCCAGTAATTGAAGTAATTAAAATGTTTTAAATATTAAAAAGCCATGGACATTTGTATAGCCAGTATGAACTGTTTTAGTTCTTTTTAAGTCAATTATTAATACAGCTTTTTTTTCTTAAAACAATTATAGTAAAGTCATGCAAAAAACATGTAAATGCATAGGTCAAAAGTGTGAAAACCATAACAAGATACACTTATGACAAGCTTTCCTGATCTTGTTTTACTTACAAGTATTTTTCTTTCCTGTCGAGCAGTTCCAGTCAGAGTCTTGTCCTTCTGGTCTTTCACGTGCTGCTGTCTCTCAGGAAGAGCTGCGAATTGTGGAGGGTGAGGGCCAAAATGCAGAGATGGGACTGTCAGCAGATGAGGTTAACAATAATACCTGTGCAGGTAAGAAACATTAAACATTCTGAACATATTAAATGAAAATCGTTTTTGGGATTGGTATTTTTAAAACGTCTTTTATGTTCACTGAGGCATTTTTACAGCTCAGTATTTTTTGGAAGCCATGATAAATGTTTTTTTTTTTCAAGATGAATAAAAAAAAGCATTTACTGTATAAAAAAACTGGTCTTTTGTAACAATATTGTCTTTATTGCCTCTTTTGATCAACTAAATACATATTTGCTGAATAAAAGTATTAATGGTAGTCTGTGCAAAAAACATAACCTTTAAGTTTGTGTTACTAAAGTCAGTGCCAGCTTCAGCTGTCCCATGGAGTTTTCATGTTTCTTTGACTTGACATCTTTTCTTTCATGTCCTTTCCGTAGCTAACCCAGAGGAGCTGGACAGCCCTGTCAAAACCGGTCTTGATGGCATACTGGACAGCGTTCTGGATCACTTGAGGATTGGCGAAGTCTTTACGTTCAGAGTTACTGTGTTGCAGGCATCAAGCATATCTGCAGAATACGCAGACATATTCTGCCAGTTCAAGTAAGTGCCTCTGTTCTGTTCTGAAGTCTGTTTCCACTAGAGGACATTTGTCATTGCTCTGTATCTAATTTACTTTCATTTAACTTCTCGTTTGTAGTTTTATTCACAGGCACGACGAAGCGTTTTCCACAGAGCCGTTGAAGAACACTGGACGTGGTCCACCACTTGGCTTCTATCATGTGCAAAATGTGAGCTTTACACTAAAACACAGCACCATGTCACACTGATTTTATTAGACTTAGGGTAAAACACTTGTTTCTATGACTTTCCAGATTGCAGTGGAAGTGACTAAGTCTTTTATAGAGTATATAAAGACTCAGCCAATCGTGTTTGAAGTGTTTGGACATTACCAGAAGCAGCCTTTCCCTCCGCTCTGCAAAGATCTCATTAGGTAGATCCTGGCTATATTTATTATTTCCAACTCTGATTAATACATGCTACAAATGTCTGGATTTATCCATCAAATATACTGAAATGACAGCCAGATCTTTTTATTTTTCAGCCCGTTGCGCCCATGCAGACGACAGTTCCCAAGAGTCATGCCTCTTTCCAAACCAGGTGAGGGCGATGAATATTTATGACCATTTTTTATGACCATTAACATAGAAGCCCTTCATTTTCACTTCATAGGCCACTGCATGTTTTTTTAAAAATGCAATTTGCTCTTTAAAGGGGACATCAGATGCCCATTTTCTGAGAGTTGGTATGTTTCTTTAGGGTCTTCATGAAGATTTCTGTTGTGTAAAACAACACAGTTTCTACCTAGTCAAAAACAGCTCTGCCATTTTGTTGCATGGCCCTTTAAATGCTAATGAGCTCTGCTCACCCCGCCTCTCTCTTCTGATTAATTTATGTTCAAACACCATATAAATGTGAATTTAGCATCTGATGACCCCTTTATTGTCTCCTGCCAAATTACACTGAGGCTGAAGCTGTATAGCACATATTCTTGGCTTCGCCCTATTTGTTGCCTGTTTTATGTTGCTTTTTCGGGGTCCATGTGCCCATGTCACAGTCTTTATGTTGTTGGTGGTGGGTGTAGCCGCAGATAACGACACCCCTCCTGATCGGGAGAAGAACCTGGAGCTGATTCGCTTCCTGCTACCAGAGGTCTTCAATGGGTCTCTGGTGGACTCGCTGTCAAGCCACGCCCTCAATGCAGCAGGCGTGGCTGTTTCCTACCTCCTTGAGGGGGAGGAGCAAGCCAGACTGCCGGCCCCGCCCTTGTCTATCTGTTCAGTAATAAAAGCACAGAAGCCGGGTCTGTAATGGTTCTGAGTGCCTAAGGGCCAAAGGATGTCCCTGAAACTAAACCTCTGGTCTGGTATATGATATAATATAATATAATTCTGTTATACATAAACATAATTACATAATTGTAAATTATTCCAAAATATACTTGGACATTTCTTGGAATGTTTTAAATAGGAAAATGTTTTAGACAAAGCATAATTTTTCTCATTTTACTGGGAGTCACACAAACTCTCTGCATTGAAAGACTAAAGAATGCTTTGTTCCAGGGACAGCATTTCGGCCTGTTAATACTGTGTGTGGGTGTCTGTCTTTTTCTCTCCCTCAGCCTCTCCATACAAACCTCATCAAGCAGATGGACAATTCTAGCCTTTTTCTCTGACATCATTCACCAGAAATAAACTGATGAATAGTACTGGAATAAGAATGAATCAGTGCATGAGTAACACTGGTTGTTCTGTTACTTGAAACTGTGCTTGATGATGCAGTGGTCCTTAAACCTCTGTTATTTGTTTTGGATAATTATTATTATTAAATATTAGATTATTGGATGTGTCTTTACAGATCATATTCACTGGTTTGTCTTAGGGCCCATTCACACCAATCACGATAACTATAAATATAACAATAACAATAACTTTTTTTGCGACCCACAGATCTTTATCTTTCAATCTTATCAATATTTATAAGGATATTAGGTGAGTGTGAGTTAAAATAATAAATCATCATCCACTGAATATTCTGTTTTGATCATATTTTCCTTATATATGATACTTCTGAAGCTGCAGTATCTTGACATCTTGTTCATGTAACTTAATCACAAAAAGAAGTAGAGAGGTTATTTCGATTTTTTTATATATATCTTTTTTTTATCTTGTGGCAAATCTGAATAATTTGTTTATAAATCAAACAAATCTGGTTTTCACGAGTACGAGCTTCCTCATAATATAAATAAAGCGTGTTTGTGCGTGCTTCTCCCAAAATTTGTTTAATAACATCACTTCTGTTTTGTTATTTTGTTGTTTGACAGCCCTCGTCCTTGTTAATTTACATTACTTCAAAAACAAGTGGCCAGTGTATTCTTCAGAAATTCACTTTTTACGCTCCAGGGAAAACTATTGCTTTAATAATCCTGCATGAGCAGACGTTCAGGGATCACTGTAATTCACATGACTTTATTGATCTTAACAGCAGTGTGCCTTTACATCGGACCCCTGATCTCCCACTCCTGCTCCTCTCTAACGATGGTCTATTTCTCCTCTTATACTGTGATCCATTTCTTCTTCTCTTCTGTGGAACTCTAATATCCCTCTCATATGCCATTGAATTATTATATCCTTCGGTCTACGATTAGCTCAATATTGATTCTTGCTCTGTCTCTCTCTGTTTTCTGCATAGTACCTGCCACTAAACTGACGGCTCTCACACGACCCACGGCAGGACCGTGCCACTGTAAATATGACCTGATGGTCTTCTTTGAAATCTGTGAGCTAGAGGCCAATGGAGAGTAAGTGTCTTGTTGACCTTTCCGCTTTACATCGCCATCTGAATAGATTGTAAAATCAGTTACTGGGGCATGTAAAGTTGATTGAATAAATTTGTCATGCGGTAACCTACATGAAAACGGTTATGTCTAACAAAGATGACAGTGCTGGTTATTGAGTTTGACATTGATCTATTCTTTCCAGCTATATCCCTGCCGTAGTGGACCACCGGGTAGGCATGCCCTGCCATGGCACATTCATGTTACATCAGGTACTCTTTTTTTCACTCTTTTCTGTCTATTCGCCGTTCCCATGTCCTGTACTGTTTTTGTTTTAACATT
>JAUCMS010000105.1:9266653-9284042 GCA_032357445.1 Enteromius radiatus
ACATCAGGTACTCTTTTTTTCACTCTTTTCTGTCTATTCGCCGTTCCCATGTCCTGTACTGTTTTTGTTTTAACATTTTTTACATAATACCATAAAATAATTCAACATTTACATAACAGGGCATTCAAAGGAGAGTCACAGTCACCATAGTACATGAGTCAGGAGAACATATTGAGTGGAAGGACGTGAGAGAGCTGGTTGTAGGTGAGTTGGACTCAAAATTAAAAGCGTATGCATAAACCAGAGCAAAATCTGATGATATTCAACAAATGGGACGTATTTCGTGTTTAACAGGGCGCATCCGGAACACGCCTGAAGCAGATGAGACAATCATCGACCCCAATATTCTCTCTCTCAACATACTGTCTGCAGGATACATCCGACCCACACAAGATGACAGGTACATTCCTAATCCTAATAAAGTGTGTCAGTACATCAGAAGACCAGTTTGGCAGTTTAACACTGAACACAAGACATCTTGAAATATATGCTTGTCATTTTATATTCAGGAACGCTTCCATAAGGGAGTTTTATTCTTCTGTCACGAATCCTTTTTTCTCCACACTCAGTAGCAGATTTTTTTTCCACTGCACTCTTTTTAAAACCAGGTCTCCATTTTAGCGATTGCTGTACTTAATATGACTCTCTCCTCAGCTTTGGCTGAAGATCTGAGAGCTGGAGCCAAGCCTGTGACAAACAGTTCTCTGCACAACTTTAAAGCGATGAGTTTTTGCCAAATAGCAATGAGTCAGTGAACCAAAACTTCAAAACAGCCCTTAAAGGCCTGTCTCAAAGGAGTGATTCAGAATCAAACGGCACAGCCACAGCGCCAGCCTTAGATAAAGACAGAAGTATATTCACACTTTTATGTTCCGTTGCACAAACATACTATAACTTGCTGCATGGTTGAGGTGACTGACAACTGGCACATCCTAGTATTGCCATATTGAGGCTTTACAAGACGGTGACACATGTACATGGGGTTTGGGAGAGTCTGATCCTCCAATTAAAAGGGAACCCAGAAAGTAGTCAAAACAAGTTGTCAGGGGATCTTAAAGCTACACTACTATTCAAAATTACCATTCAGAAGGAATTTCTAAAATGGTTTTTAAAGATGTCTCTTACACTGCTGAATTGTTTTATCAAAACAAACATTGTGGCATGATATTAACATTTATGAATTTAAATATTTTTTTGTCAAAGCTGACCATTATTCCAGTCTTCGGTATCACATGATCCTTCAAAAATCATTCTAATATGCTGATTTTTATGCTTAAGAAGCATTTCTTAAATGAAACTTTTAATTTTTTAGGTTAAGGGTAGAAATATTTTGTGACATTATAAGTCGTTGCTGTTTATACTGCATATTTTTAACAGAAAATAAAAGATGATAATGATTTTTAATGATAGTGTAATTAAACAGTTTTAACATATTACATTATTTTATTATTATTAGCTTTAATTTTACCTTGTTATAGGACCAGTGTTGGACATTATATAAAAATCTAACCTCAACTGCTGCAGTTATGTTTTTAGATTTACACCTTTTTTTTAAATTGATCAAATTTCTATCTAAAAAGTAGATTACTGACAACTAAATTAAATTGTCTATCCTATTTAATTCTTTTAACATTTAAAACTGATTTATACACTCTGAGGGGGGTCATAAAATCTGTCATAAGCCTTGATGAATGCTTAAAATATCTTAATACAACCTCTCAACACACCTCTTTCACAACTGTAGGTTTGCGTTTAATCATTGTGAAGTCTTTGCTGCATGACATAACCTCAGGGAGTCAGGATGTTTTTAACGCATCGCTTG
The DNA here is from genome assembly GCA_032357445.1 of Enteromius radiatus. Taxonomy (NCBI): domain Eukaryota; kingdom Metazoa; phylum Chordata; class Actinopteri; order Cypriniformes; family Cyprinidae; genus Enteromius; species Enteromius radiatus. The sequence goes on from JAUCMS010000105.1 coordinate 9,268,476, forward strand.
ATTGACAGACTAATCCACACAGCTGCTCTTTTTCTGTTTTATAAAACACTGCACACAAGACACAATGTGGTTTTATTAGCCTTGATGAAGGAGGTCACACTTTACTGAACCAACAATCTGAAAATATTAATTCACTATTTTCAGAAATGCAGGGAAATGGTTCTCTAGTTCACCTCCTTGCTGGCTGTGCAAGTCTTCCCATCTGATGCTGGTCTGCATTTGTGTCCATTCTCATCTGTCCATTCGTTCTGTCCACACTCCATTGCTCAGTCTTAACTACCCGCTTAACCGAACCACAGTGGATCGAGTCACCATCACGTAGTTCTGATCTGCATGTGAAGACGTATTTCAGAAGAATGTTAACCATTTAAAATCATTAGAAGCTAATTTATTAACACCTTACTAATCAAATCCATCACTAACGTTCTCTCATCACGTTAGTTAACGTAAACAAAAAGCCACCTTTCTCATGTCATGTTATGCTAGTACCTAAGCTAGTACCCAGCATTTTGTCATCTGCAATGCATATAGGACTTTACCTTAGATGGGCATCATATATCAGCATCCAGACTTTGCAAACATGAAATAAAGTCAGAATCTTTTAGATATATTATCAGATTTATCATTCAAAGCTGCAGTGACCTCCTCGCCTGCGATTTAACCACAAGTCTTCACTATGTAGTCCACACTACCTATAAAACCATGTATCAAAGCTGGATTCATGCACCGGTGCAAAATGTCACAGGGGAGTTGTGCAGAGCCTTTGACAGCCACGTTATGTTCAAACAACTAGTCAAATAATTGGACAAAAGCTGCTGGGCCTCCACACAAGCTTTTCTGATATTTCTTTAGTTCACTAACAGAATGTTGTTTTGTGTTTTTCCAGACAGTTTCTTGATTTGGACATTCCTAGGTATATTACCTTCAAATCCTTTCCTCTCATAAGATACACACACACACACACACAGAGAATGTGTATTTTTCATCCTTTTATTTATATGACCATCTGTCCAATCAACCTCCATCGTTCTCTGCATCATTTTTTTGGCTCTTAACTGCTCCTCTTTCAGCGTTCTTGTTGGTTTGCCTATTTATTTTCTCCTTCCCTCCTACTGTTTCAGAAAATGTGAGAGAATTTCACTATGGCTCCCATGGAAATGCTTTTGTGTGTGAAGTTTCTTTTCTGTATTGTATGTTTTTGACATTTTTGGCACCTCTAGGTGTCTGAATTTGCATGGCTTGGCTTTTGTATGGGCTGCGTTTTGGCTAATCATTAGCAGGAGGTGTAGTAGAGATCATAGTCACCTTCCCAGCTAACAGGGAATGTTTTTAGAACTGTGGCAAGCGTTCTGGCAAGGTCATTTTATATGTTATGAACATATGTTCTTTCATTAATGTTAATAGAATGTCTTTTTACGTACAGTAAGTTATCTGGTGTTTCATAATGTTCTCAAAATGTTACAAAAAGGTTCATGGAACTTTTCAAAGGTTCCGATGTTGGCAAATTGATAGAATGTGAATAGTCTAAATGTCTAATGAATTTTTTTCATAACCGGACATTTTGAAATCATAAAACAAATTTTTGACATGAAAATGAATAAACTCTAGAAATAAGTGTGGATTCTATGTCAATCGTCAGTCACACATTCTTCCAGTTTAAACTAAAAGTTTTTTTTTTTTTTTTTTTTTTTAAATATAGCTGCAAGCAGCAATTACCAGGGTTCAGGCATTTTTTTAGGCCTTTGAGGTTAAATGGCTGACACATCGAAAGCACATTGAAAATGGACAATAGGCTCATAGACACACACACATGCACACACATGCACACACACACACACACACACACAGACAAACTGCTGTCATCTAGTGGTTATTAATTGCAATTTCTAACAGAACACTGTTTTTAAGTGTTATAGTGTTTTTTGTCAAAACTGTTTGATTGACATCATTAATCCCAGAGGCAAAGTTGTTCAGAATGAGGAGATCTATGATATTATAATGAAGATATAGTCTATAAGTGAATGTATGAGGGATTTAAGGTCATTTACTCTGGAAATATTGTGTTTTTGAGACCCTTTTTATGGTTATAACTATAGTGCTAGCTATAGTCTCAGCTCTATGAAACATTGCATGCTTGCTAAGACTCATCTGTCACATGTTTTAACCACGTTTCATAAAGTTTTGTGTTTTTTTAGGTTTTATAGGCTTTTGAGTATATGTGACCACGCCCCTTTTTAAATGACACTGTTATATAGCTAACCAAAGTATAAAATTAAATATTTTTTTTTAATAATTATTGATCTAGATTCTAGAGAGTCCAGAAAATTGTTCTGTATTGGTTTTATCCAGATTGAGCGAAAAACCAGAGACTAGTTCGCAAAAGGAGGTTTTTAACATATTTGAGATTAATTAAGGAACGATTTGATTGACAGCAATGGTTCTTGAGGCAAAGTTGCTCGTTACGAGGATCTATCAAATGATATGCATATTGTGGATGTGTGAAACACAACATGATTACTGGGTTTTACATGATTACCAAAAAACTAGTTAGCGCCAAATAGTGGCCGATTTGTTTCAAAATTCTTACAGACCTTTAGGGCCATGAGTCGAACGTGCCCACTGAGTTTCATTCCGATCGACCTCCGTTAACCTTGTCTAATAAGTGCTCAAACTTCAGTGTTCATGTTTTCTGAGATATATCAATGTCTCATATAGACTTGTGCCAGTTTGGACCAGGATGCTGCATATCAGTTTTTAAGTCGATCGAACCAACAGTCATACCACACACTCCATCAGTCCCGCATAGAGTTATTGCTCTTGCTCAACAAATTAGATGACATCTCTTAATTAAAAATGTATGGTTTCAGTTGAACTGTTCTGTAACCAGATCAAGTTCCATCACAAATGTCAAAGCAACACCGTAAAACACAACTTTGCCTGTGTGGGGCGATGTCTGTGGGCCAGACCACACACTATGAGGTCTGTGTTGTTTATGGGCGGGAGGGCTTGCTCCACTAACTTTGGTATTAATCATGAATCTCTGAACAAAATTAGTGTTACATTAGTCTACTGAGATTTACGCTCTCATACGAAAAAATGCGTTTAGTCATGTTTATTGACAGTTATCCTCTGCTGGCATTCGCTGCTCATGAGTAGCTGTTCTTTCAACCACTAGGGGGCAATGTTTCTTAAGAGATTTTAATTTAAACATTGTGTTGCCTGAATGACTAGGAGCAAACATTTCTAAAAGCTGCTTGTTCTGCAGATTGTAATTATCAAACCAGGACATCTATAACTCCAGGAATTAGCTGCTTGTTTGTAAATTAAAGGGTAGTGTATTGGCAGAGGGGTATGAGAACATTGTTATTATCCAGATCTGTTTTTCTTTTTGTGTTGCCAGTACTGTTTTAGTTTACCGGGGCAATTACATATTACACTGAGAATTCTATTTATCTTACATTCAGTTCAACACCCTTTTCTAACTGTTATTGCAAAAACCACAGTTCTTCATGTATGATCTAATATCCTGTTAAGTTTACTATAAAAACTGGCAGCTGAGGTTGCCAGAAATTCCCAGTAAAAAATACTGTGACAATGTTTCCAGTATTACAAGATGGCATATTGTATAATTTACAACATTTACAGCTGTATGATTTATTAAGTGACTTAATATTAGTATACTACTAGCATTTCATTTGAACCACAAAAATCTCCTTTGTACTTTAAAATGTACTTGCCTCTATTATAATGGTGCAATAAAACGATGTTGAGTCCATCGCATGACTTTTCACACAGACTTTTTCATTTTTAATTCATAGTTTTACTTCCAAAAACCACATATGAAATATTATTGTACAGTAAAATTACGAACAATGCAATTTTTAAGTATTTATTTGTTTAAGTTAAGTTACAGTTAAACCAAGTTTGCAGTTTTACAACACCATAAGTTACTTTTTCATAATTTGAACATTTGTGGACATAAAGAACCCAACAAACTCAATATTCAATATTATTCTTAGTATATACATGTCTCTTTGGTAACCACACAACCTCCAATGTAGTTTCTAGGAGTTTGCAGGGGAGTTGAGAACAGTCTGTTGTCACAGAAAACGTTTTAATTTCCAGCAGCCTGGGTGGCAGAGTTCAGCAGCTCGACACTCCATGCAAGCATTACCTCATTGGTAGCATGCTTGCTTTCTTACCCCTGTGCAAGGAGCAATTCTTCAATATTATTTAGGTCCTTGATGCAAGCAGAACCAATAAACTGAGAGAGAAATGTCTCACTGTATTTTTTGCCAAGAACAAGAGTTATAGTTTGGATTGGCTGATATAAGAAATTTAAGGGAAAGAAATATTGAGAGGGAAGTTAAAACAACAGGAAATCTCTTTTATCATTTATAAATGGGAGGTGGAAATTATCCTCACAATCCCTCATGTCGCTCTGTATGCTAAGCTTGATTTATGTGGTTGTTTGGGAGTGAACGATATAGCATCAGAAATAGTTTCGTTGGGTGTCCTTTAAATGGGATCTATATGAGAAGTGTGTCCTAACCTTTTTAAAGGTACACTTTGTACAGTTGTGTGGCTGTAACTACAATATGTACCCTAAAAATTCAGATCAATATGGATTTTTAATTAGCAGACATATCCAGAAGTTTCTAAGAATGTAACTCTTTCAAGGCCAAGTTTATGTCAAGTCAAAGTCCAAACTAAATCTCAAACCTTTTTTTGTTTATATATGCATTTATAAATGATTGGTTCTGTCAAACAATTAATCATGATTAATTGCATCCAAAATAAAGGTTTTGGTTTACATCATATGCTGTATGTATCGGTACTGTGTATATTTATTATGTATAGAAATATGCACACGTACACTATGTATTTGTAAAATAAATATTATGTATATTCTTACGTTTTATATTAACCAATAAATGAATGTAATATATAAACAACATATTTTTCTTAAATATATATGCATATGTTTGTAATTTTAATTATATACATAATAAATATACACAGTATACACACATATTATGTAAACAAAAACTTTTATTTTGAATGTGATTAATTGTCGGACAGCATATATATATATAAATATATATATATATATATTTGCATACTATATTATTTGTATTATTTATTTATTTAAAAGTCTTTCTAAAAGAAAGTATATTAAGGTTTATTTAAATTAACACGTTAAAAAATGAATGGAAAATTAATCAACTTTTATACAAATCAAGGGAGGATCTATTTAAAAGCTGTCTCTTCAGTTTCCACATAATAGAAATGGGTATAAGATTAGGACATTAAAATTCTGTCATCATTACTCACACTCATGTTATTCCAAATCGGCATTCATTTCTGACTTCATTTCTTTTGTGTCTCTAAAAGGAAGATATTTTGAAGAATGTTGGCAACCGAACACCGAAGCCTGTTGTCTTCTATTACATGGAGCAAAATAAAATGTCTTATTCTATGTAACACAGAAAAAAAAGTTACAAAAAATAACATGAGAGTAAAGGCTGGAATGCACTACTGTACCTGACTTTTGAAATCGGAACATATTTTGACATGCCAGGCTTCGTACACTTGACTTTGTGAATGCTTACAGAAAAAAGCTAGGCATCATACTCCATACTATTTTCTGTGAAATCTGTTGACTCCAACTGCCCAAAATCAGCAGACTTTCTCTGATGTTTGGCAAATATTGTCAAATTGTCCAGTTTACAAATCAGGGCAAAATTGTGCAGCCTCAAAATGATGTCCGAATTTTATTTTTTGAGTGAACAGTCCCTTTTAAGACCTCAATGGACTAAGAAGGATGGTCTTCTCTAGACATTTTCCATGATCACAACCCCACAGTGACCCTTGAGGTTTCTCCCACATTGTTTCATTATTTGCTCTCTATCCCTTCAACAAATCAATTTCCAGGACCTCTTTCGCTTCTTTTTTTCTCTCTCCATGTCTAAACGACAGCCTCAAAGCTGCCTACTGGGTCACGCCGGTCCATTCACTTTAACACTCAACATCTAAAGCACACAAGCTCAATCCATCACATACCTCAGAGAAGCTCGGCCCCTCTCATATACTTCTGACTCAGGCATTTGGAGATTTAAGACCCTTCCCAGGCCGAGGGCCAGAAATATCTAATCTGTGATCATTTCAGCAGGTTATGACCTGTATTCATCAGAGAGAGGGTGGGTAAGCTGGAAGTTCAGCAAGGTGAATATAATTTATGAGTAAGATGCAGCCCTTTCTATTTTCATATAGTACTTTCTCATGATATAGCATAACTTCAGGGCCAATATTAGTTCATGTGAGGTCTGTGAGACCATAACAGAGCTGTTGTGAGTTGATAGAAGATGCAATAACATCTCTCGAATTGTTATATGCTAACAAGCAGAGACAGTAGTTTACTTTTCTAAACTGTCTTATATGATTCTATCATTGATTCTTTCCTTTCCACCTAAAGCATTTCCTTGGGGATTGATCCTAGGTATACATGTCCCCTTGTACCTGCTTCCCTCCTCTAATGATCTCTTCTTTCATCCCTCATTATTTTCAATTGTTTTTTGTATTTATTATTTTGTCATTGATTTACACATCATTGGTGGTGGTATTCATATCAAGTGTTTTTTTTGCATGCATTTATATTGTCTCCACTTCTGGTCACCATTTTTAAACACTTTTGTGTTCTTAGAATGTCACTTTATACAATATGATTCGATTTATCTGATGTAAACTTACCATATTTTTAATATGTATTAAATAGTATTCAACAATAACATGAAATTATAACATGAGAGAATATGTAAAGTCACCTTGGACTATGTATGAAATTATATCTTTAAGGCTGTTTTCTACCGTTAATCTAGGACATTCTACCGTTTTGATGCTGCTTGGGATTCATCCATGCACAACTCTTTGTTGCTTAACCGTGTCACTCCTTACGGAGAGAAAATCTATATGACTCTCTCTGCTTACCTGGAGGTAAGTAAATGGTCTATTCACTTATTTATATGGGGGGATGAGAAGTTCATTTGGGAGAGTTACAGACCTACATGATTTAGTTCCAGCTAATTTAATCTACCAAACAGCCCACAGCATTTGTAATGGTGGAATCAAGTACATATGTGGAAAAAGAGGCAAACAGCAGTAAAATTTGTGGCTCTATAGAGTGAAACAGTGCTTTATAGTGGTGTCCCAGTTACTGTGAAGTATTTTTCCTATTCACTTTTCCACAGACATAAAAAATAATAGTAAAAAAAAAACTTGAATAAAGAATTGTATAATGTATAATGAGCCAAACCAGTTCCAATGTTAGTACATTTTTTTATTTAAAGCAAGTAAGTATTTGAAAAGCAGTTCAAATGATCAAATCACTGATTTTAATTATAGAAACTATCTATTTTAGGTTTCTTAGAAAATATTCAGATATGCACTATTGTAAAAATGTTTGTGGAAGATTAAAGTTTTGGAGAACATTTTTAATTAAAAGTCCTGTGCTCTTACCAAGGCTGCATATATTTGATTAAAGTGCAGTAGTAAAATATTGTGAAATATTATTACAATAAAAAAAAAAAAATACTTTTAATATGCTTTAAAGTTTACTAATTTATTCTTGTGATGGAAAAACATCCTGTGATGAAAAACAAAGTGGAAATTTTCACATGGCCACATTTGATCCTTCAGAAATCAAAGTAGTGACTGGGTGATTGCTTTAGAGCTTGTATGGCATCATTTCCACTGCATAAATATACACCCTCTGCAACTTAACAAATTCTCCAATTACTTTTACTTAGAGGATTATTATCCTCAAGGAGTTCAAAAGGCAATTTGTCATGAACTTGTACAATCGGTACCACTAGAATTTTATATATTTGTTGAATTAAATGTAGGGTGTACTTATTTTTGCAATCCATTATTTAAACATTATTGGCTAATTTACTAATTTTGCAGATACATCATATACAGTGCCATCAATAAACAGAATTGTCACTCATTATAGGTCTTTTATATATAAATTACCATTAAAAAATCAACACTCTGCAGATGTTGCCTGTTCTTTATCAAGCTGTGGCTATCTGAAGCACCGTTTTAGAAAGAAAGGCTTACAATGGTTTGCTCTTCCCAGATGGAGAACTGCACACAACCCACAGTGATAACCAAAGACTTATGCATGGTGTTCTACTCAAGAGACGCCAAGCTCCCAGCATCTCGCTCCATCAGGAACCTCTTCAGCAGTGGCACCTTGAGGCCATCTGAAGGGTACAGCTGCTTCATATCACCACAAAAGCCCTTTGCAATGTTGCTCTTGTAATTTAAGTTACCATATTGGTTTCTGTTTTATGTTTAGAAACCGTGTAACTGGAGTGTATGAGCTCAGTCTGTGCCACCTGGCTGATGCAGGGAGCCCAGGTAAGACATCTCATGTGTGTTTCACTTAGGAGTTGTTGGGATGCTGGGCAATTTAGATTTTAGGGTGTTCTGCTGTTGAAATGGCACCTGAATGTGCAGGAATGCAAAGACGGCGCAGGAGGGTGCTGGATACGTCGGTGGCATATGTGCGAGGGGAGGAGAACCTGGCTGGCTGGAGGCCCCGCAGTGACAGCCTCATCCTGGACCATCAGTGGGAGCTGGAGAAACTGAGCCTCCTGCAGGAGGTGAGAACATCTAGTTGGTTTTTAATGTGATGACAAGAATGTGTCACGGCAGCTCTGCTGAGGATCTGAGAACTCATTTCCTTCTACCGTATATTAGGTGGAGAAAACCAGACACTACCTCCTCCTTAGGGAGAAGCTGGAGTCCACCCTGCTGCTGGGCCAGGAGTCGCTGCTGTCCTGCGGGAGTGAGGATCTAACCGAGTCCTCTTCCCCATCCACTCACCTGGGCCTGGGCCACAATCCTTGCCCCGGCCCTGATACACCCAATGAGAGGCAGAAGGAGCTGGCTGCAAAGGTCAATCAGTGACTAACCTGAAATTTTAAATATATATATACATAAATGATAATCATTTAATATCCTGTAACATCTAGTACACACAATTATTTCATTTTTTTCTCATTTTTTAAATATAAATTAGTGCTGGGCAATGATTAATCGCGATTAATCGCATCCAAAATAAAAGTTTTTCTTTACATAATATATGCGTTTATGCTGTGTTTATTTATTATGTTTATATTAAAACACACACGTACAGTATATATTTTGAAAGTATTAATCATTCGCGATTAATCATTGCCCAGCACTAATATAAATATATTCTTAAATTTTGGAAAAATTAATTTGACAACTTTGTTCTCATATCACATTTGTCTTTTAAAGTAACTATAGTTTCTAATCTAATACTATAAATTGCTGTAATGCTCAAAATAATTAACATACAGTGATCACTTCAGAAAATGGTTCATGTCAATAAATCTAACCTTTTTCTATCTGTCCCAACAGTGTCTTCGTTTGCTTAACCACACCTTTAACAGAGACTACAGCCATGTGTGCGTTAGCGCCAGTGAGAGCAAGGTGAAGATGCTATTAAGAATATTTTACCTTTTTAGACCGCTGAGAATATACTGCTTTAAAAACGTTCAGACAAGCACTATTTTACTATTGCTGCAGAAACCTACAGAAATGTTTGTGTGAAGGTGTGTGTTTGTGTTCTGTGTTAAATGACTGATTTCTCTGTTGTGTTGTGATGTGCTGTAGTTGAGCCAGATGTCAGTAACTCTTTTGAAAGACTCTGCCTCAGTGTGTGCTGAAAACACCCTCACCCCGTCCTCCACATGCCCCTCATTGGTGGAGGGACGCTACGGCCACAACGCTGAACTCAGGTCAGTACTTAGTGACTGCTGTTTCATTTTGAGTTTACAACAATTACAACTTTAACTTTACTTTATTCCTTAGTCTACCAATGATCAGAATGATCCATAGTCCTATCCTAAATTCATGCTTTTTATAAAGCCGATGCATCAAGCTAGTTTGAGAAAAAAAAAGCAATTGGTGAATTTTTATCAGTAAATGGTTGGTTGTGTACACACACGGCCAAGACACATTTCAGATCAAACAACATGTAAAAGTTAATGTATCCGATGACCCCCCTTAAGGTAGGATAGAAGAAAGTTTTTAGATAGGTCTGTCAAATATTGTTCCAAATAAAGTGCTATCTAACTAAAAGTTACATCTATATTCTTATTGTTCATTTGTGCAGACCCCCAACACCTCGATCTCGTGCTGTCAGCCCCATCCCTGACTCTAAAACAGAGGACAAGAAGTCTCCTCAAGAATCCAAATCAAGAACCCGCACTTTTGTGCCAGACATTCAGGAAATCCGTGTCAGGTAAAAATAAAATAGGACATATTATATTTTTTGTTAAGAGGATGAGCAGTTCCTTTTTATATTACATTTGACTAAAAATGAAATTTGAGATTTATGGAATTTGCATCTTTAGAACTCAAACCTGTATCCTATTTTATTGTTTCAGCCCAATTGTGTCAAAGAAAGGTTATTTGCACTTCCTGGAGCCCCAAAGTAATGACTGGGTTAAGAGATATGTGGTGGTACGCCGGCCATATGTCTACATTTACAACACGGAGAGAGACACAGTGGAAAGGGCCATTCTTAACCTGTCCTCAGCACAAGTGGAGTACAGCGAAGACCAGCAGGCCATGCTGAAGGTCAAACAGCTACAATTATTTATTTACTTATTTATTTAAAAAAAAAAAAAAAATCAGTCTCTTTCAAAGCAACACATTGTGAGTAAATAGACTTTTAATAAACTGAACTATATATATATATATATATATATATATATATACTTTTTGTTTCTTGTTATATTCTGTTTTATTAGCTTAAAAGTGATTGACATTTACAAATAACATATTGTGAAAATATCTACCGTTTATGAACTGAACTGTAAAGCAATGTCTGAATGCCAGGAGGCCATGCTGAAAACTAACTTTTGAAATTGACATTAACATTAGTTAACATGAACCAAGAAAGAACAATACTTCTACAGCTAATTTTAGCATTTACTAAAACATTATTCAAATCACAAGTTGTGTTTGTTAACATTAGTTAATACACTGTTAACTAATCAAACTAATCGAATGTCTGTTTAAACCGCAGAGCCCCTACACATTTGCGGTATGCACAGAGCATCGTGGGATACTCCTTCAAGCCAGTAATGACAAGGAGATGCATGACTGGCTGTATGCCTTTAACCCTCTGCTTGCTGGATCTATCAGGTACAGTACACTACAGCACAAATCCAAGCCTTTTAAAAACCTGTCATGCCAATATTTATTCGACTTTCTCTTTGTTATCAGGTCTAAACTGTCCAGGAGAAGAGCTGGTCAGATGAGGTTTTGAGCCCACTACATGTATACCTTCTGTACAACTCTTCAAAGACAAAAACACACACACACACACACACACAAAGGACTAACCTTGTAAATAGATCTACTGACAGATCCCTCAGTTTCTGTGCTAAATCCACTCTCTGACCCTCTGTTTCCTACATGTGTGTTCCTGCACCTGCCCACACTAGCACCAACTGTGCACCTTGTATCTTAGAGACCCCTTTGTTGTGCATCTGCAGTGGCCTAAATATTCAACTTATAGCGCCAAGAGAACAGGCTAACTACTTTATTGGAGTAGAGATAGTGCGCTTATGTAGTCTTCAGCAACATTTTTAGGAAAGCTGGTGATGGGAATTTCTAATTCTGAAGCTGTCAGCTCATGCAAAACACATCTGAATTTGTTACTGTGAAGAGTGACGTCCATATCTTGGGTTTGTGGGAAAATGGATCACATGGCCTTACTGTGTTACTTTATGGGTTTAAAATGATAAAACTGGTCAGTATTTAAATCAGCGGACCATATGTTTATTCATCTCTTGGCTATGGAAGATCAATGATACGCAGTTCTTAGCAAGGAGCAGATGAATCACATTATATTACGCTCTTACTCTGTTTAAGTGCAGTTCTTGGACACAGTTCAACCCATCATAAATACTCATATACCTTTATAATGTTTCCCTTGTATGGCCTTGAAATGCATAAAGTTTTCAAAATAACCAGGACGCATTAGGGAAAATTTGGCTAAGGAAAACTGATGCATTCTCATGTCTCTGTATGAGAACCATTATAAAGATTGGCCTATTTTTGTTGGAGTACTGGTCAGTAGATTTATCTGAAATGTATCATAATCCAGTGTAATATTTTATATAAAAAAAATATCGGTATCCCCAAATTATCTTATATCTGTCTAATTTATTTTTAAAATTTCTATTAAAGTCTTATCTTGTTAGGTATTTATTTAACATGTTTTTATTTATTTCAGCATGTATTTATTGACAAAGACTGTAATATTTTTGAAGAAGTACAGTGCAATTTCTGCATATGGCACTTTTTTTTATCATGAGTTGACTAACCTCCCTTTTAGTGACCGCACTGCTCTCATTCCCCCCCCCCACCCCCCCACCCCCCAGCAAAGTGAAATGCATTTGGGGAACAGGTTAGAAGCGAATAGCTGGGATAGCTGCTACTACATGTAGATTACTTGAAGTTTAGATATGTTAATCAGTTTTGGTTATGAAAACAAAAAAAAACGCTTTTTGCGAGATTAATCAGGTTAAGAAAAATCATCAACCTTGCCCAAACTCCTAAATGAGTGCTTGTACAGTGGTCAGTCTTGGAAAGTGGAAGGTTTAGAAGTTTGCTAGAACAAATCAAATGTATAGTACTGATGGAATTTTCTACACGCACCCTAGAGAGTGATGAGATATGATTTTGTGCCTCTTGCATCTTCTACTCTGTTTTAATTTTAACATTACCATCATCTTAATCCCTGTGCGCTTCTTTAACAGGGGTGAATGTCCACTTTAAGGCCTACTCATCGCTATACCAACCTTTCTCTTTGTGTGTAATCATTCCTGTGCACAGGCAAAAGCAGCTTTAGTTTTTATTATTTTAGTTTTTAGTTTGCATATTGCACCTGCCCCACATCTGACTGGGTTCAGAGATTTCTAAGCATATCTATAGCTAAATTATTTTTCTCAACTGATTTTATTTAAAAAAACGAACAAAACAAAACTATTTATTCAGCCGTCATTGACTGAATACTCCCTGCTGGGGTCCTTGATTTAGTTTTTTTTTTTTTTTTTAATTATTTTGTGATTATACTTACATAAAAAATCTGACAGGCTAATACATGCAACACAATACTTTTAAAAATTCCACTTTCTAGTTTTAAAGTCATCTCAGGTATGATTGTTCTGCTTAATGTCAATAGGCTTTAGGCTGTGCAAACCCCATTAAACAGGCAAACGTCAGCATTGAGATTGCCGATAGCTTTTTAACTTCACGCAAATTACTGTTTTTAGAATATGAAACCACATGTTTGAGTTAAATAATACTAACAGCTGTGATTTAGACACTTTGTAGTGCAAAAGGTGGAGTTCTGTGGGTCAGGCCTTGACTTAGGCAGTCACTGCAGCAGAGCTCATATCATTAGTTCAGAGGGCTTGTTATAATGTGGTTTGGGATGTCTGGATATTCATGCAGGTCGCCTAAGATGACCTTTACCTCCATTCCTGCATATTTTAGAGTTCAGATCAACTATTTGCAAACCTGAGGTTCCTCCAAGGCAGGATTCAGGCATATCCGCATGACTGAGGCCAGCCAACCTTCAGCACATGCCAGGTATAGCAAGAATCTGACACTGAACTAACTTCTATTGAAAGCCTTGATCTGTATATGAATAAACCTCAAAGATCTACATTTCTATTTCCAAAAAGTGGGTTTCTATGAAAAAGTGGAGTTCTGCTTGTTTGTAAAAGCAGAAAGCAAAGGATTCTCAATGGCTGAAGGTTCTCTGTTTATGAAAAATAGTTACTGCGCTTTTCTTGCGATTTCTATGTGTATATCTCACTTCACTTTCATGACCAGTTTAGAGTAATGTAAGCATTGCCACAACTTTAGTGTGTTAATAGTAATAGCAGGTGCATTTCTGAAATAAGTGAAAACAAAATTATTAAAAACTCGAGTTAAAAGAATCACTATCAGTTTGAGTATGCAAGCAAATGTGTATTTTTTTTTTTGTCTGTGCACCTTGTAGAAAGTAACGCAGAGAGCTGAATCATATTCTTTATATTATAGCCTGTCCTGTACCATTTCTACAAGCAATTTACATAAAACATGTTTCAAGGCTTAAAAGACTATATTGATTTTACCATCTCCAATGAAAGAATGAATCAGTTCTCATAATCAACACCAAATATTTGTGTGCTTCCATTCTCCTCTTATGCACTCCACTCATAAACATTTTTTTTCTGTTGTTTTGTTTTACTTGCCTTGTATATAAACATGATTGCTGTGAATGGTGTAGTTGTAACTGGTTTGTACCATCTTCAGTGGGCAGTAGTTTAATGTCTTTTTCTGAGTGTTGGAATTATGAGTCAAATATTTGTGTACACTTAACACATTGTCAGATATGAAATAAATGTGGAACTTATGCAACACTATGAATGACTTTGTGTGTTCACCCTTTTGTGTGTGATTCAAGCCATTATTTTTAAGCATGAGAAAATAGAAAATCTGAAGTTGAATGTAGGCTATCCCTGATTTTATATATAAAATGTATGGAATGTATTTTCTTCTCAGAATTGCAAGTAAACATCTCACAATTCTGGCTTTTTTCATTCAATTCCAAGTTTACATCTCAGAATTTTTATGTTTTTTTATTGTAACTCTGAATTAACCTCATTTTGTCAATGAAAACAAAATAAGGTCAGAATAGTTAATGTGAAACGCCCCTAATGGAACGCATATTTAAACTGTCTGAATCGTTTCCTACGCCCTACGTGCCACTCACCCAACAGAAAAGAAAAATCCTGTGAACAAGTGATCGATTTGAGATGTAGTCTCAGCGTCTATTTATAGTGCAGGGGGCTTTGGCAGAAAGTTTGATAAGAAGCTGAAGTGCAGAGTGATGTCATGAAAATCAGGATATTGGCGTAAGTTGCTTTGAATGCTTATCTTGTAAAAGTGATTTTTGTTATTGTTTTGGAGCACAGCACGGACTTATATTTAACCTTAAGCCTAACATATTCATACCAAAAGGTAAAAAAACAAACAAACAAAAAACATAAACATATATTTACACTGATTTCATCAAATATAAGTCAGGAAAATTCCAGTAAATCCCTGTCACTATTGTCGTTTTAAAATATTAACTTGTAAGCTAATTAACATGCAGCTAGTAATTTTTAGCAAGTATGTTTCTCATTGGGTGCTAGTACCAGTTATTTAATTCTAGTGCCTTTTAAAAGATATCTAAAATGTTAAATCAGCTTGCCATACTATCTCGCCTAAAATCTACGTTAACTCAAATGTAGGCGTACATCATGAATAGCACTTTATACGTTTACCAAGCAACGTCAGCACGATCTGATTAATAATCCATGAACAAAGCCTTGGTTGAAAGCGCGACCCATAGATATATATATAGAATGGCTAGATGTCTCGTCTGCGTTGCTGGCCAATGGAGTCGAACGTCCGCATATGGCG
>JAUCMS010000105.1:9284142-9306416 GCA_032357445.1 Enteromius radiatus
CAGGGCTCTGCACAGAGAAGGTCACTACTGCTGTTCCTTGAGCAACCCAACCAGTAGGACTGGATACACTGGGAAAGCGTGCCCTTCGGCAGGAAGAGGCACACTGCAGAGTCGCACCTCCCCGATGGGCACTAGTCTGACAGGGGACTTGTGATGCATGGTTCACAACCCTCTCCCTCTTGAGACCTAGAGATCGAGGAAACTGCTCTTTCAATGAAATTTTGGGAACTGCTGGCTGCTGGGCCAGCAGCAGAACATAAACAAAATGAAACAAAGGATTCTCCACATGGCCCTCCTCCGAGGAAGGGAGTGGTGCAGTCACCATCTTCCGTCAACCAATCTCCTCCATCACTGGGTTGCCCGTCTGAGGGCCTCTTGCACTTGTGGTTTCCGCTGGGTTTGGCGGGGGTCTGGACGGGCTGGGCATCCCGTCTGCGACCGGCTCCACGATGTAGCCTGGTGGAAGGCTGCTGTGGCCACGTGGGAGCGGGGGTGGCCGCAGGGGGGAGCACCCACGTCGACGAGTAGGCTGAGGGACTGCAGCCGGAGTGGAAGCAGCAGGTTTCCTCCGGCGCATGATGTGTTTGATCGCCTCTGCTTCTGAGCTGCTGAGAACTGCTGGGCAAAGCTCTCGAGAGCATCACCGAAAAGGCCAGCCTGCGACACAGGAGCATTCAGCCACTGTACCTTGTCCTGCTCACTCATGTTGGCTAGGCACAGCCACAGATGACGCTCCTGGACCATTAATGTGGACATTGCGGTCACCTTTGTCACTCAAAGCGCGAGGTCCGTCGCAGCACAAAGTTCATGTAGAACTTCTAGGTCATGGTCACCCTTGTGCGGGTCTCTCAGGGCTTTGGCCCGATGAACCTGCAGTAACGCTATGGCTACGCCTCCCCACAAGCTCTATAAGCACTGTCCGACCATCTCTGGGTCTGTGATCTCCAATGCTGTGATCGACATCTGGTCGTCAGGAGGAGCACAGAAGGAAGCAACTGGTATGCTCTGTCTGGCAGAGGGCCCGTCCTGCACCGTCCGGCTGCGGAGCACTTGAGGAGTAAGAACTCCCTCTTGGGGAAGTCATCACTATGATCCTCAAATCACCTCTGACATCACCGGACACAGTGCTGCCCTGGGTCGAACACTGGATCGCGGCAGTGGCAGAGGGACTCCACCATGTTTGACATAGTCTTTTGTGTGTCCTCACATTGAGCACATGCACCGTCCACGAACGCCCCAGGAATTGACCGCACCCAGAAACACATGGGTGAAACGACATCTTTAAAAAGACGCAATCACCCGTTTTTTTTTTTTGTTTTTAAATCACAGATGCATTAAATTGGTCAAAAGTAACAGTTAAGACTTTTATAATGATGTCACACTGAATATTATTTATGTAGAACACAAAATCACAAAAATAATCATGTGACATTGACGACTAGAGTCATGACAGCAGAAAATTCAACTATTTAACTGGAGTAAATTAAATTTTAAAGTGCATATCAAAATTAAAAGGTTATTAAATTGCATATTTCACAATATTACTGTTTTGCTGAATGGCTGGCTTTTCTATTGTATTTATTTAATTCTTCAATCTTTTATCAAAACAACAAGTGCAAATAAAACAGATAAACATGAAAACCACAGAATACAAGACAAACGAGTTTGGCACAAAGCAAATAATCTTATCTATGATATTAAATATATAAGTAGGCCACTTGTATGACTCATAATCAATACTAATCACAAATGTAATTACATGTTGATGCTTAGCAGCTTCATTGATTTTTTCCTTTTTTTCCCTTTTTTTTTTGTTTACATTCAGTCCATATCTGTTTCTTTTTAAGTTGGAACAACAACAGCCTAATGCATAAAACTGCACAAATATCAGCTCATATGACCTATAGAGATATAATATATTGAGTGGTCAATAGTATACAATTTTCACACTTTTTTAAATTATTATTAAAGATCTCCTAAAACCACAAGACTTTCACCTCCAAAGCCCAAAATATCCATTTGATTGCTCAGGACCACTCACAACCAGTTTTTATTTTTTAAAACACAATTACAAGGATTAAAGGATTCTAGTCTAGGACAAAGTCTCCAGCATTGCATCTAACCTTATTGTTAAATGTATTCCCAAACTCTAATGCATTAATTGTATTAGGGCCATGTATAAAAAACATAAGGACCAGGACAGCGACTTTTGCCTCAATAAACAACCAATTTGCTACTTACTAAAAGTAAGGTGGTTGTTACATTTAGGTATTGGGTATGGTCAAGTAGAAAATATACTTTATAAGTACTAATAAACAGCCAATATGTTGATAATGGGCATGCTAATAACCAACTAAGAATTGGTCCCCATACTAAAGTGTTATCATGTATATTTTTGGCTTCACTACTGTTTTGCATCAAAGTTTGTCTGACCTACTAATACGACTGATATAATCAGTGGTTAGCACTCAGAAGCAGTCATAATATTATGAATATTATAAATTTGCCGCCTTTAAAGAGAACTTTGTTTCTCTGTGGAATTACATACAGTAGTACACCCTTTCTCCCATTAGCTGCATAGCAGTATCATCTGACTGCTTGCGATTTTCAGTTTTGTGTGCCAAATGCATAAGACGAGTGAGTGAACAGGTTGTGCTCGCAGTTGTCTCATTCAATTCCATTAGCTTCTTTAAAGACTTTATACATCAGTAATTACAAAAGTAAGTGTCACATCACTTCAGTATCGTATTGATGCCTTTATGATGATCATGATTAAGAAGTCCTAGATTTCAACAGAAAACCTTGCTTATATGTTTATTAACACAACCACAAAGCAACTTACACTTGTTTTTTTTAATGAATAACAATTTGTCTGTACACTCAGTCTTCAAAAGATGATTATAGCCACTTCACTGTTCAAAAAGGAAGAAAAATCCACATGTGATGTTTATATAGTGGATATTAGTCATATGTGGCCCATGTCTGAACAAGTCTAATTAGTCTATGATAGGCAGCAGTGTATTTTCCCTTTCTTAAGTATTCATGGAAGCCAGTGATCTGACAAATGGAATTTTTCAGCTCCGCAGAACCTTGAATCGCACACACATACACACACACCTTCCTCTTGCTGATAATCCTGTTTATGTCTGCCTTATGGAGTCCAGGTGCAAGACACACAGTAACTAAACACTTTCCAACACACTTATTTTTAACACAGAGACAGAAAACACAATACATATTTTACATTTCTAGGGCATTCTAGAGTCATGGATCTAAACTGGTGGGTCAAGACCCAAATGTGGATCACAGTATGTCCAGAGAAAAAAAAAAAGCAGGAAAAAATAAGTAAATAAAATAAAGCTATATAAACAGGAGATGCAACTATATAATCATATCTTACATAGCGTAGACACATCTACACTTTTAAAAATAAAGAGGCTCTTCACAGCGATGCCAGAAAATAACTATTTTTTTGGTTGCACAAAGGACCAATTCAGTCAAAGTTTCTTTAAAGAAGCAACTCTTTCTACCTTTTTATAATCTGTAGAACCATCTTTTGCCACAAAGTACCTTTTATGAAACAGAAATGTTCTTCAAATGTTAAATGTTCTTTTTGGAACCATTTAAATAAGCTTTCCATTGATATACGATTTGGCTGAGATAAAACTATTAAAATATGTGCAATCTATGCATGCAAAAAAAATATAAACATTTTTGAAAATCATTAGTCTAAATTATGTCCTTTAAAGCATATTACTAATCAAAAACTAAGTTTTGATATATTTATGGTAGGACATTTACAAAATATCTTGAAACATGATCTTTACTTAATGCCCTATGATTTTTGGCATAAAAGAGAAATTGATCATTTTGACCCATACAATGTATTTTTGGCTATTGCTTGTGGTCCAGGGTCACATGTTTAAGAGTGTAGAAAGTCTTGTTTATATCAAAGAATATGCTGTACTCTATTTTTTTAGTAAATTCATCTGTAAACTGCATTAAATTCAGTTTTAATTGCAGCTGTCAAAATTGAAAGAGAATCATATTTTGTTGTTGTTTATTCCAAGAGGCTGCAATAGGGTGCCATGGAGAGAAAAAAAAATCAGAAAACATATTTTGAGAGCATTAATGTGTATAGTCAAGATATTTTTAAATCCGAATCTTCCAAATGTAAAAACAAATTACTATTTCATTCTGCTAGTTTTTAAATGTATGAAAAAAGATAGATAGACACAGTATTAGATAGTATTGTTTATATTGTTATATAATTACAAAATGTAATGTTATGCAACTTCTTGCCACATCAAGCTTCTTTTGCATACAGTTTAGCCTGTGCTGTTTCTGTCTCGTTTTTTTTTTTTATCTTTTCTTTTTATGTTTCTACACAAACAGTTTTGAGTCATCATTCAGCCATCACTCTATGTCCAATGTTGTGAAGTAAAGCCAGCCGAGGACCACATCTCTAAACGGCACACAGATGGTTACAAGAAGTCTTTGTACACCAGGAACCCTGACTCTCTCTCACACATGGACTCGTGTTTTGTAGTAGGGTCATGGATGGACTGAGGTGTCTGTGGGTCATCTCGTCTTGAATCTCTCAGCCTTGGCTCTTACAAAAGGCCTCTCTACCTGGCAATTCATCAGGTGCTGGGAGTGCAACACCACGGACACTTCCATAAAAAGAAGGTCAGCTCAATAAAGGCGCAGCTTATGGTGAAGCAAAGACAATTCGACATCATTCAACATCACCCGCTTCATTATACTCCATCTCTGTGACTATGCTCCCCTAAACCACGCCTGAATCCCTTCTGTACAGTATGTATACGGCCACCCAGCATTACACGGTGTGCTCCTTTTATTGCGGTGGTGTTCCTTTGGGAGAATCCAGGCCCCCTGCTCTTGCCTGCAAGGGGTGAGGCAGTACCTTCTATCCGTCTCAGGGGCCAGAACCTTAGAGGAGGCTTTCCTTATTCACTTAAACCAGACGTCCAAGCACTTCCACTCCCTTTCACATGTTTTCTCTCTATCAATTCCTCCTTTTTCATTGCATTTCTCTCTCTCTCTCTCTTCTGTCACCCCCTGCCTCGGAGGCTGACAGACAGACGGACTGATGTTATCAGCCGAGCATCTCCAGCTCTGGGGCCCCAATCATTCTCCACAAACAGCCCAGCGCTCCCACCCAGGCTCCCCCAGCCCGCCTCTGCCTCTCTCCCTTCTGATAAGGCCCAATATCAGTGACGGAACATATTTTATGTATGAAATGCATCCCACAACAAGCAGTCAAGCATTAGGTTTGTTTAAATAGATGATGTTTATCAGGTATTCTCTTTTTAACAGATAGTTTAACATTGTTCTCTCTCTCTCTCTCTCTCTCACTCACTTTCTCTTCCTTGCTAACCATCTTAATATACTGTTTAGTCGGTGGGTTTTTGGAGGGACTCCAGGGGTAGATACTCCAGTACTCCATTATTTTAATTGTGGGTCAGGGATTAGCAGTCCTGCTGCTTGCATCACTGAATCAGACTTTAAAACCATCTCAGTCAGGAAAGCCTCCATTTTTTCTCTATTTACAAATCTATTTTTGTGAGCACACCCGTCACAAGATTACGTGCCTCGGATTTTCGCTCGTCAGGCAGATGACACTTTTTTCCCCCTCTGCAGGTTGTTGATCGCATCAGATATTGGATGACTTCCCATTTAGGACTGAGGCAATGGTTGTCAGTTTGTAGCCAACATTTCTGTGACGAATAAAATAAGATCTTAGAAATGCCATAAGACCGTCTGACATAATAGTTTGTGTGCGGATGAAATTCAAATTCCTTCTTTCACTTGTACAGTAGACGGTGCAAGGACCAGATTATTTGAAAAAGTAAAACACTTTCAATACAAAACGCTTTTACTTCACTATTTAATTTGTCTTTTGACAAATGCATAAAAATGCACATAAATGCTTTGCTAATTATATTTTTGCAAAGACTAAATTATTGTTTTGGGGTTTTTTTTTTCAAAATGCAATAGATAGAATAAATATTAAAAGCACATTGAAATAATGTTTACTGTACACCAACTTCAGAGGAAATGACATCACAACAGAAAGTAAAAATTTTAAACTTGATAGAAACCATTTAAAACAGTAAATGTCAATAGCCTGTGTGTAAAAACAAAAACAAACAAACAAAAAACAAACATTTACATTTATATATTAATTATTTTCTATTTATTTTTATATTTTATATTATACATAAATATATTTAATACATAAATGTAAAATTTTTCTTAAATATATACATGCATGTGTTATATCTATAGTACATATAATACATATATAATATATAATAAGTATATATATAATATCTCTATAGTATATATAATAAATATAAATATTATACACACATATAACAAAAAAAATTTCATATGGATGTGATTAATCGTGATTAATTGTTTGACAGCACTCATTTATTATATATATATATATATATATATATATATAATTACATATACACACACATCACACATTTATTTACAGTTGGAACATCATCACCTTAATGTATAAAAATGCACACAATTGTCACCAAAGAGCTCATATGACCTAAAAATAAAAGTTGTAAAAGCAAAAATTCACTGTATAAAACTATATAGGTGTTCAATTTCATTGTTCTTCTTCCTTTTTTCATCAACTAGACAAGTGCAAAAAGGTCAAGCTTCATATTGCTAGTATTGTTAGCATGTTTAGCGCTGTCCCCTTGGGCCATACAGATTTTCAGAGTGTACATCAAATGGGACCAGGCTCCCAAAATACTCTGGGGGGTAGATCACAAACCCAACGCATACACAAAGCACACACACTGGTCATTACCATAACAAGCCAGTGTGTTTCTGCAGATACACTTGTTTGGGTTAGGTGGGGGGTACGGAGGGGCGACGGGTCCCCAGCTTTATTTCAATAACAACAGACAGACACAAGGGCCACCTCGTCAGGCTTTAAATCACATGGCAGCGTCCTGATCTGCTGATAAGGAGCAGATGCTAGTGAGAAGCCAACGGCATGGACGCCCAGTGCTCTTCATTTTGTTCACATTAGTTTTTAAATGAAGACACTTGCAACTCCACAAACCACATTATATACTAAAGACACTATTGCTGAAAAAAGCTTGTATTTATAGGGGGAGAGAATGAGAGAGAGAGAGAATGAGAGGGAAAATAAAGCTTTAGTAATTAAGAGAGTCTGTAAACTCAACATATATTGCATTACAACATCTAATGTTTCTTGGATCAATGAAACCCATTTTTGTCAAAGTTTACTGAAAAATACTAAAAGAAATTCTATTATTAAACTCTTTTGATACAAAGAGCATGTTTATTTTTTTTATTTTTTTTGAGCAAAGTGTTAAGGTGCTACGACTTTCCTGAAAACAATGTAGAAAAAAAGTACAATCTTACTGAAAGAATGGAATTCTTGAAAAAACGTGTTTGATAACAACAACAACAACAAAAATGTAGTGTAACAAAACTAATGCACTTGAATATTTTTAGAGCCATTAAATGTTAAATGAAGCTTTTCAAATCTACACGTACACAAAAAGTACATTTCTAAGAACTAAGAAACTTTTTTTTTTTTTAAATTAGCTTTTTTTTTTTTTTTTAAATAATGTGTTATTCAATACTGACTATTAAGAGCAGAACACAAATGAAAAAATCTAAGCCATGCTGCTAAACATGTTGGGGCAACTAAGCAGTCAAGCGCTCCGATCAACACTGCATCCCTTGAGATCGCCAAGAGAGGTGCAAATTACATAAATACACAAAGCAAACACACTCAGCTTTCGTTTACACAGGTAATCCAGTGTTTCCAGCAAATCTGTATTTAAACTGGCAGGTCAAACAGTGCTCATCTCTTTGAGACTAAATACACACACACACACACATATATAGTTGTTTAAAAGGCCTTGATTACATATGCTAAATGTGGCTTAGCCGCAATGGCTGGGCTCCTTCAACAGGAGAGGCTGTTGTGAGTTTACTGGAGAAGTTGTAAATATGCGCTAACACTTTTAGCGGTAATCCCTCCACACAAAGCCTGGCAGAGATTAGGAGCCGGTCGCCTGACAGAGAGAGAATCCTCCACCACAATCACATTTTAGCCTCTGCTGAGAGCTGGAGAGGGCATACAGCCCACGCCACTGATATCGCCAATCGTGTGAGGACGAGAGCGAAGAAAAGCAACAATCCCAAAACCGCTTAGAAGAAAAAAGGAAGGCAAAAAATAAGCCATTGCCATCAAACTGTTTGTGTACTGGCTGCCATCTTTCAACGGAGCACAATCGGTCACATTCGAACCCCCCCGACTGCTTTCTTTTACAGTACTGCGCCGTTTTGACGAGGGAAGCAACTGCATTGTCCAATTAAAACACTGCTACTGGTGGAGCACTCTGCTGCGTGACCTTTTGAACCGCGGCGTGACCTTTTGAATCGACCTCGTCCGTCAGATTCAGTGCTATGTGAGCAAGCTGCTTGATGCCAGGCCCGTTTGACATATTTGAGCGGGACCAAGAAGCTGCCACAGCCCTGGAGCCCTCCGCATGAATAGACCATAGAAGCCGTTTCATTTGAAAAATCTTCCGCTCTGCACTTGGCTGAACCTACAATAAAAGTTGATAATTGAGAAGCAAGAGGGAAGGATCACTATGACTGTGAAAAAAAGAAGGGGGTGGAATAGAGGCCCTGGCTTATGTTTAATACAGTTTAACTGATATTTAATATTTTGTGCTTTCTCTCTCTTTCTCTCCCTTTGTCCATATTAAAATACTTCAAAAAGAATTCTAATGAAGTGGAAATTAAAAGGAGCGTAGATTGGGGTTGGAAAGAGAGGCTCCTAATCCCGCTATCTCTTAATAATTCAAAGTCTCTTTTATTTTCTGAATAAAAAAGCGGAATTAATCTGGCGCTGTGAAGCTGTCCTCTCTTCTCACTGTTTAAATAAATCCCCGCTCGTACATTAAACGCAAGGAGGCCGGCGCTGGCGTGTAGCCAAGCTCTGTGTCAATTCCCTCCTGCCTCTTTTTCATTCTCTCCCAACCCTTTTTATTCCCTTTCTTTAGCTTTTTGCCAGAGAGAGACCTGGGAGAGGAGACGCACCACCGGAGAGTCCCTATCTCAAGAACCTGCTCAGCACACGGCCCTATCGCAGCCGGCTAAGACCACTTAGCAACGGCTGGTGGAAGGCACCCTTAGGAAACTTTGTGGAGATATTAGGACACTGGGAAGCCTAATGATATATTACAAAGGCATTGTAAGAGAAAAAGAGATGGCCAATAATAGCCTGACTGAAAAGTGGCTATATACGCCAGCTGCTTGGAAAGGAGAGGAGGAACTTCAGGAAACTCCACTCATTACCCGTTGGAAATGAACTCTTTTAGGTTAATAGACTTAACAATCAAACAACTTTCGTTACTTTTAGGGATGTTCTTTTTAACCATTTAACCATTAACCGACCGATATGAATTTTGACCGATTAATACAGTCAATCAGTTAAACAGGTTAAAAAGTCATTTTATACCTAATTATTTTAAAAGGTTTGCTGCATTGTTAAAATACGCCAGTCATAGCCTATATAAAAATGAATATAATAGACAATAATACAATTTTTTAAAAGTTGCATTTTATTGGCCACATTCACACAGCAGCAGAATACAGTTGTCAGGCCTGTAGGCAGGCTGCTTGAGTTCCAATACAGAGAGTGACAACCGCATTCTGTAACGGAACTCACCTGTAAATTTTCAGAACTTGCAATTAGCTGTGTGTCATCTGAAAGTTTTATTCGACATCGTCAGTTCTCCACCGAAGCCACTTCCGTCAGTTTTGTGTTCTGTGCGCGATTCAAATGCTCCACTCTCCATCCAAATTTATAAGTTACTGTCGGATAAAGAAGATTTGATGAAAGACCTCGCACCTCGATTAGACTCCTGTCATGTCAGAAAGTGATAAGACTTTTAGTTTTATGGACGTTGCCATTTTTGATATCAATTGGGTCACTGTTGCTATGGTTACCGGTTAGGAATATGGGCTTGATTCTCATTCGCACGTTCATACAGAACGTAATTTCTTTATTTTGTTTTCTTGATTTATTATTTAGGTAAAATAGCTATATATTTCTCTTATAGGCCTATTTATCCTTTATAATGTTTTTTCTCTGGTCGTAAAAGTGCTGCAGGCGTATGTTGTTTGCAAATATTACTAATTGATATTACTAATTATTAATTAATGGATATTACTAATTACTATTACTAATTGAAAATAATGTTGTCAGTTAACGGTTAGTAATCAGTGGACGAGCATCAGATGTCGTTACGAGAAATGAACAAAATGTTCATCACTAGTTACTTTTCATCTTCAGAAAAGAACTGAAAATAAAAGTACACAAATATTGTTGACTACAAGGAACAACAAAGTTATAGTGAAAGTAGTGTAATATATAGGAACTTGACTGGATGTCATATTTAAGTTTACACAAATGAGTTGCGCTGACAAAACATTCTAGAACTTTTATGAAGGCCTGTATGTTGTGGCATTATTAGCAAGTGTGTCAATTTATGGCAAACCCTGCCAACTTCTTATCCCTGAACCACCATCTTTTGGATGAAAGGTGAACATTAAATCCAATACATCCCTGTTTCTTAGCACTGAGATGTTGTTGCATCCTGGCTAGGCCTGTATATGCCGAGATATGGCACAGACTCTGAGCCTAGAAGAATCCAGAATATCAAAGATTCCTCTGCCTGATCCAGGATCACCAACAGCATTCCTGGATCTTCCCTTTGTGATGGGAGATTTACAAAATCACTTCCATTTCCTTATGTTGCATTGGCTCTGAATTTGTAGTTTTGAGCCACATTAAGACAGTCTCCTTGGAGAAAGCGGCTTTGGCACAAACAAAAGCAGAGAAATATGTATCCCTTCTTGTGACTTACTCAGCAAGAGAAGTCTTTAAAGCTTTTTGTCTGCAAATTCAACTTAGGAATAAGGAAAATAGTAAAAGGGATCTTCTCGAAATGAACATTTTTGAAATTTGAGTAAATATTTAATCAAATCCCATGATGTACTGTATCTAGTGGTTCTTTTTTTCTCCACGTTATATCTTGTGGTGCTAAGAGATAAATGTGGAAGAAAAATCTTCTCGTTATTCATTTCTCTATTTTTTGGAGGAAATAAGCATCTTGATCTGTTGAACCAGACTGAAATGAGATTGACATGGCAGGCAAGAGGTTAGGTCTGTTTAAACCCCACCACTCTCTCTTTTCATCAGCGTGTATTGCTTCTCACAGAAATATCTACTTTGTGCCTTATCAAATGAAAAAAAAAAAAATCATACAGAGAGAGGGGGATAGAAGGAGGAATAGACAGAGCCTACAGGGAAAGTACAAAGGTGTGTCTGAAGATCCCCAAAGGCAACATAAAGTCATTTTCCGTGAAGGTGTGCTATTTTTATTTATATCTTTCCCTCGCTCTGTTTCATCATACATACTGTTTGGAGGGCTATCATTATGCCAGACGGAGAGCTGGGGTGAAAACCATTTGCATTACTACCCTGACTGTCTGACTCCAGGCGCTTTGCCATGATACTTTATTCCAAACCATTCAGCCAACCATTATCACTTTGGCCCCACTCTGTTGTACCTCCCTTACACACACACATAGACAAACACACGCATGCATCCAGCCTTATCGGAAGCATCTCCTGCAACACTGGCACAGAGGTACAGGAGGGACAAGTCTGTGATGAGAGGAGGGAGGTGCAAGGGGGTCCAGGGTGGGGGGTGGGGGGTCCCATGCGTATAATTGTCCTGGTGAGCACTCAATACCATCTTAAAGCAAACAGGCAATCTCCAAAGCTGCGCAGACAGGGAGGGAAAGACCCTGTGGCTATAGGGACCCTAATAGGAACTCCTTTCTCCAAGAGATAAATGGGTAAAGTTCCTTTTATTTATCCTGGCTGGCTGTTTGGGACTGGGGCTATTAAAGCACAGCAATGCTATTTATCCCTTCCGAAAAGGATTGGTCCCACACAGGGCTGAGGGCAAGAAAAGAGAGGAGAGGGGCGCGAAGAAACGGCGGCCAGTAGAAATTGGGAAAATTGCGAGGTCAAACTGTTTATCTTTTTTTATTCCCATGTCTCTTCTTTTCTCTCACACTCTTCTTGAACCGTCCTCTCCATCGGCGTTCTCCACCCCTCGCTGTCCATTTACCCGTTGTGGACCATCTCTTGACTCTTTTCAGCCTCTTTTCTTTCCGTCGGGGGAACTTTTGAGATGCTGACGTGTGTGATTATGTAGCACCTGACATAAATACAGCGGGGCTCGCAGAGGAAGAGTTGTCCACTCTGTATTTGTCATTGTTGGATAAAGGTGAGCTGATGGTGAGTTTCACAGGCAGATAAAGCACCCGCAGCCACATACGTTAATCTCCCAACGCTCACCTAACAATAGATCATCCCCGGCCAGCTTCCCCTCGCTTAGCATATCTCCTGCTCTTGTCTTATCCTCTGTGTAAGGGTGCTTCCTAAAGCATGCCATGTCAGCTTATCTGAAGAGCACGCTGCTCCCTGAAAAGAGACCCTGTAAGCACTCCTCACCCCAATCATTAAAACAACACACGGGGAAATGTCAGTGCCCAACTCAGCCAGACCTTCTACACGTTGCTCAGACAGACCAGAACAATTCAAGTGCAATTGCAGGGGACGTAGGAAGCCAAAGGTCCCTTGTTAAATGCAGGGCTCTGTCTGTCTCTCCGCTGGAGAAGGGAGTGAGGCCCTGCTTCCAGATAAGGCCAAACAGAAGTTGTGGTTGGAGGGCGATTGGAGTGTTTATACTCTCTTGTGCATACCTGTGGTCTCTAAACATCCTGATGTAAAGAACAGAGGGTACACGCGCACTGCTGCCTCCCACTGCAGAGATAACACTGTTACCTAGCGCTAGAGAAACATTCTCCTGTATTAACAGTCCAACTGTGGCCAGCAGTGTTTGGATTTGAAGAACTGGTTAACCTTTCAATTCATGGAAATCGAATTTAAAGGCATAGAACACCCAATAATAACAATAACAATAAGGCTTTGTTTCATCAGTAGGACACAAAGAAAGATTTTTAACTCAAACCGTTGCAGTCTGTCAGTCACAGACAAATCCTACGACTTGTGATGATACATTTATGTCCTTAAACGATTGGTTTGTGCAAGAGACTGTAAAGTATTCATATGTGTGTCCACTGACTAGCATTATATTACTGATAGACTGTTTAAGGTTTACGGTTTAAGGGTTAGGGAACTCTGTTTGTGTTCTACTGAAGAAACAAAGTTACTTACATCTTGGATGACCTGGGGGTAAGCAGATAAACATAAAATTTTCATTTATTGGGTGAACTATCCCTTTAAGTAGGAAGTTTACTCAAAACTTTAAAAATTCAATTCTGCATCTTGATTAGTATTTTGTGCAATGAATCTTACATTCAGAACTGGACGGATGTGACAAGAAATAGCTTACATTAATGGTGTGTTTGTCCAAAAAAACGTCGCATTAACATGGACAACTTGCTCTTGTGGGTCTTATCTTTCACCGTTGAGTTTCACCAAACTCTAGTGTCTGTCTTTAAATCCCTTACCGGTGGCAGAGGTGAAGGAGGATCGGGCTAGTAGAGTAGCCATGATGAATGACTGTACTGATCTGATGCCATCTATTTCTGTGCTACCATCCAAATGGGAATGGCCATATCAAAGAAAGCCTGTTCTTTCTCATCCCCTGTGGAGGAATTCCTTCTGTACTCTGGCATGATAATGAGCTGGGCCTCCTTCAGGCCTCAAACACCTGATTGAGTCGAGCCCTGGTAGTGCCAAACACACTCAGGGAATTACATACTAGGGGATGTCGTCCAATTGGGCCAGACTCTCCTTCAGTAGGAGGCATTTCCTTGGCTTGCCTACTTTGGCAGGGGATGGCGATGCCTCTTTTCTCGAACCCTGGCTGGCCCCGCATTGGACGACACACAGTAGACAGCGAGCGGATGGAGGATGGGGGGAGGTGGTGCAGTAGTTGAGTTCACAAAAGAACACAACATGGAACCGTTTCAGCAAGTCTGCTCAGAGGTTAGTGGTAAACGGCCTATTTTGCCATGTTTTTGTGTACAGATGCACTTACCACACTGTATTCTAGTCTCTGCCACTTTTCCTCCTTGCAGTGCTATGATCCCATTTGCAGACGACGGAGAAAGAGAGAAAGACACAAAGCAAGCTCCAACTTCCCTTTGCCAAGTCAGTCTTTAATTCCTCAGAAACAAAGACACAACATGACAATGATTACCTAAAGCGAGGAATATAGTGATAATTAAAGCCTAATTGAAAACTTAATCAAGTACATTTTCTATTAACCCTTAATTACTAATCTATACAAGGACAATTTTATATCTTTTTTTTTATTCTGTATATAACTGTCACATCCATGTCTGTTTCTCAAATTGCAATATTTTATCAATTAAAGCGATACAGAAAACCATTATGACAGAATTCAAGTGACCACGTTTCTCAAGCTCCATAAAAGCAGTCTATATGACTTTTTACTACATTCAGAGTCTTCTGAAACAATATATGTGTCCCTGGACCACAAAACCAGTCTTAAGTAGCACCCATATATTTGTAGCAATAGCCAAAATTACATTGTAGCTATGGGTCAAAATTATATATTTTTTCTTTTATGCCAAAAAGCATTAGGGTATTAATTAAAGATCATGTATCATTAAGATATTTTGTACATTTTCTAGTGTAAATACTTCAAAGTATTTTTGATCAGTAATATGCAGTACTAAAAACTTTATTTGGACAACTTTAGATTTTTTTTGCATCGTCAGATTTCAGATATATAAATCTCAATTTTAAAAAATGTACCCTTATGATTGGTTTTGTGGTCCAGGGTCACATATGAATAGCTTTGATCAGTCTGATTATACACATTAAATGGGCCACTTTTATGGGAGACTTGTGTGTATGACTTTTGTTCTCTTCAAAGTATAAGGACTGTGTCCTGCCTGCAACCATCCAGGTCTACAAAGGGTGTTTACTCATTATTTTGTAGACTTTTTTGGTCTGTGAAAGTGATATAACACACTTTTTACACTTACCACTGATTATAAATTTCAGGTTAAAGCATAATTTTGCCATTTGACTCTAAGCTATCTGAGTAACAGAGGGACTGAAGAAGAGGCAGAGAGAAAGAGTGAAGAAAAACCAAGAGCAATATAGAAAGGGCAAGTAAGAATCAGGGTCGATGAAATAGCACGGGGATAATAGAAGTTTCCCAGGGCAATTGTAGAGAGAGAAAGGGAATATATGCACATGTAAATGAGAGAAAAAAGAAAAGCAGGTCACACTGCCATTCGTCCATCCGTTTCATATAGAGCAAGTAGAGAGCAGGCAGATCGGTAATTTCTGTTCGCTCAAGCGTTCACTTGAATACTGATTCACAGAGTGAAAGAGTAAAGAAATCTTTCTCTCTCTAGGTCACAGTGAGAGTTTCCTCTTTATTGCAGATAATGAGATAAAAGAGGGAAAAATTGCAGAGCATCAAGCTTGGAGAAATTAACTCTCACACCTCCTCCTTAATTAATACATCTTAATTGGCTTGTTGCCCCCCGTTGGTCTCCAAACATTATTTTGCTTTTCCTCCGTGGTTTGGAACCGTTTACAGAACGTCCTCTGTGGGCTTGTCAGGGGAGCGCTTTTGTGCTGAATGTACACAGGCCCTTTTGTGTTAACATTAAATTATAAATCATCACTACTTTTGGGCAGAAGGAAATGAGTCACTAACATGTTTTAATCATTTCTCATCTGACATAAGTTGCATAAAGTTCAGGGTCTTTTTTCTTTTTTGCATGCAGAGTCAATTAATAACATCTAATTATTCAAGGTTAATTAACCAGTCATTAAATAATTATTTAATGTAGCCTGTTGAATCCAAACACACATGACTGCATAGGTATTTTAACCTAAGAAAATAAATGCTCATTTATTTGATCAAACACACATCAAAAAAGTTATAAAAATATTATTAAATATTATTAAACTATATATATATATATATATATATATATATATATATATTTTAAACAAAAGCAGAATTTTCAGCAGTGGTCTTTAGTGTCGTATAATCCTTCTCAAATTATTCTAAAATGATGATTTTGTGCTCATTAAAATATTTATTATTATTAACATTTGTACTGGTTAAACAATTATTATTATTATTATTATTATTATTGAACAATTGTACTGCTTAATATTTTAGTTAGTTTAGTTTTTTTTTAGATTTTTAGTTTAGAATTTTTCATTAATTAGAAGTATTATGTAATACATTATATACGTCTTTACACATACTTTGACCAATTTAATGAATTCTTACTGAAAAAAAACAAAAAAGAATAATTAAAAAAAATTATGTAACATTAAAACCTTATATATATATATATATAAATTAATTTTAAGTTGAAAACAAAATATATAGCATACAAAAATATACAATATAATTAAAATGTATATTATAATTTGACTATGAGGATTTTATATCATGACACAAACTTTGCTTTGACTGGCATTGTTTTTATACAAAATTAATGATGTTTTTTAATTCTCTAAATCTGATTTATCTTAAAGTTAACCCGCACAGAAAAACCATCCTTAGATTTTATACACTCAATTTTTTTTAGCATTTAAGCCATTTTCCTCATGGGTAATGTTCACTAGTCTTCACAATGTATGTGATTACAGGTTTTAGTATCCTTGTGGGGCACTTGGCCCAGGTGAAACCTGACCCACGCACACACTGAGCCCGTTGTGTGTAAGTGTTAGGAGAAGGTGTTTTGCTGTGTGATGCGTGTTCGGTGTGAGCTGAAAGGTTGGGCAGTCCTTCCCTGTTGCCCCAGGACCTGTCCAAATTGTAATCCTATTCCTGTGTTTATCAAAGAGAGGAAGAGAGCAGGGAGAGGGAGGCATTGAGCTGACGGCTTGATTGTGATGTTTCTGTCTGATAGCTCGGCTAACCTTATCCATCAATTCCACCTCAGCCTCCCAGCCTCAGTCAACCCCCACAGACACAAACACACACACATATCTGCCCGACCATCAGTCCTACCACTGACCCTTAACAGAATGAGACACAGTCCCACACACTCACAGAGTTTAGACAAACCAGATATTTCATATCATATACTGACACAAGTTAATGGCTATTAGCAAAGAATAGCTATGACACATTCTCTCAAATGTCAAAATATGTTTCTCCGTTTTGAACTTCACACACACACAGACACACGTCCTTTGATCTAAAGTTTATAAAGTTCATGTTAATTAGGCAAGACAGATAGATACAAATCAAAAAAAAAAAAAAAATCCTGCCAATTCCTTTGCTAAAGAGATAAAGTGGCCACAAATGCTGTTGTTTGAGATTAACTTGTACTGAACGCAGCATAAGCTATTAACACACCGAGAGCAGTACTTGGCTATTTAACACATAAACATTTCTAACACCATGTTTGTTTTGTTCTTTCTCCTAAAATACTTACTACCACTGACAACTGCTGCTCCACTGACATGCACAGCTTAAGCTAAATTTATGGAAGTTAACTAAACTGACTCTTAGCCATTAATATCTCCTAATTATAATGTAGTGAAAAATTAGACTGCAGCACACACATTAAAGAAATAATGAACGGGGTTCCTAAATGATGTACTGCGCCCATGCGATAACATAGACATCATACATTCAAAGGAGCATTATTTGCCGATTTTATTTATATAGCGAGTCACAGTGCAAGTGGCATTAATCAGAAAGTACTGAGGCCGTAAAGGTAATCATAGAAAATTCAACGTCCCTTAAAAGAATCGTCCTCTGAGACCTGCACGCACACACTTACATGCCGTCAGTCAGATATACGCGCACAGAGGAGATAAATACCTCCTGACACAGTGGCCCGGGGCAGCGTTTAGCACGCAGAGAGGAGAGATGAAGATGACTCTGACAAAGACACTGACTCTGAGCCAAACAAGCCCTATTCCTGGAAAAGCTGAACCCATTTCAGTGTCTCATACACCTCGGGGTCCTCATGTCACTTCACTACTGTCACAGACACCCTGATCCTGTCTAAAACACAGCACTACCTGAGCATTCGCACTCCAAACCTGATATTTGTAGAACAATAGAGTTTAATACTTTGATCTCTCTTACCCTGTCTATTACGGTCTAATCTGACATTCAGACATGTGTACTGCTTTTTTTATTTTTTTTACCTCACACCACACTGAACAAGCAAGTGAAACAGAGCATGGAGCAGAGCGTAGAAGCTTCTTGAATGTTTAACACTGAGGCCTGTTTATCTTTTTCATTGTTGTTAGCGGTTTAATTAAGCAAGTCGTTTCTTTTTTTTATCAACCAAGTATGACTAATATAAGTCCAGGAAGATATGCAGCACTTCAAATGTGCTGTGTTTGCATTGTGTTAGGACACAATGGCAGCCAGGGCCCAGGGGCCCTTTAGATGCTCAAAGGAAAGAGAGAGGCGAGATGAAAAGAGAGCTTGAAAGCATACATGTATATGGAGGTTTAAAAAACATATTTTGCATATATATACATTTTTAACTTTTAACATTAACCTTTTATAGTGCTTTATAAAGTATGCCATTTTATACAGTGGTCTCACTTAGTAAATAACAGTGTACTTTGAATAATATAGCATCTCTAGTGAAAGTATTAGTTTGACATATTATAATAGACATTAGAACTAAACTCTAAACAACAATTTTTACAGTAATAATTCTTTTTTTTTAATA
This sequence comes from Enteromius radiatus, assembly GCA_032357445.1. Classification (NCBI taxonomy): domain Eukaryota; kingdom Metazoa; phylum Chordata; class Actinopteri; order Cypriniformes; family Cyprinidae; genus Enteromius; species Enteromius radiatus. The sequence goes on from JAUCMS010000105.1 coordinate 9,303,001, forward strand.
AGGATGCTTAAAATCTGTCAAAAGTGACAGAATTTTACATTTGTTATAAAAATATCATTTTCAAATATTTTTTTTTAAATAGTTTTTTAGTTTGTTAAATGTTTTTTTTTTTGTTTCCACAAAAATATTAAGCAGCACAATTTTTAACACTGAAAATAATAAGAAATTACTGAAAATTCTGTTTTGCCATGATTGGAATCCATTTTAAAATACATAAAACAGGACACAGTTATTTAAAATTATAATTATAATACAAATTAAAATGTTTTACTATGTTTTGATTAAATAAATGCAGTCTTGGTAAGATCGACAGACTTTATTTAAAATAAAATAAAACAATTTTTAGTTTTAAAATTAGACTTTACTGTAAAGTGTTACAGTTTAACCATATTTCACAGCTGGTAGAATCACAGATTTGATCAATTACGTAGATTTGCAGCAATAAAGCAATTCAGTATTTTCAGACTGCTTAGAAATTAGACATTAAATCTCTTTTCAATGAATCATATCAGTTAATGATTCAGAGAGTATCATTTAGACAATGGATTCTCTGAATAAATAGTTTGGAGTAAAAGAGTAAAGTATGGCATTACTTTACTACCCGGGGAGCAAAAAACATTCTATCATTAGTCAAAAGTAGAAAACAGTTTTTAATTCCAAACCTTAAATGAGCAGCTCATAAATAAATGTACTAACCGAAAGTGTATTAAGATACTAACAGTACATAAAAACATTCTTCTTTATATGCTAATGATATGTGCAAGAAAGAAAGAAAGAAAGAAAGCAGACCTAGAGAAGAAAAACTGTCCTCTAAAAATATTAGCAGAGGGAGGGACGAAAGGCAGAGAAAGATGAGAGAGCAAGATGAGAAGAAGGGAAGAGAGAAAGAGGAATTGGCCCTTTGAGGACTTTAAAGAGAAAGCCACCACGAGGAGAAGGGAAAGAAAATGTTTACTCAGGGAATTAGTTCAGGATCATTGTGTGTGCGCGAGGGCATTAGTTCCCTGGCTTGATTTCAGGGCCCAAGTGGCTCAAGCAGAGCTCCCTCTAGGCCAGGCCTAATTACCACAGGACTAGGGCCATTAAAATGCTTAACTAACCTCGTTTCTCCAAAACGCACAGATTAGCAGCAGCCTCCAGCAAAGTGGCGGGGATAACCCTGCTGCCTAATACCCCCTTTGATTTATTTTTGAAAAAGAGAGGGGCGAGGGAGCGAAATGGTAACCGTAGAGAACTGGCACTGCGTACGCACTTAAACTTTAAGCGCAATGAAAAGATTCAAACTTCTGTGTCCACACACTGAGGAGGATTTGAGGGTGAAACCACAGCCCTTCGCAGTGCCATCATACACACAAACCTGAGTTACGACAAGAACTAGGGCTGCTGATCAGTTCGAAATTGTAATACAATTGAGATGATATACCAAGCAATTATTAATGCCACAGAGAAATATTTACTAATAAACCCCCCAAATAAACATAATTCAAAGGCATTACATCATGACAGATGACAAAACAGACAAAATATGACTTTTTTTGTATTTATTAAATAATTCAAGAAGAATAGTAATAAAAATAAATAAATAAATAATATTTTATGGTTTCTATATACAAAAAAATGTTTTACATTTTTACTGTACAGTATTTTACAGTATTACCGTTTTACTGTATTTTATGGCATCCAAAATATATAAATATCCAAATATGTCCATATAGTATGTAAAAAGCAGTTCACAAAAAGAGTATTATGTCCAAATTCATGGTATTCAAAAAACAGTAAGCAAAAAAATTCCTGTATGACTTACTACTTCCACTACTATTGTTACTTTTAAGAGAGGAAGGACAAACTCAAAAGATTATAATCACTAATACTCTCATCAACTGGTAAAAATGACATTTTTTAACCTGATACTTCACACACAGAGTATTGTGATCCTGCCAGTGTTTACAACTGGACAGATGCTTGTGAAAACTGATGATGATGTCAAGGTAACATTGTTAAACGCTGTCCCTGTATCAACCGCACACCATCACTGAACATCTCTCGCGCTTTCCATTGTCACATCCTTTCGGAAAATATGTTTTCCCTCTGGATTCGCTCATTATCATGTTTCATAAATGACTCAGATGTTTGCATTTTGACGATCATTGTTGTTCCTTGTCATTTGTCATGTGTGACGAGAGACAAAAGATGAATATTTTAGAATCAATTTGCATAATTCAATAAATAGACATACTTAAACTAGGATGCAAAATAATGTTGTGTGCAGCACAATGTTTATGTAAATGATTGGTGTCAAGATGCCTGTAGACTATGCAAGTGTCGATCATGCTTTGGCAATCCTTAAAATGCATTTGCTGTGCTACCCACTTTTTTGTTCAGAGGACTGAAAGGAAGAGAATATGGCACCTTAGAGCAATACTGTCAGCTTTGTCCAACACACTAAGAGTGGGATTTGCTTTATTTTGACAATTGTGTGTGATTACTGCAGCCAAATATGACAGTAACTGTATTTTGTTCATCATGATAATACCCTTATTGTCAGTCATCACTTTGTTTTATGCATGTTTTTCTTGCATCTCACCGTTTGATTTAATTCTCTCTGTGCCTACAATGATAAAAAGGATTAGTTTGTCCAAAAATGAACATTTTGTCATCATTTACTCACCCCCGTGTCATTTCAAACCCGTCTGACTTTCCCTGAAACACTAAAAGAGAAGTTTTGAATTCCTCTGTTCTCCTTGAAATCATATACAGACTTTCAAGCTTTAAAACTGTCAACAAAGCAAAATAAAAGTAGGAAATACATAAAATCTTCTCCTTCAGTGAACTGTTAACGATGCGACTGGGACAATGAGTGAGTAAGTTGGACTAGTGATCTGATTTGTAAATAAATTGTGTATAAACTGAATCAACCAATTCTTTGAAAAGACAGAACTGAAAAGAATAATTCACCCTCATATCAGACATCGCTACTTCTCACATGAACACATAGGGCAGATGTCAAGATTATCAGTGAATAACTTACACTCTGAGAAAAGTTATAAAAACATGACACAATGTAACTGTAAAAGTGCTTTTGCATAGTTTGAAATAAAGGTTATTGGAGCAAATATTTCCTTTAATGTGTTATACAGTATGACATTTCTTTGAAAGGATTTTCACAAAAAAATGACTAAAAATTTCACACACAAAAAAAATTCTATACATGTTTTTTTAGAATAGTTCTAATATGAATAGGTTTTCCATGCCATATTTTAATTTATGCTTTGCATTGTGTTTAGCGCATAGGGTTGAAATAGGGGTTTGTAGATTTACTTTAAGGGCCGGTTTCCCGGATAAGAATTAGATTAAGCCAGGACTAGACCTTTGCTAATTTAGGACATTTAAGAATTTTTAGAAACATGTCTTACAAA
>JAUCMS010000105.1:9311233-9323243 GCA_032357445.1 Enteromius radiatus
GTGGCGGTACTCTCAAGAGCTATATTTAGAAGTGGCGGTACTGAGTACCGGCGCGTACCGGCCCACTTAAAGCACTGATTATGATGATAAAATTAAAAAAATATTGTCATATTGACGCTAAGGGTTTTCTGTTTAAAACAATGGAGGACCCTTCACGTCAAAAAGTGACTAAAAAGGGGTACCTTGAGCTTCAAAAAGCGTCAAAATGTGACAAGTTGGAGTGAGACTGCGTTGCTTTTCTACATCACAGAGTGGGTTTATTTTCAAACACCACCCAAATGTTTTCGCAAAGAAAGAAGGTGGAACTATTATTTCCGCTTTAGTGTTTCTGCAAGGTTGCTGGATGCACTGTGTGGCGTTGTGAAAGTTAAAACTACTTTATTTGTGCCTACAAAAGAAGACATAACTAGAAACCAGTGGTCAAGTTGTATTTGCAACACTGTTCCAGAACAGTTCAACCCAAATATTAGAGTGTGGAGGACGGACTCCTAAATCCTGGAGAGTAGCCAATGCTGGCTGTGCTCTATAAAGTGAAGCGATTCTACCTCTGCAAGGAGAGTCTGGTGTTTCTGACAACCTTTAAGTAAGTTACCTTTTCTTATTACAAGAACCTGCTACTTTTTCTAATCAAATGCGAGTTTCGAGCAGTGAAGGGTAGTGCTTGGTGTTTGTCATTAGTCCGGTCACGAATGCAGACATGGTATTGTTTACAAGACGCGATGCAACACAATGCACTGGATCCAACGAATGCCTCGTTTATAATACATTTTATTGTTTTGGTGTCATAGTGCCGAGACACAGCATCACCTTATACACATGCGTTTCCACCAGATGCTTTTGGTATTCGGCCAATCACAGTGCACTGAATAGATGGCCAATCAGAACACAGCTCACTCAAGATTTGGGCAAATTGACCCGTTGACCAGGAGGCCGCATAAACACATAATCATAAACCGCATAAACACATTGCATTACACCAAATATACAAAATAATGGTTGTTTTTAGCAACATCACACAACCCCTTAAATGGACAGTTTCACACAAAACACAACGTCTTGTGTTTGAGAATGTACAGCTTATGATGTGAGACTCAAAACAACAGTTTGTCTCTCAATGCACTCACACAGCTGGTCATCAGCATCATGATCATGCATCCGTTTCTGTAGCGATGCCAGCCCACTGTGCCGTCTTCAAAACAGGAGCAGTGAGCTCTTTCACCCTGCCACTCTGTTTCTTTCTTCTGTTTTAAGTTTCATTGTTGGTTGATCTAGCTTTTCAAAACCTGCTCCTCCCTCCCCAACCCCCTTTTCTCTCTCTCTTGCTCTACTTTTGGAATATGAAAGAGGTAATAAATCACAGTGAATTAAAAATAACCTTCAATTTAATTTATCAAATTTTAAACTAACGTTTCAGACAATATATTTTTTTTATATATTACACGAGGCATGCAATGTGTTTTTCTTAGCTTATTCCAGTGATTCCTGCACTGCTATTTACCACCTCCACTGATTCTACAGTGAAAAGAAATTATATTTTACTCAAATTGCCTTCAGTCAAAATCGAATGTAAGGAGAGATGAAAAGAGCTAGGTACTGCAAAATAAAATGAGGACAACTCTGTTTGCTGTTGCTATTCATTAGAGTCTGATTCATTAAGCAGCAATTCATATGAGCTGGTTCTTTTAAGGAATCAATAAGAAAAGACATACAAATGTACAAGTTATCGGTCTGAATCAAAATCATTCTACGAAATGAATCATTTACTGAACATGTCATGCAATTACTGATTAGAATTACTTACTGAACTGCAAGTCATCCTTACTCACTCATGTCCGACTCTAAATGAACTAAAAAACCTCTATGAACCATGTTATGAAGAACCTCATGTTGTTACAGAATTGCATTATATTCTTTCTTCTGTGTAAAATCTTTTGAAAAATGGCTTTTTTCATACAATGCAAGTCAATGGGATGCCATATTATTCGGACCCCAACGTTTTTCAAAATGTCTTCTTCTGTTTTAAAATTATGGGGAAAAAATTAATTCTGGTTTATGCCTAGTGCAGGCTTCAAAACATACATATGAAATGGGATTTCTGTGACTAAAATAATAAAAGAGAAACCTCCCGTGTTAAACAGTGTCAAGATGAAAACCCAAAGGTGTTGAGCTTTTCAAGGAAAGAAGGCGAGAAAGTGAGAGAGAAAAAGTGACGGCGATGTTAAATATAGAAACTTGCACAGCTAGAGGAGTGCTCGCACAAAGAGATCCAGAATGAATTATTCATAAACATTTTAATTATTAAGCTTCACACACATCAGCTTTAAAACACAGAGTGTGGTTTCCAGCACAACTCCTCAAAAGCCTCAGAGGAGAAAGGTGTTCAGATAAGAAAAGGGAAATTGAATTCCTGTAGCTACTAAAATTCCTATAAATAAAGTGTAACTGGCAAATAAAACTGTGACAAGCACACAAACAAAAGTTGTTGCTTGAGGTATCAAATGAGGAAACAGCTAATTATAAGTCTTTATTTGGGCTCTGCTCAGACAATATCAGTGACCTGAATTATGCCTTTTGAGAATATTAGCATGAATGTAGACTATTATGAACATACAAATGTAAAACATTATGAAAAAGCAGCCATCGTAGCTGATATCGCACAGCAGACGGCACATGCCCTTTAGACACAGTACACCAGCCGTGGGGCCCCTAGGGAGGGTGGCAGGAGTTTGATTGGAATCGAACGCCAATTAAAACTCCACCAGAAGAGAAATTAGCCACACTAATCTGCTTCACAAAGCACCACCTTGAGTGAATGTCAGGCCAAATCCTGTTTATCTGTTTATCTTTCTATTTGCATTTAATCAAAGCATAAATTTAAAGAATGCAACATGCCCCAGGTGAGCAGACTCAAAGCATGCTGGGAGCTTAGCTGCATACAAAGTGCCTGTCTGACTGTGATTGTACAGTCAGAGCCTCCAAAATCACATTACGAAGAATGGAAAGCTGACCTGTAGATGAACATTAGGCAAATTCTACGGAATCAAATCTGGGTCTATGACTGAGTTGGTATTTATCTGTAGTTTTAGACCTTGGCGAGTTGCCCGTTTGGCATCGATACCCCTGTACCCTGAAGATAAATGGCATGCAATGGTCTACTGCATTTCATTAAAGCATATTGATTGGAATGTAACAGCTCAATGCAGGACCTGAAGGGATGATGTCATTCAATCGGCCTGATGAATGATCTGAGACACGTTAAGCGATCGCGTAGGCTAATGTTGGGGCATCTGATCAATATCGGGAAGGCTTTAACTTGTTTACATTATACAACTACATTCACTGCCTTCAACATGTGACAGGATTCTCAAGACTGCATAGGGGAGGGGCAGAAATAAAACGGTGGACTAACCATTAATCATCTGCCTGGCAAGACAAAGACAAGATGTGTATGTTTTTTTAGTGATCCAAGTCATAGAATGTCAGGTAAGAAAATACATCTGGGCTTGTTTATCTATTTATTAAAGACAACTTCAATAAAGCAAGAACAGATGCTACTGAATAAATCTTGTCACCAAGTGGAGTCAACCAGCTTGTAAATCTCTATTATTTTCTCTATATATTTAGGCATTTTAGTCTAGTACTTTACTTATTAGGCAAGGTGTGTAATTCTATTTCTATTAAGTTGTTCTCAATAATAGCACACAACATACAGTGTGATCTGATTTACTAAAGACTAACTTGAGTTGCTTGTAATCATGCTTGACTCACTTACAAACAATTATTTTCAGTCATACCCAACTCAAAATGAACTCAGATCTTCTTTTTTGTCTATTTTTAATGTTAATTAACATTAATTACTCCCTCTCATGTCATTCCAAACCTGTAAGACCTTTGTTCATCTTCTGAACACAATATATGATTTTTTACATAAAAATCGAGTCGATGATATACCACCACATTCGAGACCCAGAAAGGTAGTAAAGACATTGTTAAAATATTCCATCCATGTGACATCAGTGGTTCAAATGTAATTTTATAAAGCTGTATGCTCTATGAGAATACTTTTGTTTCCCATTTCAGTCTTCTATGCACATACATGAGAGTAACACAATGTACAAACAAATATTTTTTTGATTTTTATAAAGAAAAAGAGTTTGAACCCCTGACGTCACATGGACTATTCGAACAATGTCCTTACTACCTTTCTGGTAGCCGTTTTACTATTTTTGAATGGACAGAAAGCTCTCGGATATCTTAAGTTGTGTTCTGAAGATGAACTAAGGTCTTACTGGTATTTAACGACATGAGGGTGAGTAATTAATTACATAATTAATTAATACAGTTGTGACAAAATATGGTAATCAGAGGGGAAGTATTGCCTCATGCTGCTGCCTCTAAAAAAAAAAAAACTTTTAATCCCACAGGAGTGTTTTGTCATTTTATTTCCTCACTCTAGTCCTTTTCCAAATACCAGTGTGCTGCCTGTTTGGCTCCTGTCTATGTAGGCAGCTGCTCACTGTGTATTCTGGAATCTCAATGACAGATTTGGAATGTGACACATAGATCTTAATGAAGTTAGACTCCATGTTAAATTTAACACAGCTGAAAACAAGGCTGTGAGGGGGACACAACTTTTCACAACTTGTTTCATGAACTTCTTTTCTATTTAAAAGTTTTTTTTTCTTCTAGAAAGACTTTCAGGTGAACAGAACAATCAACACACTGTACTTCTACCCTTCACAGCCTCCTTTTCATTCCTGACAATAATTAAATATACTGCTACCATGACTAAGGCAAAGCTATTTTTAAAATAATCATTATAAATAGCTCCAGAGCAAAATAGTTTTTTTTTCCCTCCACATGATCTTGTTGACTGCAATATGAGACTACATTCTCTATAAAAGTAATGCTAGAATTTGGACAAAACAAGGTATATTAAGAGATAGCTGCATACTTTTTGGAGAAGCCTTCAAGTCAAGAGTGTGCCTATGATGCTGTCTACAGATGCAGCTCACTAGTATTTGAACCAGAGCCTCAGTGTCTTCTCTGCTCCCTGGTTGTGCTGAGCAGAAAACAGTCATACTCCAGTGCCCCGTGTTGAGTGGCAGCTCAGTCAAGCGGTGCAGCACAGCTCTCCCGCTGGACCTCAAGTAGCATGTCCAAATCTCACTCTATCTGCAGCCAAACGGCCATCACAGCAAAACAACCACAAACTCAGCAAATCAAGCTGAATATCTGACAGGAAGTCCATCTCAGCTCTTCTTTTTATTCGCTTAATAGTATTCTAAATTCATTGCTGTTTCTCACCTCCACTTTATCTGTATTCAAATCAATTATACGATAAAGTTGCCAAGTTTGAAGATGTTCCTTAGTCCCTTGGCCCACTTAAAATTGAAGAACTATGCTAGAACCAGGGCAGAAAGTGTCATTGCGGCATTTTCTTGATGACTTAAAGCCCCAGTGAAACATGTAGCGTGTGTTTAATGCAGCTGACTGTTCAGCCTTTTCTAATGAAGAGTGAAGGTCTCAAGAGCCCCACTAAAGAGAGAAGACCTGAAACCTCCTGCTGCGCTGCGCCTCACACCATCAAACAACGTAGGGCTCATAGAATAAGGAATTTCTAATTAATACTGTAAAAACATACATAAACTACTTAAAATACATATTGAATGAAACTACATTAACACCAGGTTCAAGGTTCAGCTGTTTAGATTCTGCAACTGTTTCTCAATTCATTTGCAATTATTATGTATTTTATGGAACTTTTGAGAGGTTAAAAAAAATAAAACTGCATGGGTTTTGTAGATGAACATTGATTTGCTTGTGCTTCGGCTCTGCTCCTCTGCGTAAATGAATGTGATTCAATGTACCTATAGATGTACTTAGAAGAACCAGGGGTTCTCATGAATTGAACATGGCAGCCTCCTGGTTGCTTTACTTCAGAAGCTGTATGTGCCAGCCAAGCAACTGCCATTGAAGTAAATAGGAATGGCTATTTTGTTATGATTCTTTGATGCTTTTATTTATTACTAATATAACTGCCTGTGTCTGGTAGCTGAGGTCTATAAAGGGAAACACAGGACCTTTTGTTCTAAATGTTCATTTTCTACTCTAAATGTTGATACAATATAGACTCAGACAGCGATGAATCTACGTGAGATGGAAAGTCATAAATATGCAGATGTGCCTCTCTCATTTTGCATAGAGCAGAAGACTGACAGATGATAGGAGTCAGGGTGATGCTCTTTGCTCTTCTGGCATATGCTATCATGAAAGCCCACTGCCAGACATCTTAAGGTCAATGTCGATGTTGAGAAGCAGCTTGATTTGAGCTTATTCAAGAATATGTAAATTAGAAAAGCGCTGGTGTCCCTTCCTCTCTCCAGTGTAACTGCAGAGAGCAACAGCTCATTAAGATGCCTTTTACTTCTCAAAGGTGACACTGATGAGGCAGTATATTTTATTCATATGCAAATGACACAAGAAACTGTTTGGTTATAGTTAGATTCAGCGTTTATCAATTAACCTTTTTGTTAAATTTAATATGGTATTTCTCGTAAAGTAAACTTGCTCTCCTAGTGATGACACAAAAGTAAAGTTTTTTTAAGATACACTACATGACCAAAACAAACACACACATATAGACTCTGGGATCTTATTTAGAAACATGCCAAGTTATTAAAAATAGCACTAGTACTCTTTGAATAAATGTTGATTTGATATGATTTAAGAAACCCTGCAAAAGTAGTGAGGTCAAACGGTTAATTGAGATTATAAGCATCCAAAAAAAAAAATTGTTTGCATAATATATGTGTGTGCACTGTGCATATTTAATATGTATTTATAAATACAGATATACAGTATATATATATATATATATATATATATATATATTATAAATAAATATATTTAATAGGTTCCTACAACAGCGACAGGGGTAACAGAGAATATACAGAGACACAAACGATAACCAGACTGAGGCCGTGGCAGGCAGCAAACAATCAACAGAGGAGAACAGTTCAAGGCAATACATGGAAGGAACCACAAAGAGAAAAGAAAACGCTCAGAAATACAGGCCAGGGCAATGCAAGACTTCACAATGAGGTGAATGTGTGTGTGACTTAAATGGTGCTCCTGATAGGAACCAGGTGTGTGTGCACTCAGTTCTTAACCAGGTGTGTGCAAACAGTCTTAGGCATGGGGTATTATGGGAAATGGAGCGGTGGGTGGGTCCTACGTCCTTGGGTAGCCCAGGGGTCTTCATTTGCAACATCCACAATGCTCGGGAACAAGGAGACATCCGAGGTGGCTGAAGACTGTGACTTGATTTCCGTGAAGGCTGGAGGCTCTGGCCATCTTGTGCTGGGGCTGTGGCTCTGACTTGGCGGCCATCTTGTGCAGTGGCTCAGGGGCGGCAGCCATCTTGTGCAGCGGCTCTCGCTGATCAGATTAACAGATGTGGAGTGACGTGACTCTAGCTGATCAGATGAGAGGTAACAGGAGCTTGGAAGATCAGTGATGAAGTGGTAATCTGCAATGACTTGACCTGATGGGATGTCTGTGTTTCCCTTTATATACCTCAACTACCAGACACAGGTAGTTTATGTTAGTAATATATAAAAGCATCAAAGAATCATAGCAAAATAGTCCAGAGGAAAATTGTATTAAGAGGTTGTTCTTTCATAAATTAGGATGCATTCTCAGTTTATATTTATTAACTTGTTTTTCTTAAAATTCTTTAGAAACAATTGTTGTGTTATTAATTTAGCCATTCCTATTTACTTTAATGGCAGTTGCTTGGCTGGCACATACAGCTTCTGAAGTAAAGCAACCTGGATGCTGCCAAGAGTGGTCTGCCAAGGGAAGACACGAGTTTGCCCACAGGAAATCTTCACCATGGGATTGCCCACAGGGAATCAGCCATGTGGACACCTAGCCCAGTACAGGGGCTGACCGGATTGGACAAAGCTGACAATCGCTTGGCACTCAGTTCTTAACCAGGTGTGTGCAAACAGTCTTAGGCATGGGGTATTATGGGAAATGGAGCGGTGGGTGGGTCCTACGTCCTTGGGTAGCCCAGGGGTCTTCATTTGCAACATCCACAATGCTCGGGAACAAGGAGACATCCGAGGTGGCTGAAGACTGTGACTTGATTTCCGTGAAGGCTGGAGGCTCTGGCCATCTTGTGCTGGGGCTGTGGCTCTGACTTGGCGGCCATCTTGTGCAGTGGCTCAGGGGCGGCAGCCATCTTGTGCAGCGGCTCTCGCTGATCAGATTAACAGATGTGGAGTGACGTGACTCTAGCTGATCAGATGAGAGGTAACAGGAGCTTGGAAGATCAGTGATGAAGTGGTAATCTGCAATGACTTGACCTGATGGGATGTCTGTGTTTCCCTTTATATACCTCAACTACCAGACACAGGTAGTTTATGTTAGTAATATATAAAAGCATCAAAGAATCATAGCAAAATAGTCCAGAGGAAAATTGTATTAAGAGGTTGTTCTTTCATAAATTAGGATGCATTCTCAGTTTATATTTATTAACTTGTTTTTCTTAAAATTCTTTAGAAACAATTGTTGTGTTATTAATTTAGCCATTCCTATTTACTTTAATGGCAGTTGCTTGGCTGGCACATACAGCTTCTGAAGTAAAGCAACCTGGATGCTGCCAAGAGTGGTCTGCCAAGGGAAGACACGAGTTTGCCCACAGGAAATCTTCACCATGGGATTGCCCACAGGGAATCAGCCATGTGGACACCTAGCCCAGTACAGGGGCTGACCGGATTGGACAAAGCTGACATCGGTCCTGGTCCTGAGCCTGGCATCAGACAGGTTCACCACCTGATCCCGAAAGGGTGTGGTGGGAACCTTGGGCACGTATCCAAGCCGCAGTCTCAGGACAACGTGAGAGTAGGCCGGCCCGAACACAAGGCACTCTTCACTTACCAAAAATGCTTGGAGGTCCAACTCTTCTTGCAGGAAAGAAAGCACTCCAATTGTGCATGTTCGGGGGTCTTCTGTGCGAGCAGAACACCAGCTAGCGAACAGAGTCCACTTCAGAGCATAGGCAGGCTCGTAGAGAGGGTTCTAGCCTGAGTGAGGGTTCAAGTCTGCCGCGTCCCATCCAGGAGCCACACGTGGAGGTTCCAAAGATTCGGACAGGGGTGCCGGACCACTGAGAGAGGAGATCCCTTCTCAGAGGTATGCGCAAGGGAGGGGCTGTCATGAGGAGCATGAGTTCTGAAAACCAGGTCTGGGTGGGCCAGTATGGCGCAATCAGCAGGACCTGTTCCTTGTTGTCCCTGACCTTGCACGGGGTCTGTGCGAGAAGGCTTGGGGTGGAGACGCCATTCTCTGGGAAATGTGAGCTGTTGTGAGAGTGTGTCGGCTGCATGATTGAGCTCTCCCAGAAGATGGACAGCACGCAGTGATCTGAACTGAGGAGGAGATGGCAGGCCAGGGCAACACAAGACTTCGCAATGAGGTGAATGTGTGTGTGATTTTAATCGTCCTCCTGATAGGAACCAGGTGTGTGTGCAATCAGTTCTTAATCAGGTGTGTGCAAACCGTCTTAGGCATGGGGTGTTCTGAGAAATGGAGTGCCCTCTGGAGGGGTTTGTGGGTAGTCCAGCTGGAAATCATGACAGACAGCACTTTTTAAGTGTCATGTAGTGTAACTACCAACTTAAAATAATATATTTTTTAATATCTTGAGTACATGTAAGTGTACACACCATCACTATAAAAAAATAAATAAAAATTATATATATTTTAAAGATATTATTAACTGTTAAATTGCAATTACAATTTGTCATGCTCATCATGTATTCAATTGTTTCATTTGTTTGTTACGTTATTATTTCTATTTGTTTTATATTCATTGATAACAGAACATTTTACTAAGAATGAACACATGGTGCAAAACAGCGCTCTGGATTTGAGATTCCAGAATCTATCATCTCGTCAGAAAGCACAACACAGTCTGTTCACAAAGCACGCAATGTAATCTTATTACAGCTTGACACTGTTGCACTACAGCATGCTTAGTTTGGTTTATGACACAAACACAGTCTTATCGTTACACACATTGTGAATGCAGATCAGGGGGCTGGTTAGAGCTTAACTCCATATTCTGGCATTTTGTTAAATATTAGGCTAATATGCACTGTCAGTGTGGAGAAAAACTGAAAGCGTTAATTTTTTAACCACACACTTCACATTTATATAACATAGAAATTTAAAAATTTACATCATGTGCTACTAAAGTTTACATTTGTGGACACAATGTTAATGCAGCAGAATGGGGAGGATATAAAGAGAGAAAGGCAAGATCAAGGCCTGAGAGACTTCAGAGAGCCATCATCATTTATATGTCTCAGACGGTTGGACTATTGTGACAGTTAGAACCTGTAGTGCACTAAAGCTGTGACTCAGCTCAAACGCAAGGACATCTAAATAGACACATGCCTACAGAGCATTTCAGCCTGAAAAGCATTATCCATTCGCATCATTTAACTGTCCTTCAGGTTTTATGGGTTGTGAACCATGCAGATAAGTGGGATGGAAACATTCAAGTCTAATCCAAAAGTCTAGACACTTTGACAGAACACAGTCAAATACACATGGCTGATTTTTCAATTATGGGCCCTTTTGACTACTTGAAGTAATTTGACTACTTGAATTCTTTGTGAAAAAAAAAGTTAACTGTCTTCCAAAAAGCTTGGTGTGAAAGTACTGACAGGAGTATTGAATCTGTTACAAAAACTGCAATTTGTACACAGTAATACCAAACGAGTTACGAGTCAGAAGGAGAATCTCAAGGCAGTAATGGTGTATAACAGGTTATTTATAATAAGGTTATTAATTAATTAGTTTTGTTTTATCAATTAAATTAAATTAAAAGTCTGGTTTACCATTTACCAAAAGTTTCTCTAAATAGTATCATATGCAGTAGGGGTGGACAATATATGGTAGACACCATTAAATTTGGTTGAGATTTTCGATTATTGTCTCTATCGTGGTTACATGGTGATGTTGCTGAGCTAAGTTGTCACAAAAACATTGTTTGCATGCATTTTTAAGCATGAAAGTTTAAAAAGAAGTGATTTTAAGTTGTTGAAATGAAATCAGCAGTGAAAGAGAACTTATATTTCTGTTTCTGAGCACTGTCAGAGAGGCACATGTACACGAAGACGCTGCTCACAGAATGCAAGAATATTGAACAAAGTTAAATAGGCCTTAAACGGTTAAATACACACACCTGTACATGTCAATATGTCATTATTTGCAAGCATCCCTGTAAACACAGTAATTTAGGTCTTAAGTGAAAACAAACAGCTACGAAAGAAAACAAATACTTAACAGTATATTGGTTCTGGGCAGCTCTTAAAGTGACAGTAGTTTAATATTCCTGCTGTGTGTCATTCATGTTAAGCAAAAAACAAAAGTGAAAGAATATCTCTCAGTGCTCTTGACTGAATTACTTTGGAATTTACACAACAGGAATTTGCAGCAGTTTTTTTATTACATTTACATTTAATTATTTTATACAATGATTTTTTTTTATTTATTTGTTCTAGCCTTCTTGTCATAAATCTTGTAATCGGTTTCTTATTTAATTGCTAATTGTTTACTTGTATTTAGTGAGCGTTTTTTTTTTTAATTAAGGCTAATATCATTTTTTTGTGATATTGACACTGGTGACAAGAATTCAGAGTTTTCTATTGTATAAAAAACAATTAAATATCATAAAGACCTTATTTAAAGCAAAAATAACTATATCATGATTGTCATATATATATATATATATATACACACACACACTACCCTTAAACATTTTTGGATCAGTAAGATATTTAATGGTTTTTAAAGATGTTTCTTATGCTCATCAAGGCTGCATTTAGATTAAAAATCCAGAAAAAAATGTAATATAGTGAAATATTATTTCAATTTAAAATAACTGTTTTCTGTGTAAATATATTTTAAAATGTAATTTATTCCTGTGATACAA
>JAUCMS010000105.1:9323343-9344489 GCA_032357445.1 Enteromius radiatus
TCAGACTCCTTGTGATCATCATCTCACTGCATTATTACAATTAATGACAAAAATTATGTTTGGAAATGTAAACTGATATCTCCAACTGACACGCTCCCACAAAAGATAGAAATAACCCACTTAAAACATTTTTTTTTGGTGAAAATACTAGTGGCCTAAGACTTTTACACAGTACTGTAAATAATAAATACATAAAAATGAGAAACAACTTCAGATTGGGTATCCTTAACTACTAGCTACTTTTAAATGAATCATTCGATACAATACACTTATTATGTTTTTGCATTAAAGTACATTTATAGTTACACTGTTGACCCATCCCTTACACCTTAACTCACCCTTAAACCTACCAAGACCACCAAATATGTCCTATACCACCTCAATAGCAGCCAAAGTGCTTTACAATACAATATAAACACAATTTTTTTTATGTAAGTATATAGTAAACCTAATATAAAGTGGGGCCACAATTTTAAATTGTAATTATTTTTCACAATATCATAAAATTTTGAACAGCAGTGTATGAGTATGGAAATAATTTGAATGAATTTAATAAAAAATTAATTTGTTTAAAATTCTAAATCGATTCACAGTCCTAATATATTCAGATTACAAATCCTTGCTTATCTTAAAGAGGTCAGTACTGTACCTGTAAAACTGCTTATAGAGTTCTGCTTACCTGCTGTACTTCTCTTTTCTACACTGTGTTGATTTGATTTAGTTGTTACGCTGTAAATCACAGACTTACATTTAAATAGATTCAGGTGGGCTAGTTTTTACTGTCAACCACTTGGTTTATCCAGTTTATTTGACTCTGCTAAAATAGGTGATGAAATGAGAATTTATCTCTTTTTATCTCTTCGAAGTGTGTGGGAGTGTTGGTCGGTTAACTTTAGTAGTCCTTTGAGATGTTTCTTGTACTCTAGTCTGGCAAATACCTTCAAGAAGTTAGGGTTAGGCTTTAGGGACTCTCAGTGAGTCTTCAGTCACTCTCTCCTGGCCAGGGCCGCAGCAACATTGTGGTGGGATAGACCCGCTGTGGCACATCTTACGATACTGGACTAATTGAAAAGGAGCAGAAAACCCCATAAAGTCCTTCTCATGGCTCTTGGGACAGTTTGAGAGTGGCCTCCTAAACAAGAGTGGGAATGGAAATATTTGGGAAGGGAATGAGGTTTTGCTCTTGAAAGCACACCTCTGTCTCCTGGTGAAATCGCAGCAATCTCTTGTGACCCTTGAAAATTGCCCCTGAACCGGGATAAACCTTGACCCAGTTTGAAAAGCTGCATCGTCTCAGGAGGACGAAGAAAATGTTGATGTGAACTTTGACCTTTCTGTGTTGATATTGGACAACTGCCAGTTTGCAGTTTCTCAGGCACTAGGGCTGTGTACATGCATGTGTATTTGTGTGGGAGTGTGTAAGTTTGTATGTGTGGGTGTGTGTCAGGGGATTGCGTGGGTATATATTTTACAGCTCCGAGGCAGTTTTTGGACCGGGATTGTGTGAGACAGTCTCCCTGTGTGTTTTTGTAGGAGTTACCCAAATGTAGAGTTAGATGTATGATAAAGCAGAAATGTTAACCAAATGGAGCACTGTAGAAAAACAACAATCATGGGGCCACAAGCTTTTAAGCTGAGAGATAAATCACGAAACAAGTGAAAAAAAGGGTTTTGTAGCTAAAATGTGATGCTATTTGTCAGAAAACCTTTTTGAATTGATCTGGACTCGCAGACTAGTTGGAGACTTTTTGATGAAGAGCATGGCAGCTTCCAGGCGCTCCGCTTTTGACCTAATCCCCATTGCTTTTTGCTTTAAAAGTCTTGTCAAACATGATTGCCACTGATATGCTTGTTTTGTTAGAGTGAAAATGGTGCACTGTCTTTGACTCAGTGTTTAGGGTTTGTTTTCTTGCCTACATAAAGCTGCTAAGCCTAGCAGTGGTCACGAGTGGAGCTGAGCCAGTGAGGTTGGATCTGTCAGCTGTCTGTGAGTCGTAAAAGTGATTGACGCTCCAGAGAATCATTCCTCAAAGTAGGGATCATCCCAGAGTCCTCACTACATTTAATTAAGTGTCCTTTATCTTTTTCCATATTTCTCTCTTTTCCCTGTTTGACTGTTTTTTTCTTTCTTTCTTTTTTGTCTGTGGGAACAGCAGAGCAAACTTCCTAGAAAGTATTTTACCATTTGCTTGCCATTTCGTTTAGGCGTGACATCTAAGCAGCTCAGTTATACTTGTCCGAAATATCCATCGTTCCAAAAGGAATGATTTAAAAATTAAACTTCTGTCTTTTGCTTAGCCTTGTTGTGTTTTTCCTAACCCTTTTCTTCTATGGATCACAGAAGGAGAAATTTATCTCTTCCATGAAATTAGATTAGAACTCTCAAGTTTACAAAACTCTTCAAAATTAACACTATATTTCTGTAGAAGTCTGAACAAGATACTGTCCCACTTTCACTTGCTCAGATTGAAAAAAACTCTTCTAGGGCTTACCAGCTGGTCTATGTGTCTATGTATATTCAAACACTCACCTCTCATTCATCGACCTTAAAAACTTTACATAGCCACTCAATGTTAGGTAACCTATAAAAATGTGGATATGTGGATGCTGAACAGCACTCACTGCAGGACAGATAAAGAAGCCTGTGCACTCACTTGATCTTAAAATCCTTTATTTTTGGTCATACAGATAAGAGTAATACATCTTTTGATTTTGTAAAGACTCTACATTTATTTGTGTGCGCTCACAATAACAACAAAACTTTGCGCTTATGTAAAATAATTAAAGCAAAACAGGATGCGCTTTCTGCCGTCTCGATCTCTGTGAACTTGTGCTTGTGAACTCTGAAACTCTGTGTATTTGCCTTACAGATATGAAAAACATAGAGAGCGAAATGACTACTTTCAAATTAACCAATTCAAATAGAAAACAAATATTCTCAGATTATGTCATTTTTAGTCATGGGCAGCCCTAATTTACTCCCACTCTCACATGTAACCTTTACTTTTTGTCCCAAACCTGCTTGAAAAATCCTGCAAGTAAAATTATATTTGAATCCTGTTTCAGTATGATACTGTCTCACTCCAACATCGTAGGCTTTTTGTTCTAATTCCCATACACCTACATGATGCATTTGACCTCACCTTGTTGCATTTGCCACAATAGGCAACATTCTGTACCTTAAAACTAAATAAACCTGCAGAAATGTATTTTTATTTTTAGAATTAGTCTTTGAAGGAGTACCACTAATCATTTTCCATTTTTTTTTAAATCCTGCACACGTCAGCAATTCAAAACGTATCATTTGCCACACTAAGCAGTGTCAGATCCTACAGGTTTTCAGCAGCCTATTGATTGTTTTTTTTTTTTTATGTAATGGATCAAAATTTGATTTGTTGTGTAAAAAGTTGCAGTGTCACGGACTCAATGATCCATTTGCAGCAGTTAACAGCTCATTAAAAGCTCAATGGATGTGAAGATTGTTAGAAAATAACAACCTTCCTTGTCTTTTGGTTTGGTTACTTTAAACTGTTGGATGGCTTTAGAAGACTTTTATAACACTTGGTGTGATTGTGCGTTTTCATACTTTTTAAAGCTTGAACACTTCAATCCATATTCATCCTGTCCCCCAACAACCAATAGAGTCTTCAGAATTTTTCCATTTGCGTTTCACAGAAAAAAGAAAGGTTCTGGAACGACATGAAAGTGAATCAATAAGAACAGATTTAAAATGACTGAAGCTCTATTCCTTTAAAGGTCTAATATCTTTCAAAAAGCTGTGAGTGTGTCACGTCGCATGGCTGTTATACTTTTAGTGGAAACAGGCATGGTTCCTAAATAAGTCATTGTGTTAACCACTATTTTATTAGCATCCTATTCATGTGGCTTATTTCTTCTTGTAGTTTATAGTTTAATTTTAAAAGTGCATATGTTTTATACTTGTTCACTTGTTTGTTTACATCCATCACTGTGAAAGGTGATTGTAAATTCCAAGCTCAATTGATGCAATATTGCGCATGTGAACATGTGTTTGTGTTTGTTTTTTGCGTGTGGACACTGCCTGTGTCCCGTTTTTACCTCCCAGTAGGTCTTCTCCACAGCAGCTGTGGCTGTGGTCAAACAGTGCTCCATGGTGATGGTTGTTGGTTTGTGCCTGGGGGCTGCAGTGGGGTCTCTGAGCTGGGGAGCTTCACAGCTCTCTGATTCTTGGCCAGTATTGTGTAATCACTCACAGTGGCGCTGCAAAAACAGCTTTCACAATCAGCTGGATGTCTCTCAGTGGGCCAGCACTCCAGCGGGGACAGGGAGAAGGGCATATTAGTAGAAAGAGGACAGCAAGACCCATGGGACGGGCGTGTTGTGTTTATATGTTTGAGTTTGTATGAATGTTTGTGTAGGCATTAGTTAATTTGCACGTGTGTGAGATTGAACCAAAGTTAGCACGAGTAAGTATGGGGGAGTTTGTTTAGGTGTGTGCGTGTGAGAGTGTATATATATGTAGAGGAACTGTACGTCCGCTCCAGCTGTGTTTGGGAATCTGACAGATTATTCACTACATTAATTCCCTTTATTAAGCCTCTGGGTCCAGGCCAGGCCAGTGAGAAACACTCACAGCTGTAACCCCCTCCATGCCACAGCATATGGCTGACTCGGCCTGTACTCTGTTTATGGGTGATACTGGGAGCAAGAGATTTCCCCCCTACTGCTTTTGTGCTTGTGAATTTGTCTGCACATGTAAGTTTATGTGCTTTGTATTTGTCCTGTATTTGTATGTATATGTAGGTGCGATTGACCCAATATCTGGTATATGCTTTTTAAAGTATGTGGTTTTAAGTTTGGATTTCCATGTTAAAGAGTACATCATGGCTGACTGCTAATAGGTTATAAGAAGTCATAAAAATACATAATTATGTAACTAATGAATATTATATGAATCTGGCAACTGCTGTTTTATTAGTTTGAGCGGTAGAAAAATTAATGTCAGAGATGAGTGTGGTCGTTGAGCTTATTTATTTATTTTTTGTCAGAATAGGTCACTTATTTTGCAGAGTGCACCTTTAAAAATTAAACATCTTTAAACATTTACTGACCCTTTTACTGACATCGTTCAAAATCTCTGGAATTTCTTCTGTGGAACTCAAAAAGTGTCCTCCACAAACGTCATACAGGTTTGGAACAACATGAGGGTGAGTAAATAGTGAATGGATTTTCATGAAAATTTTAGAGACAGTTCACAAAAAATAAGAAATAAATCTTCATTTATTTTTATTTGATTTAAAATCTCTAGGATATGTTTTATGTTTATAATTTTGTTTTTCAGAAGAAAGTAATACAAGTTTGTATGGGATCCCGTTTTTTAGGTAATTGAGACATTTTATCACACAATTCTGTCTTTTTTTCCTCACAATTGTGCATTTATTGTGCTTATATAAATACAGACTGTCTCCTCACAATTGTGAATTATAAAGTCAGAATTGTGAGATATAAACTCAGTTATAAAGTCAAAATTGCAAGATATAAACTGGCCATTCTGAGTTCATCTCAGAATTGTGTGATATAAACTCACAGTTGTAAATTATAAAGTCAGAATTGCCAGAAATTTGCTGAATTGCATGTTTGTATCTCACAATTCTGACTCTTTTTTTTTTTGTGTCGATTCAGAAATTCAGAATTGCATGTTTATATCATAAATTCAGAATTAAGAAATAAATTCAGAACTTGTAAATATGTCAGAATTGTGAAATGTCAAATGAAGATTTGCAATTACCTGTTTTTGTCATTTTTATTCAGTGTCAGAAAACAGGCTTCCAAAGGTTTGGAATGACACGTTCACCCAAAAATGAAAATTCTGACATTACACTTAAAAGAATAACTTAAATGTGAGAAAACCTAATTGCTTGTAAATGCTTTAACCTCTGATAACGGGAGGCCAATCTCTGACAAACCAAAAATTCATAGAAATGTCAATAATAATCCTAATGTTTTGATATTAATTAAGCATAGCTGACAGAGTCCATTTCAGTGAATATTCTGCAAAGATGAAACCCCAGGAAGCTTGACGGAAAATGAACATGATTCTAAATATGTTTTCTCTCATGTTAGAGGATCAATCCACTCTTATGACCGCATGGAGGGAGAAGTCGAATATTCTTGGCCCTTGTGCAAAGAGCTTTCAGTGGCCTTGAAAATGTTCTCTTGTTGGCAGATGAATCAAAGTGCTGCCGTTCCTTGATGTATTGTGAAATATTTATCAAACGAGACAATACAAGGAGTGGCACAAATCATAAATATTAAGTAATATAAAAAATGCTAACTGAAAACACATTTTAGAGAGAGGGCAACATGGGGCCTCTCTCTTACCATGAAAAAGACACTGAATCTGGGGAATAGATGCATTAAAAACAGTGGAAATATAAACCATGCATCCGGTCTTTTGCAATACGTTGCATGTTGATCGCTATTGTAAAATGTCAGTAGGTGACCTTAAATGAAAAGCGAGCATTTGGGATGGGGCCCCTCTTGCATTAGTCGCCCTCAGAGGCCATTCTGAATGCTTGTTCTGCTGAGGACTGTAAGAACTGCAGATATAATGTTAGGTCAGTAGATAGAGTGATAGAGACTGTCAAGCTGAAAAAAGGACAAAAACTCAACATTAAAGTGCAATGAAAGCAGTCCCTAGTCCACTTGTGTGTTATATTGCAAGCCTTCTGAAGCCATACGATAGCTTTGTTTGAAGAAACCTAAACTCTACTAAGCTCATAGCTTTCAAATCATATGTAGCGTCCATGATGCCGGTCAGAATCAGTCACATCCAACATCATTGGTTCATGTTGTCACCAAACAAAAGACATATGTGAAATGCCATTTTCTTTGAGAGCGGTACAGTACAGGATACTATACAGTACAGCAACAGGATGAATATTATTGCAAAACAAAATGCATTTTAGTGTATATATAAATATATATAAATATCAGCAACTAAGCCAAATTGCTTTTTCATTCTTAGTTTGTCCCTCTGAATAGAATTTTTTTTTCAGGGGCATAAAAACCTGATGATTTTGTCTAAAGTTTAAATAAACGGTTCCATTAAAATATATATTTTTATATAAATATTAAATCATTTGAAATCCCAGGCTTTAGGAAGTTTTTTTATAGGTCTCTTGTGTATAATATATGTCATGTTTGTAATCTTGTTGATTTTCAGGTTAAAAACAGCTCTCTTGGTTGTGTGAAACTGCAAATATGATATACATGATGCAAATATAAAAGACAAAAAAATCATACAGGGTCATTATTTGCCCCCATATCTCAAATGCTGTGAGCATTATGTAAGAGTTGTATTTAAGAAGTGATACACAGTAAATTTGTGGACTCTCAATGTTTGCTTTTTTGCAAAGTGAATGACATACTCTAAAGTCAGCTTGTGCATCTTAAAAAACAACAATCGCAATATTGTTGAAAAAGGGTGTACATTGCATTATAATAAAGAATGGTCACCCTGCGTTATGCGTTATAGTCGCCTAGAGTCACCCACCCCCATGAATTCTCACCCTTGTTCGGTGTACAGGGAAGATCTTAACCAGAATTTTTAAATGACTTTTACTGTAAGTACATTGTACTGTATAAAGCTTTAATCTGAACAAAAGCATGTGGCTAACACCCGTGTTTAAAAAAATTCATCACTTATACATACACCGCAAAGGCTGAGTGGCCTATAGACACGTGTGACAGCATTCTCCATGGACCAGAGCCAAGCCTGTGGCGGCAGATTGGCTGCAACACGAGAGAGCGACCAGCTCTTGAATTTAATACCATCATAATGCTGGCTTTGTTTAGTGCCGCTAGCAAGAAGGATCCAATATCGACACATGTCATTGCATCATCCATCAGCCCTGCTTCAAAACCCAGCTCTTCTCTTTTTGATGCTGCTGGTAAAGTTGCCTTCAGTAGCAAATCTGAGATCATTTTTTTCTAACATGGTTACTGTTAAGAATTGGAGAAGTTGGTTCTGGTGAGTAATTAGAGGCAGGTTGATTCCATTTTCTTAAAGTTTGGTAGAAAGACAGTTGCTATATTTCATTTATGCTATATAAATAAACTTGAATTGAATTATGCATAGGGGAGTTGATATTGCCTGTTCATCAGGATACTAAATACAACTCATCAATCAATGTCCAAATCATGTGATTATATGAAAATATGACTGGGATGCTAACCTCCAAAACATCTGAGCCTGAATAAAAGGCAATTGTGATTTTATATCTGAAAGTCACCTCTATATCTGTCACGCCGTGGGCGTGTTCCGTGTTTGTTTATTCTGTCCATTTGCTTTCCGTGTGTTTTCATGCCTGTCCCTGACGTGTCTCATTGTTTGTAACCCCGCCCTGCCATTAGTGTTCACTCCCTGCCAGCCATGTGTTTCCAGGTGTTCCGTATTGTCTTTTGATTATGTCTCGTATTTAAATCGTGTCTTGTGTAGTGTCCAGTTGTCTGTTGTTAAAGTTTAATTGGTCGTTCGATGTCCGCTTTGATCCCGTGTTTCTTTATTAAATCTTTTACGTTCAATGGAACTCTTATCTCCGTGTTTCCTTGCCAGCTGAGAAGCGAGATCGCGACAGCTGTAGCAGCCAATCGTTACAATATCTATATCTATATCTATATCTATATCTATATCTATATCTATATCTATATCTATATCTATATATATATCAAGCTTTATATCTTGTAAATCTGACTTTTTCTCATATTTAAGACCTTGTGGCAGAATCTTTTATATTTTATAATATGACCACATCTCACAAACCTCAATTTATATGTCACACTTGTGACTTTCTTAAATTTGTGATTGTGTTTAACAATGTAAATGTAAATGTTTTAGTTTTTTTGCAAAACTGGACAATTGGACACAGTGTGAATATATCTTGCAGTTGTGATTTTTGTTTTGCAAGTCTCAAATTTGTACAATGTGACTTTAAATCTTTTTTTAAGTCGTTTCTCATAATTATGACTTTGTTACAAACATTGCAACTTTATATCTTACAGTACATTGTGACAGTCATGATTTTGTTTCTGGCGACTTTGTCTTACAGTTTATCATAATTGGGACATTGTGTCACAATGTGACACTGTGTTCCGATGGAAATATCTCACATTGTTGCTTTATGTCTCACAATTGACCTGTTTATTTTTATTTTCTGGAAGCAAATGTATTTTATGGATGTACATCCAGAGATATATACACACTAGAGGTGTGCTGTGCTGCACCCCTGACCCCCATAAGCTTTCAAGACAGAACAATATGCTTGTTTGTAAGTGCCATTTTTTCATGACTTTGCATCAAACGCTTTTTGTGTTGTAGCATCAAATTGCCTCTAATTGTGCCAAAATAGTTGAAAAGATACATAATCAATAGGGTAGTGCAGCTGTTTCCAAAGGAGCCTTTAAACACAGCTGCTGCTGCACCCAACATCCCCCCCTCTCTCTTCTGACTCGTCCTCCACCCATGTTTTTCATTTTCTGTTCGCTTTCAAAAGCTGTCACCTTAACAACGGGCCATATAATAAGTCCCTGTTCCCTTATGAGCCCTGAACCCCAAAACCGCCCAGAGCCGGGTGCTGGTTTGCCCGTCTTTGTAGTATACGGAATTTAAGCTCTCAGTATGACTGTTTGAAAATGTTTTATTAAGTTTTACAAAGCCCTTGGCTTCAGTCAGGAACAGGGGGACTATTGTCCCTTGCATCTTCTAGAAGCTGCTGTTCAGCTTAGCAGCAGATGAGTGTTAGCCTGCGATTGCAGTATGACCCGTAGTTGTGTGTATTACTTCTTTGCAAAAAGGATGAAGGTGACTGTACTTCCACCTTTTACTCCCTCGTTCTCTTTTTTTCTGGCTTTGGTTGAATCAGCTGAGGCAGCATGTTGTTGTGTTGAGAGGAAACATGTGGTTTCTGTTAGTAGGGACTGGGTGTCTGGCACCATGATATGCACTGGGGGTTAAAGGAAGATGGGAGGGGTTGGTGGGGTAATGGGACATTGAGATTGAAGACCCCGTAGGAGGATCGGAATCAAGAGAGAAACACTCTGCCATTGTGACTTGTAACTTTGGCTTGTGAATTGTAACTTTCTCCATTATATACAACCTGAGTTTTCCAGTGAACACATTTTTAAAAATGTACTTGAAAAGCAAAAATGTGTGATTTTAGAGAGACTGGGGCAAGTTGTCACACTTTTAACTGCCGTTAATACTTATCAGAGTGGGTTTAGGTGGGTTTTTTTATTCCCAGAATTTATATTTTAGTTTAAAGAAAAAAAGTTTAACAGTTTTTCTTGCTCATGATAAAAAATACAATTCACTGACTTTTAGCAGAGCATGTTTTTCCAATGAAACATACATTTTATAGGCCTGAATGCAAAATTGTACAACAAATATATAACACAAATCATGAAACAGCAAAAATGTAAATCTTACAGTAAGATGCTAAAGTATGAAACTATATTTTTATATATTATAATGTATAATGACAATCTCGATCGTATACTCATAAAATACTCCTTTCCTTAGACTACAATTTAACCTTTGGTTTGAAATCTAACTTCTTGCCTGATTGTATGCCAATATGAATATATATGAAGCTTGTGACTTACCTCTGTGACAATGCAACCTTTTGTTTTTTCTTGTTTCCTATATAAATCTAAACACATACATCTAGTGGCGAATTTGTTTAACATGAGAGAAGGAAATATTTGAATGGTGTACACTACCAATTGAAGGATAAAGGATAAAAAATCAAAGGTCTTTTGATTTTGTTAAGCCATTTTTTACTGTAAATGTCACTGAATCATGCTAATACAAATTGTGAACAGCCATAAAGGAACTACAAGGTGATTAAGCGGTGTAATATGTGCATATGTCTTTGCAGCTGGAGCAGATGCTGTTGCAGCAGTCAGGAGATTCAGACCAGCAGAGTGTGTATGGCGCAGAGCAGGGTTGGCTAAGAGAGGAAGGACGATCTTATAGGCTGAAGCTCCAGGCCTTTCAGGAGAGCCAACACAGACAGGCTCAGCTGGTGCAGAAACTACAGGCAAAGGTCCACTGTTAGATGTGGTCTCATTCAACACATTTAATTTTTGTCAAAGTTGGGAAAGATTCTTTGAGGGGAAAATGATTTTGTAATTCTAGGGTATTTACTTTTAGAATATACATATCAAAAAGAAACCATGGAACTTTGGTGTAGTTGGGAATGTGCTCCATCTTAAGTTGCGGAGTGAAAGTATTTGTCTGTGTCTGCAGTTGCTCCAATATAAGAAGAGATGTGGAAATCTAGAGCAGCAGGTGCTGGAGAAAACCTCAGAGTCAGAGAAGCTGAGGCTCTCAGTAAGTCTTACTGGAGAACTTCACAGCCTTTTTGAATGACTGGGTCCTACTTTATATTAGGTGGCCTTAATTACTATGTACTTACATTTAGATTAATCATTTGGTGCAGTGCATTTATTGTGTACAGTACATGTGTTTACATTGTACTTATATTTAAAAAAATCTGTAATTTCTGTAATTACATTTACAGTTACACTATTGACCCATCCCTTACACTTTAACCCACCCTTAAACCTACCCATACCCAAAGTCTTTTGAAATTCAACATGAACACAACAAGTACATTATACATATTTTTTTATATAAGTACATACTGTGGTAGTTAAGGCCACCTAATATAAAGTGTGACCAATGAATGAGGCACTTATATAGCATTTTATTGTGTATTGCTGTACACCCAAACCACTTTACAATCATGTCGTGCAGCATCCACTTGAATGATGTGATGGCAGCCACAGTACAATGGCACCAGTGCGTTGGAGCTTTTGAATTTTAAGAAATCTGTCTGCTCCTGTGACTTTTCTAATTGTTGTCAGGTGTGCTGTATTTTGGTGTATTAGGTATAAACCTGCTTCTGTCCATGTATTTAGCTCCAGTCACACCTAGACTCTTCAGCACACCGTCTCCAGCGCTTTGAGCAGGAACACAGTATGGATGTCCAAAGTAAACTTGCTCTATTGGAGGATGAGCAGAAACGGTAAGAACAAGAGTGATATGCACTTCTAACAGTGAGAGGGGCAGCAAAACATGCAGGGGGCGGCAATGACTAAAATGAGGGAGAATGGGTGAATCAGCCAAAGAGTACGTCAAGACTTGCTGTTTGGAACCAAAAGAGAACTGTATGTTAAAAACTGATAAAACCTTGTAGAGAGTTTCTGCTTAAAAATCTAGCTTAAAAAGGTAGTTGTGTTTTGGAACATAGTACCTGGTTTCCTAAGCCAACTGTTTAAAAACATAAACTAGTAGCTGATCCATGGTGGTCTACCAGCTAGCACCACCTAAAGACCAGTTTGTATCAACCAATCAACCAGTGATCAGCCTGAACAGGTAATGGCCAGCTAATGAACAGCAGTCCTCCAACTTGTTGTAGACCAGACTGGAAAACTTGCATGGAGAACAGCATGGACCAGCTAACAACCAGTTTAACCAGCTAATGACTAACTGGAACCAACTTGGACTGGTTAGTTGTTAGATTAGATGGTTACACTTTATTTTGATAGTCCACTTTAGACGTTCTACTATAAGTAAATGTGTAACTTTGTACGTCAACTACATGTCTACTAAGTCTCTGTGTAAACTGTTAGGTAGGTAGGTTTAGTGTTAGTAGAATAAGTTTCTCATAGTCAGTATGGTGTATGTTGTGAAGCCATCAAAATAAAGTATTAGAAGATATTAAGCAGACAGTTTACAAATACTCTAATGAATACTAGTTGACATGTAGAACAAAGTTACTTGCTTTTAGTAGAATGTCTGAAGTGGACTGTCAAAATAAAGTTTTACTGATTAGACCAGCTGCTAATGAGCACCGTAGACCAGCTAGAAACCAGCTTCCATGTTCTTCTAGATATGCATCGTTCTAACAATGAGAAACGACACGTGAACAACATATAGTAAGGAGGTAAACAGAGCTGAACTGCTTTAAATGAAATCTCCTAGCTGCCTACTGCCTACAAGAACATACTGGAAATGAATAGTTTTAGAAGGGGGTGTCAAAAACAAAAGGTATCCAGTTTGTCAGACTTAATTATCACAGCCTTGTTCACCGTCTCAGCCAAATAGTTTTTACTGCACTTCATACAAAGAGCCGGCCAACCTACCAACCCAGATACCAGCCTTTAAAAGAAAGTGATTTACTGTGCCATTCGCCTATAATTGAAATGGTTATGGCAAACTCTGGGCCGCAAAGCTGCCAAGCTCTCATTCATTTATACACCTTAGGGCTTCTGTCAGAGAGCGCACTGCAAGGCGCAGTTCATCAGATCATCTGTGGCTCTGCAGTATTTTAACACAACATATTTAATTTTCTATGTCAGAGAAGTCAACTGTGCCAGGGCTCTTGAGAATTTCACAGCATGCCACAATTAACTGAGATTTAGCAGGACAGAAATGTTATGCCTGGTATACTACTGCTAAAATGGCTTTGTGCTTTCTCAGAGGGGCACAATCAGAATTAAGCCAAAACAAAGAATTATGGAGCAGATCTACGTATTGAAAATGATTAAACACATTCTCGTAACTTTGAACGTGTCTCTCTCTGTTGCTCACCACTTTGATGGTCGTTTTGTTCGTCGCCCTTACTGCCTCACACCCTGGTGTCAATTTTTGTATGTAACTGGGTGGATTCTTTCATGAATGATGTAAATAACCCTGTAAACTATTTGACAAGCAAATCTGGTGGCAATTAGGTTGAAGCTGACATGGACTTTATAAAACTGTCACGCACATTCTCCTCTAAGCGTGGCTGGCAATGTAGCAATGTGACGTGGGCCTTTAGAAGCCTGTAAACATAGAAGCTGATAGAGTTTGGCTCGTGGCTTAACAGGTGGAGGTCTGAAGGGATACAGTGCTCTGAAGCAGTTCCATATATTTCACAGGTGTTCTGGTTTGAGCCAGGTTAATGCGCTGCTCCGGGAACAACTCGAACAAGCCAACGAAGCCAATCAGGCCCTGACGGAAAGCCTGCAGAAGGCACGAGAGGAGGCAGAGCAGAGGGACACGCGACTCAGGAGGGAACTTGAGGTGAGAGGGAAGAGGAAAAAGAGACAGAGGGAAGGAAGGAGAGATCTGTAGTGTGTGTTTTTATCCAAATCCACAGTTTAAGGAAAATCTTTCCCTAATCCAACCCAATGAAACTCAACTCTGGAACTTGTGGAATTCCACCCTGGTGCCTGTTTTGTCAGTCTGGACACTGTCTTTGTTTTAAATCATTGTTGTGATTTTCTCAGCTGTTGTTTCCTGTGAAAACATTCCAGTCGATTGGAAAAAAAGAGCGAGAATTCATTGCTCGGTGCAAACATCTGGTGATATGAAGGAGCTCATGTAGTATTCAGCCTCATACAGTCAAGAAAAGTTTACTGTATCAGTTGCGTATGCGAGTCTCTCAGTGTGTGCACCTACTGTAGCAGTTCGAGTACTGTATGTGTGGGCGCATTCATTATTTTTTGCATGTGTGCATCTATAATGGAGACATCTTTAACCTCTTTGCCACCCTCCTTATTACCGAACCTGTTGACCATATGGCCATGCTGCTCTCTCGCAGATGAATACCTCCCGAAGCGGCCGTGAGCAAGCCCGTGTGCGATCTCTGTGGCGCCAGGCTGCCTTCCTGCGAAGCTCTTTCACTCAGCTGCGGGCCTTTGCTGACAGGTGAGTGTAGCTAGCAGCCAGAACCCTCTTTCCCAACCCGCCACCATTTATCCCCACTCGGGATCAAAGCACAGCAGGTCACCTGGGTCACCCCTCACCCATCCTGACCGCATCATCCTGGGAAATGTGATGGTTAGATTGCCCCTTGAGATTAGTTTTGAGCCATCCATCAGAGCCAAGCTTGATGAGGGCTCGGCCTGTGTAAATGCTGTGATCATTGTTGAGTAATTTGCTGTAATGTGGATTACTCAACACATGGACAGCGGAGAAAATGTTCACGACCCTTACTCAGACACGACACCGTTCAAAGAGTTTATTCCCAGATCACAATATAGTTTCGGCCATCTGGCTCTCGTCAGTTGTGAACAAAACACATTTCCTTGGGAACGTAAGGCAATTGTTGTGTAAGGGAATTTCATTGCTGCTGCTGCTGCTGGTTGTAATAGTTTTTTTGTGCTTCACAGGAGTCTGTCAGACATGCGAGCCGAGTGCGCGGTGGCTGGCTGTCGTCTTCAAACGGCCTGTGTGAATCTGGAGGCTAGCATGGGCCAGCCCTGTACCCCTGCTAGCAGTGGAGTATCTGCACTGGAGAATCAACTAAGAGACAAACTGAAAGAGGCTATGCAGCTGCAAGCCCGCTTTGATGCAGAGAAAGTAGAGCTTAACTCTAGGTACAACATGCGTACATGTCCCATTCATTTTTCAAAAGTAATATACAAGTGTCATCATGCTTGAGCAGCACACTGCAATAAATACATACAGTATTGGCAGCTGGGGTTAAATTATGGTATAACAGAGTGTCATAAATTTCAGCACCTATCCCTAAGCTTTGAATTGAATTATTGATGTCCTGAACTCACATCTCCTAGATGACTCATTGTACATTGTCCTGAGTGCTGACACATAGGGAAGGTCAGCACAGATTGCCTCATCTATCCAGCTATGTGGCATGCCAAAAGAGAAAGAGTGTGTCTCTCTATTTGCTGTTCAGTATCCTCTACATTCTTCATTTACTTGTATAATGTGTCAGTGGTCCATGACACTTTCTTTTGAGAGCGGATCCATGGATCTGACAAAGCAGGGTTGAGGTCTTCTGATATATGGAGTCATTGCAGCTTCTTTCTTATACATCTTTTCATCAGTGACAGTTTTATAATGTAGAGAGCAGAGATCACTCTCCATTTTGATATATGAAATTTTAGCCGAGCTTTATTGCAGCGAGAAGAAAGGGCCATAGATAAATGGGTATCAAATAAGCACACCATAGAGAGATCATTTTGTCTCAGTTGTGTTAATGCTACTCACATGCACATTTTTTCCCTTCACATTGTGATAGTATGTGTGCTTATGCAGATGAATGAGTACTGTATGTCCTAGAAAATCTCAGAACTTCATAAAATCTGTGCCTATTTAAACTTGCAGATTAGAACTTGAAACTTGAAATTGAAAATGGTGTTTTTTTCTTAACAGTACACCTATCATTTACATACCTTTGTGTCTTAAGCTTTGAACCTTCCAAAGGTATGCTAAAGCTCCAAAATATAACATAAATGTGATCCATACAACTCCCGAGTCTTCTGAATCTAAATGGCTAAAATATATGTTGTTATGCACTTATGATACTGACTTCCATTGAATTATTAACCATTGAAGTCAGAAAATCTGTTGATTTGTGAACAAATGACTCAGGACAGTTCTGTGAACCAGGTCTACTGATAAATTAAAATCGAACATTACTTTTCACATAAAAATGCCGAAGAGAGCTATTATGGATTCCAAGATTTTGTTCCTCTGTTCCTCATAATCTATCATATGACTTAAGAAGTCAGAAAGAAACTTTTATGATACTTTGATATTATAATATTTAAAGCCTAATATGCATGTACCGGTACAGGATCCTGGAATTGGGTGAAATGGTGAAGAAGCTCCGAGCACAGAACATTGAGAAGGAAAGCAATCTGACAGCACTGCGAAGCAGCTTGGACAGGATGGTGAGCAGTGTTGCAGTAAAATCTTTTGCATTTAATCACTTAGCAAATGCTTTCATCCAAAGGGACACAAATGAGTAGGCTAATATGCTAATCATGTTAACAACATGCTAATCATGCTAGCAACATGCTAGTAACTTGCTACTCATGCTAGCAACATGCTAGAAACATGTCAATCATGCTAGCAATATGCTAGTAACATGCTTATGTTATCATGCTAGCATCATGCCAGTGAAATGTTAATCATACTAGAAACATGCTAGCAACATGCTAATCATGCTATAATCATGCTAACATCAAGCTAGTGACATGCTAATCATACTAGAAACATGCTAGCACAATACTAGGAACTTGATAATCATGCTAGAAACATGTTATCAACATTCTTGCTAACCTTGCTAGAAATATGCTAGTAACATGCTAATGTTATAATGTGTTACATGTTAGAATCATGCTAATCATGCTAACACCATGCTAGAGACATGCTAATCATGCTAAAAACATGCTAATCATCTATCTATCTATCTGTAATCTGATTTTATAATCTGACTATTTCTAACTATTTTAGACTGAAAACTCAAACTTAAGCTTTTCAAACATTTTAAACTTAAACTGTTTTAACTTTTTTAACTTAAATTTTTTCCAAACTTTCAGCTCCGGCTTTCTCAAGCCAACTTAAAGTTTGTCTCAACAAACTTTTTTTATCAAGTTCCAATACTTTTGCTCAAAAATGTGTGGATTTAAACAAAATGTGATATCTTGTCAGATACATTCCTGGAAATAAAAGGTGGCAAGTAAATCTCTTGTCTAATACTCACCTTTTGATGTCAAACATGAATGTTTTTAGTCTACAGCAAAAATAAAGCAATTGACCTAATACTTTTGGAAGGGAGTGTTTGTCTTTAGTCATTTATTGAAGATGCCTAAGAGCTGGATTGAGTTCACCAGGTCATTTCACCAGCAGGGAGCAATTAACGTAAGAGTCCAAGAATCAAATTAGAACCATGGTATTGCCAGAATCATAATTGGGAAGACTAGTCAGTCCACTCAGTCATTAACTACTGTACTACTTTCTTAATGACTTATCTTGATTTATCTGGAGTCTGGTGTGTTTCATGACTGTTCAAGAACCTGCACTTTGACCTGAATGCTTTCCTGTACAGGAAATAAATCGGTCCGAAGACAGAACCGAGAGGGATGCCTTACGCAGTGAGATCAGCAGTCTGCAACAGTTACTGCACAACATTAATCAGGTTTACTGAACATGATTGCCATGATATTCTGGGCTGGATGTACAAAACATGAGAGGATTGTCAACTTCCCTCTCTTTTTTCCCTCTCCTCTTTTAGGTGGTTAGTGTTGAGAGTTCCTCAGACTTATCAAAAAATGAGCACCCATATGCAGGATCTATTTCCTCTTCTCAACGAGACAGTATTCTGATATCTGTGCAGAGAGCCCTCTTACAGCGGCAGGCACAAATTCAGGTTTGCAACATACCTTCTTATAAGGTGTCATCACTCCTAGTGGTACAGAAATTACACACTTCCCCATGTCTCCCTAATAGTTTACTCTGTTATCAAAGAAGCGTATGTAATTTCAGCACATTTATCTATGAATTAAAATATCTATCCACCCAAAGGAGCTGCAGGCACGTCTGGATGCTTCCCAAGAGCAGGTTGCCACCTTTCGAGATCAGCTGCATGTGGGGGAAGATGAAACCAGAAGCCTGGAACAAAGAATCCGGGAGCTGCAGCAAGAGAATCAGCTTCTGGAGAGATCTGAGGAGGACAGCACTAGAGATGCCCAAAGATACCGCACCTCACTGGGCATATTAAACAGGTAGAGTCAGGGACTTAATGAACCTGGCACTTCAATAAAGAATGTCATTGTTCAATAGAAGTATAACCTGCACAACTGAGTTTCTACCTGACCATTTATAACCTCTACTTTTACATCCGTATTTTTCTGTAGAGCTGTTTCCTCATCGCTTTATTTTTCAGCCTAAACTAAAAGGCTGGTTTATAAATGTTTTTACTTATTTTTCTAGAACCTTAATAAATAAGTTTTGTTATGCTGCAAAGGCTCATTTTTCTCATTTAAGCACGCAAACTCACATCTTTGCAAATTCTCTAGTTTTAAGACTATAACTTAAACAGCCACAGACCACACCACAACTGTCCCTTTCCTTTTCTCCCATTGTAGTGAAAAAGGAGAGCTTGAGAGGCAGCTCTCAGCCCTGCAGCAGCAGCTGGAATGCGCACAAACAGAGCAGGAAGCTTTGAGAAGCTCCTCTCTGGATGTTCAGAGGCAAAGAGACCTCCTCAGGCAGCAAAGGGAGGACCTGGAGAGGCAGCTGGCTCGAGAATGCTCTGAATCCGAGAGGGGGTATGGCATTGCGAAACCTCAAACCCCTTGACTTCCTTCTTGGCCCTTGTTTATTTCCCTGTCCTATTGTTTACAGTTAGTATGACTAGCACATGTTGTCCTTAAAGTAGCCTTGAATCAAACCAGAATAGTACTGTTTACAAAATGCATTAAACATGAAGATGCATAATGCATTAGTTTACTGGTTAGGTCAGAGGTAACAACCCTGATCATGTGTTATTACAGTATGTACTGTATATGGGTAAGAATGGTTTTGGATGTGATATTTCACCTTAAGTCTTTTTTGAGCAAATGTCTTTTAGTGTGCCTATACCTTAACCTTAGCATTGTTTACGTTAGAATTATATTTTGTTTGTGCGTACATTTCCTGTGAGCTGATTTGATCGCTCTGTGTCATAGTGTGCCTGGGATTTCTTTACTTGTTTCTTGTTTTGTTTTTGTCAATTTGTGTGCATTTTTGTTTTTCTGCAGACGACACACTCTGGAGCAACTGGAGATTAGACACTCTGATGTGCGTAAAGAGCTGGTCACACTAAAAGAAGCTCTGAGTCAGCTTACTTTACAGAAAGAGGTTTTGGAGGATGAAAAGAACAGTCTTGCACAGGCTCTCTCTAGGGTAATGCTCTATACATTCACACAAAACCCACACTAACCCACCCACTTATTCACTCATCCATTTACTCACCCACTCATTTATCCCATCACATTCACCTGCTCACTTATTAATTCACTCACTACATCTTAGTCCATTTTTATACACTCACACATTCTTTCATTCTTCCAGCAGTCATTCACTAACATATTCTTTCAAAACACATTTCCTCTTAAACCACTCAGTCATTAACTCCCTTCCTCACTCACATACTGTATTTACTTTCTCATTAATTCATTCTATCGCTCACATATTCACTCATTCATTCATTCATTCATCTGAACAACACCTGATCTAAGTCTGTATAAAACTGTTCTCACCTTGCTACAGTGAATTACATCCAGTCATAAAACTGTTTACCCAGTTTTGCATTATTTATCCATTAAGTAAATACAGAGTTTTTCCCCTGTCAAATGTCCAACTCAGTTGAATTACTGGAAACTCTGTTTACTTTGACCTTGGGTGAGTTATGTAGCTCTGCTTATTTGTAATAATTGATATTTACCATGCAAAACTCCCTTTGTAAGATTTTTCATCACTTACTCTGTCTAACTTACAGTTTTTCCACACTTCCGCAGTTCTACCACAGGTCATTCTGGGGACAAAATGTAACGGTTAAACTCCAGTGCTATTAAACAGCTCTGCAAACATATTTTACTCTAACCGCTGATTACAAAATAAATGCTGGTTACGTGAACTTGGTAGCTAATGATTGGATGTAGCCAAACTTCCCACTGATGTTTGTACTTCCTCCCTATAGGCGGAGGCCCAGAATGCTGAGCAGGAACTGGCACTCACTAAACTACGAAGTGAAGATGCAGGGCTACAGGACTCCCTGGCCAAGATGGGAGCCCTGAGTGAGGGATTGGCTAAAGATAAGGTTGAACTGAACCGTCTTCTCTTACAGGTCGGGGTCATGGAACTGGATATTGTGCACCGTGTTAAAGTAGTAAATCTTGAATAATCTCTTATTCTTTTCATAGTTAACTCTTAAGCCATACTTTCTTCTTTTAGATGTATACAATAAGATTCACAGTTGATACGGGAAGTATTCAGACCGCTGTACATTTTTTACTCTTTGTTATATTGCAGCCATTTATTAAAATGATTTAAGTTAATTTTTTCCTCGTTAATTTACACACAGCAGTATTCAGAACCTTTGTTCATTATTTAGTAGAAGCACCCTTTTGATCTAATACTTTTTGGAAAAGATGCAGCAAGTTTTTCACACCTGGATTTGGGGATCCTCTGCCATTACTCCTTGCAGATCCTCTCCAGTTCTGTCAGGTTGGATGGTAAACGTTGGTGGAGAGCCATTTTTAGGTCTCTCCAGAGATGCTCTATTGGGTTTAAGTCAGGGCTCTGGCTGGGCCATTCAAGAACA
>JAUCMS010000105.1:9357959-9383493 GCA_032357445.1 Enteromius radiatus
CACACATTCAGAGCCGACACGCTGGAGGGCGTTCCCAAAGCGTCATGTGACGCAGCTCGAGTTCCTGAAAAGGAACTCATAATTTATGGATGAACATCTAGTACTCTCACCTTTTGAAATCTGATAATAATAAGATTAATTAGTAACTAATAGTTGCTAATTAGTATTGTTATTGTAATCATTGTGACCGGATGTTATGTGTTGTCTCTGCAGTCACAGATCTCTATCTTGGAGCAGACTCACTCTCAGAGGCTCCTGGAAGTGACGACTCGCCACAGGCAAGAGCTGGACCTAGAGACCGAGCGGATGAGGGACTCCCAGCAGCAGGCAGAGAGAGCACTGGAGGCTCGAGAAAAAGCTCACCGCCAGAGGGTTCACTGCTTGGAGGAACAGGTTTGGGAAAGCTTTAAAATTTTGATGTATTTTAATAGTGACATTTACTTCCCTTTCAATAGTAAGAAGCCTTTGATGAATACTTGACAGTTCTGTGTTTCTCAGGTTTGCACACTGAAAGAACAGTTGGAGCAGGAGATGAAGAGGAGGCAAGCATATATGAAACAGATGCTGAGATTGGGGCTCTGAAAACTGTAGTGCTTTGGGAATTCAGCTCATGGTGACCAACTGACAGCTTTTTGTTACCAAACATGTTTGTAGTCTCTCAGAGGCCTATAACCAATGAAACAGGGCCTGTGCTAACATGAATGGACTTATGCATAATGAAATGTTATACACACACATACTTTAGATTTAAAAACTCACAAAATCACTGGTCTCAGGGAGAATTGTTGGACTACATTTGCACAAATACTTTAAGAAATCCTGATCCACACCATAAGAACCCAATAACAACAAACAAAGAGATCACTGTTTCACCAAATGCTTCTCAATTGCCAAATTGTTTTAAGGATTTGTGCAGCAAACCGTTGAAACAGACCATAAATCTACCTTTAATCTATCCCTGTTCATCTTACAGCATTAAGCACAGTCTGAATTCTACACCACCACACACACTTTTAAACATCTGTACCTACCTTAAACATTACACCCTGGTTCCCCTAAACTGTTTTGCAAACCACAAAATTATGCTCTTTTCTTTCTACTTTGTAGCTTACATGATTGCTGTGATCATTTAAACACACTACTACCATTTAGAGAATAAGATCATCTTGTTTTAGTTAGCACCAATCAGCTAAATTACAGTTAGAGTGAATCAGGACAGAAAATGAATCATATATCCTAACTACAAATGCTGTTTTTATATTAATGCTTCCATATGGTGTTTCTCTTATTATGGGTGTTTCTTTTTTATAATCAGTACTATGTTGTAACTATTAGAAAACTGATTTGTTTCATCCCAAAGTAATTGTTATGTGTCAATAAAACCATACAAACAAGAAAAATAAAAATGAGGTCGATTTTTGTGGTCTGAAGAATTGCTGTCAGTTGGCTTTGGCGTATTTTGAATAATTGCTGTAGTTTATGATGTGTGCAAATAAGCTATAACTACCTATAAAAGAATCTTTGTGATGTTCCGCCTCCAAGATTTGAATCCCGCTACTAATGACCCCCTGGGTAAAAAGAATCTCATTTTATTTTAGAGCAGTTGTTTCAGGCACATTTCAAATATTTGAAATCTTGCCTTGTATGGTTAATTTGGAGGAAAATTGATTTTCAGAGAGTAAAAAATCTTTCAGTAAATCTCCAGTCCAAACCAAAGGGCTTTTGTATATTTTCCTCCTTTTGAACATACATCTTGTGTACAATATATAAGGAATGCACTATGACATCCCAACTTCTGGAACTCTTACACTGCCATGTGGTAGCGTCTACCACACATGTTCTACTATGGTAGGGTATTTCTCAGCAAAAGTTAAGAGCAGAGGAGAGTGCCCTGTCAGAGTCTCTTTAAAGCAGCCCTTTGATTACCATAGCTCCACCCAGTGCTTATCCAGTTACCGGTCTCTTCTCAGCTATTGGATGAGAGTTCCTAATCATGCAAGGTAGTGAATCCCTGGGGGGGTGGGGCTGGGTCTGAAAGAACTCCTTTGGCAGGCAGAATAGAGGTTTTATTGAGGATATTTCTAAACTAACCATCAGGGACCAAGTCACTGGATTGTAAAAAAAAAAAAAAAAAAAAAAAAATAGAGCCGAATCACTCTGCTCTCTCTTCTTTCTCTCTCTCACTCTGTTCATTTCAGTAAGCGGCACGGAGCACAGCAGCTCTTGAGCACCCAGCAGCACACAGAATGCAAGGAATCTACCCCCTTGTTATAGACCAACAGCCCAAGTACCAGGGCTAAGAGAAGATCTGAGAGGAAACAAAAGGTGGAATTAGAAACCAAAAGAGGAAAATTACAGAAACAGGGAGAAGACAGACAAAAAGGATCACTGTTTGAGCATTTGACACTGGGGTTTAGAGTTGTCTTGTTGTCTTCTCTCCATCCCTGTGCAGACAAGGTCATGGGGTGGCTGAGGAGACTTGTGCTCTCCATGTGCATGCTTCTTATTTTGCTTCATGGCGTGGAGCCGGCTGTACCCCTGGAGGAGTTCTACCCATTTGGCCTGGATGAGGGTGACTCCCAGACCATCGAGCAAGATGATGGAGGATCAGGACTGGTAGCAATCTCTGTGGCTTTCCCTTTCTTTGGAGAACGGCACACTGGACTTTATGTGAGTATAGACTGACTATGTTTGAAATGTTTGAGTCTTGTGCAGGCGAATCAGGTATTTCATTCAGTAGCTTTGAGGGAAATGGAGGCAGGTCTTACAGCTTGAGACTGGATAATGAACCTCTGCACCACAAAGTTTTATCATGTCACACACAGTGATTAAACTACTGGATGTTTTTTAGTGAAGAGATGACAGTATATATTGCTGCTGCAACACATATGCTTAAACTGTGGTTTGAGAGAGCGAGGGGGAGAAAAGAAAGAAGAAGAATGTCTGTCATGAGGAGAACCAGTGATAGAAAACAAGTGTGGCAAGTGCTCTGACAGGTCTCGGTTCTTTGATCATAGCTGTGTCCTGTGTTTCACTGGGCTTTGATCTGAGTCATGTACACTTTTCAAACTCAGCGCAAAGGAAGCTCCATCCTCGTAAGTCGACACCATCTGTTTTGATGCAGCATCCCAGTTGTATTGCCTCCCAAAATATGCTGCTCCACCCAGGGCACCCATCTTTACTACCAACTTTCCATCCCCAACACCCTGCCCAGCATTGCCGAGGTACCATGGTGACAGAGGCTAGGTTTCCAGACTGGGCTACAAGCGAATGGATGAATGAGATCACAATCCCAATGCAGCGGACAACTG
Source organism: Enteromius radiatus (assembly GCA_032357445.1). NCBI lineage: Eukaryota > Metazoa > Chordata > Actinopteri > Cypriniformes > Cyprinidae > Enteromius > Enteromius radiatus. The sequence goes on from JAUCMS010000105.1 coordinate 9,361,271, forward strand.
ACAGAGTAGACATGCCACACAACCAGTCTCTCTCCTAGCCGCTACATGACATTCTGTGCCCTCACAAATTTGAGGTGCAATATTGTGGTTCCTATTTTAAAGGCATGAAGTCACTTAGACATCCTGACCAATTCAGCTTACCGAAATAGAGCATGGTTGTCTACAGAACCTACTTTAACTGATGCATCTGTGCGTCACCTTGAGTGGTATCTCATATCTCAGAGCACAATGTAAATATTAATGTGAAACATAGACAAGATAAGACCCGCTGCGGATAGCAGTGAAGATCTAAAATTAGATTGTGTTAGAGTGGAAGATGACTGAAGGTACAGTTATGGGTGGTAAATACAGAAAGGGTGCATCGAGTACAAACTGGGAGGTAACTGCAGGTCGATCTGAGTAAGATTTTGCAAGTCACCGGTGCATTGAGGCATGCGACAGCCTTAAAACTGCGGCCATAATTTCTGTACTGCACTCAAGCTGCTTGAACCAAAATCAATTACACTTCAGCTTTATTGCACGCTAAAGCCACATGTTGATCTCTTCCGCAAGGGAGCTGCTTTTGAACAGGTGAGATTTTAGGGAGATCCTCATGGATAATTTCTTCCTGGAGGGCATTCCAAGCCTTCAGGCCTTGAAGAAAACAGAAAAGCTCTTGAACCAAACAATTTGAGGTGGTTCTTGAGAGTTGTCTCAGGGTATTACTGTAAGAGCTTCCCTAAAGCGAAAAGAAGGATCAGTACTGCCTGCTATTGCATGTTTCTGACCTACTCTTTCTGTCCACCTGCAGTCATCTTTTGCACTTTTTCACATTCATTCTCTCTTCATTTATGATATTAGTATTTTTTACTGTAAAAAAACAGGGTTTTGTTCACACGCTGTTTATCTATATTTGAGTCTCACTGTCAGGAATTATGAAATCTTTGCCATCCAGGACTTCCTTCTCTGCTTGACATTTTATTAGCCCAGAATTGTCCAAAATATCCTTTCTTGTTCCACAATTCTGTTTTGTTTGGGTCTGAGAGATTTCACATGTAGCCTGTCCTCTTCCCTCATTTACCCTCATCCTTCCCTCTTCCTCCTCTTCTTCAGCCTCAGATAACAAGTTCAAGGGTCTTCCCAATGGACCTGTCCAGCTGCTCTATTGAAGAAAGGCAAGATCCCTTTAACAGAACCCAGATGCATCTGTAAAGTGTCTTAGGGATGCCAAACAACGCAGGCCCTCAATTAACTAACCTTATGAATGACTGGGATGAAGAGCAGGAAGGATGATATCCAAGGCTAGCATGACACAGACCTCCAAAGCAAATGCAAAAAAACAAAGTTTGAAATTATTTTAAATGAAACTGTTGTAAGCTTTGATGGGGAACAGAACACCATAACTGATTTTCAGGGACTTCAAGTTAAGAAACCTCCCAACAAGTTGTTTGTATGGGAAGCTATAAAAAGGATGTTTATAATTGTTTTAGGCATTGAATTGTTCATCCAACAGTTGAGTTAAAGCAGAAGTGGGAAAATGATGGGGACAGAAAGATTTGAGGTTTCACGGCACACTGAGAGCACATCTGCTAAAGCTCATCCTCAGCACTTCAACACTTCATGTTTGCGCAACTATAGAAAGGGAATCTTCAACCTTGAGGGATTTTTCTCTTTATCTCTCTATCCTCTTTGCTCCTCTCCTCCTCCTCCTCCTCCTCACTTAAGTAGCCCAAATATTAGCTAAGTGTGTGAGGACATATGTGTGATTTTGTTAGGAGCTGGGTAGCTTAGCATGTAATGCTTTATGTCAAGATAAGTCATATGTTATGCTAAGCTTTGAGCTAATATTTAGACTTAATTCAATAGGGGCAGCCACTGAAATTAATTTTTCTGTACTGGATTTAAGTTATTTTTCCAAGAATAGAGAAAATCTCTGTATATTATTATAAGATATGAGTGAGTGCAGTGCCATACAGAGGGTCATGGTTTGGCATTCTGTGGAATGCCAGCCACGATAAAGAGCAAGAGGAGCCCAGGTCAAACATACAAACACATCCACTTCAGCTTTTTCCTCAAATTACTCGGAAAAGCAAGTAAAAGTTCCCATGGTCGAGATTCAATGTTTTGCCAAGCTGAACTTTGGGCACCTTTTTATAAAGGCATTTGTTTTGGCGTCTTCAGGTGAACATTTATTTTAGTATTAAAATGACTCAAAAAAAACACATCCTATGAAAACTGATCTATCTGGTGAAGAATAACCCAAAAATAACAATCTCAGAAGTGGCACCATATAGATGTAAAAATACAAGAACAGAACAAAAAGGAAAAAAAAAGAGCATTATTTATAAATTATTTAGAAAAAGACAACTGAATGTTTACATGAATGTGTTTTGTTTTTTTTTTGTTTTTTTTATTAACACCTGACTGAATATTACATCCCAAAAAGCACTTTTAGCCTGTGGTTGGATCCAATTACTACATCCTACTTTTAATAAGATATTAGGACATGAAAGAAAAGCAGCTAGTTTAACCTCTTCCAGATGCTACAAATAGATCAGAACCAATGCCAGGACATATTACAACACCAGAGAATAATCACTAATGTAGTGCTTAGTGAGATTTCCGCTGCTAATTTAGCAGCAAGGTAAGCAATTTCCATTCATTACCTCCACTCACTGTTGCTACTAGCTCTCCAACGCTTGCTCTGGTGAAAACACTGCTGTCCCTATTGTACTGCTATACAACTCTCTTTTCCCAGTTTGCTGCTTATATCATTAGCATGCAATGGTTTAGTACTGCAGCCCATTCTCGAGTGTTTTGGTCATCTGTGAAACATTTACTGTCAAAGGTTTGTATCTGTCAGTGAACTGTGCTTGCACTTTCCATCTCTCCATCTTTTCCATTTCTCCCGCTTCTCTCTCTTTGTCTTTTTTTTTTTTTTTCATTTTTCTGCTCTCACAGGGCTCCTTTCAATGACCCCAGAGTTGTGGCCCTGCAGGCTTCACTCTGCTTCTCTATGTTAACCACACTCTTGCCACAGCACGCTGATGCAGAGAGGGGAAGACTGCGGTCGGCCAATTAACCAAGCACCCGAGTCAGGCCAAACAAAACTTCCTCTACTGTTTTTACAGCAAAGGCCTCCGAATTATGGTTTCCATACGCATGGGGAGGGGAGAAGAAAGGCCATGTGTCTGACATTACCTTTGTTGCTGTTGCTGTTGCCAGAACTGGGTACAGATGAGTGAAATGAAGGGACAGGGAAGTTGGCAATGGGGAGTGAACACCTGGAGAGGGGTGTGACTGTGCAGGTGCAAACTGACTAGCATAAGTTAGCATAACTCTGCTGCTCTGTACCCATTCTGATATGGGGTAGAAGGGTGACTGATAGTATTTTTCTAGTAGAAATTACAGAACAGTTTAGAAAGGATTTTAAATTGCCAGTCTTTCCACTGGAGAACTATTGAGGAAAGTTTGATTGCAAACCTCCACCAAAATGGAGAAGCAGAAAGCTATGGAATAATTTCACACAACTCCAGTTGGCCTGTTTGGTGAATTTGCATGCATATTTATATAATTTTGATAACACTGTGCCCCTGTGAATACACTCTAAGGTTTCGTCAATGGCAGTCTGGCTGGACATTCATGACAGGAGTAGACTCAGTCAACAGAGTAAAGCCAGTGGTCAGCAAAGCAAGTGTTGGGCTCTGTGGTTACTTTAGAGGCAGTTATAAAGGCCTCGCCCTCTAAAACCACTTCTAGTGGACAAGAGCCAGGGCAGGTGTGTCAGAATGTGTATGTGTGTCTGAAAGGTTCTCCGGTTTTCTCAGCTGCAAGATGTGGATGTCTGGCAGAACAAGGCAGCTGTCTGTTCCCTGTTGGGAAATGGATACATCTGCCACAGGAGCCTGCCTCACTCTTTCATCCTGAAATGCTACTGCTCACTCTCATGTGTCAACAAACTGCTGGACACCTCAGCCTGTCTCCGCTTATTCCCAGTCAGCATGTTCCATACATCATATACATCCGATTACTGTTCCAGGTCCTTCACAAAATCTACCCCAAGAGTCACTACAACAAACTGAATTATCCTTTAAAACTTATGCTTGAAATGTCAGTTTAAAATCATTGGAGTTTTGTTGGCATACAGCTTGTCTACTCTGCAGTACTCCTGAGTGAACCAACCCAATCTCTGTCGTCAGGTATACTTGAGTGTGGAAATATGTTATTTGTGCAACTCAGAATGTGAATGTCCAAACATGCTGCTCATGGTGTGGTAAAGCTTCAGCAGTGGAATCTGGTAATGAGTGCCAGGAAGGTGAGCTGAAGGAAGCTTTGTTTACTGACTCTGCTAACCCTGAGCATGTACTTGTTCTTCTTTTCTGTGTCTTCAAGGTCAACAACAATGGCTTGGTGTCTTTTCTGAGGGAGGTGTCCCAGTTCACCCCTGTGGCATTCCCCATTGCTGGAGACCGCAGAGTGGTGGCTCCATTCTGGGCAGATGTGGACAACCGACGTGCAGGAAAGGTTTTTTATCGAGAGAGCAAAGATCCTGCCATCCTGAGAAGAGCCACTGCAGACATGAATCATTACTTTCCTGAGTTCCCTATGTTTCTCACTACATGGGCGCTGATTGCTACCTGGCACCAAGTCACATTTTTTGGTGGCAGCTCAATAACTCCGGTACCAAGTTCATGGTTCAAGTTCATGTTTTGTCTAGAAGACATCTAACGCATGGTTTCTCAGTTCTGGCCCTCGAGGTCTACTATATAGGACAGTTGATTCCTGATCAAAATTCTGCAGGAATGTGGACCTCAAGGGCCAGATTTAAGAAAATCTGGTCTAACAAGTAAATTCTGAATACTGGTTGTGGCAACTGATTTTCTCCCTGTTCTTCTCTCAAGGTCAATACATTTCAAGTAGTTCTCATCACAGATGGTGAGCTCTCCTTCACCATCTTCCATTACCACAATATTTCTTGGACAACAGGGATGCATGCTACCAGTGGTGGTGACCTAGCAGGCTTGGGTGGCATAGCTGCACAGGTAAGGTCATTGCCTTTACTCTGTTGGTTTTTAGTTTTGACTGAAATTACATAAGTGACATTCAAATGTTAAAAGAATCCACCCTGGGAGAACGCTCCTCCACTTCCACTCTCTTCCTAGGCAGGTTTTAATGCTGGCGATGGGAGGCGCTATTTCAATATCCCTGGCTCTCGGACAGATGATATTGTTGAAGTTGAAACCACCACAAATGTGGGCTATCCTGGTCGTTGGGTCTTTCGTATTGACGATTCTCAGGTGCAAGTGGGCAGCTGCAATGACTCAGGTATGCCACCAAAGGAAAGGAAAAAAAGAATCCGTGTATCCAACAAATTAGAAAAGAATATGGACAGGAAAATGTCAGTCTGCTCAGACTCTTTTCCACTGTGCTCCTCAGCTTTGGTCTGTGCTAACTTAAGGCCCTGTCAAAATGGTGGCCGCTGCATTGATGACTGCATCACTGGAAATCCCTCTTTCACTTGCTCATGTTTGGCTGGCTTCACTGGACGCAGGTGCCAGATAGGTAAACGAATGATGAAATCCTTCCATCCCTCACAACTCGTACTCATCTTTTGAGTTCTTCCTCGCCAGGAAAGAGAAAGTCAGCTTGTAAAAGTAGAATTCCACCCTGCAAGCCAGGGGGACAACCTAAGGGAGAGAATTTCCCCTGGTCACATCTGTATGTAATACACATACAGTAGAGTCTGTCCAATGTTTTGCTGTGGTCAAATCATTACCTTTTCCTTCACCCCCTACACTTTAGGATTCCCTCATTTTTTTATTCCTGTGTGCACATCTAATAAAAGTCTCGTCATATTTGTTGTACTTTTGTGTGTTTTGATAGATGTTGATGAGTGCTCTTCATACCCCTGTCAGAATGGGGGCACATGTGTGGACAAGATCAACCACTTCATCTGCCTATGTCCGGTGGGATTCATAGGGACAACATGTGAGACAGGTAAACTCAATTCTTCAAACCCAATTCTTCAATTATTGGACTCCAATGTCAGTTCAGGAAAAGAAAACATTGCTCCAATATCAATAAGAAGCTTCTATTTCTACAATTTCCAGTGTGTGGCTCTTCTTAAAAAGTTATCCAATGAGGACTAAAATAGTGAGTGAAAATGTATGTGAGTTTTGAATTCAGTAAGCTCTTCTTTTCATGCTGTGGCCTCTCTCCTCTATGATTTTGTCCTCCCCTCCTCCCTTAGCTCTCTGCTGGCTTCAACCTCCTTCTCGTTCCCACAGTCCAGCCTGCAGAGATGTATCAAACCTCTAATACCTTTCACAGCCAGAAGTGCATAGTTTCAGAGTGAGGAGAACGGTGTGGAGGATATATTAATCAGCTGAATAAATATTCAGTGTGTGTGTGTGTTTATTGCCTGCAGACATAGACGAGTGCCAAGAGACCCCATGCCTCAATGGAGCACAGTGCATACAGGGTGTCGGCAACTTCACCTGTGTATGTCAAGCAGGTTACATTGGGTTCCTATGCGAGTCAGGTGAGCATGGATATTGGGAGTGTCAATGAAAGGCCATGACTTTCCCCAGGGAACATTTCCTTTTTTCCACATTAGGCCCGCACTTATTCATTTGACAGATGGTGTTATCTAGACTGACTTCACGAAGACTGCTATAGTACAGTACTTTTTAAGGGCAGCTAGTAAATGGAAATATATTATCAGTTACTTTGATTTCTTTCCCTGTGTTTTCATTTTGGGTCAGGTTTTACATTCCAAATATTCAGAGTTCTCTGATATGACTTTTTAGGAAAAAGCACTGACATGATTCCCCTGTTTAACAAATTGGGCTTCCCACAATGGAGGTTATTGATGAAATGCAAGCCCAATTGGGAAGTACTCTGGAAACTAAACCTTTGGCCTTCACATATATCTTGAACCCTTGTTTCTACATGAGACCAGATTACTGTTAATACTAGACACCTGGTCAATGAAACCGTACACCTGCATGAACTTTCATACATTCTCAAATCTTAAGACATTGATACAAACCATCAAAACTAAGCTGCCTTTCTCACGCTGACAAACTATTCTCTATACTGACATGAATCTTGTGTTTTGGAATCCAGATATCAATGAATGTGCATCCATGCCATGTTTGAATGGAGGTGTGTGTCAAGATCTGGTGAATAACTACACCTGCACCTGTACAACAAACTTTACCGGAAGCCACTGTGAGACAGGTGTGCTTTTTCTCTCAAGTTCAACCCACCATATCACTTTATAAATGCCAGCCAACATATTATCCAGTCTTTGTTTTTGTTTCCCTTTGCAATGGGAAAAATGTTTAATGATAGAAGATGTTTACACAGCCAGCCATCTACTTTCCACTTTATATTTGGCTAGCTGTAACATTTTCCAACTGGGACTGACACAATGAAATTGAAAAAACAAAATGAATTAAGAGTCACTCTATCACTCTATCACTCTGGGATAACTATGGCTTCAGGCCACATGTCTGACTAATTGAACTGCAAATAATGTCAGCCTCATCTCACAGTTATCAGATACTTGGTGCATTGGTTGGAGTTTCATTTTGTTGTATTAGAACAGACTGTCCAAGTAATTCCTCCAAAATATACTATGAATTCTTATGTATGTTTATATATATATATATATTTCTATATTTTTTTAACCTAAACAGAGATAGTTGTCATGGATAATTCCTCTACTACTCATGCTGCAAATCAGACAGGTAAGGGAGTTGTTCAGTTGAACTTGTTCCAGCTAAACTTTAGCTCCCTTTCAAAAGATCATCATGTGTAATATTTTGCTTACAGTTTCCTGCGATGGAGAAAATTGTGAAAAGCGTCATATCTGCGAGTATATTGGCTCTGGAAACTACAACTGCACCTGTACCCCAGGTTACTATGGTGACGACTGTGAAGGTACAGTACTCACAGACTTTACTGAATAGTAGCTGCTCTTCTTAAGTAACTCTGCAGAAAAGAGAACAAGGTAGACACCACTATCCCACAGGAATTTGAAGCACTGCCTGAGGAAGACTATGCAGCCGTGATAGATGAGCATAATTATCCAAACCTACACAACCTCACCCAGTTTACTGCTCAGACCTCGCAGCAAGTCGCTTGATGTTGTAAATAATTGCTTTATGGCACTTTTTACTACTTTACCAACAAGAGGAAGGGCTCTTGTCTAGACTTAAAAGGGCCTCTGTTTTATGAGACAGTCCTAATGTTTGGAATTCACTTCCCTGCAACAAAGCAGGTGAGATTTGTTTGGATGCTCTAACATCCAACACAAATCTCCAAAGACTAAAGTTATAAAGGTGATATGAGGTGCAATATCCTCATATTCTGCTTTATCTCTTTTAGTCAATGTCTATCCCTGCTCCCAGGATCACTGTACACTGCACATTTTGTGCCCCTATAGATTTAAAAGCCCATTGTGAGTTCTAGCAAATTCATCCTTCTCGTCCACCTGGAGCTGAAATAACCATTGACTCTTATATAGACTCTCCTAAATCTCCAGAATACCTTCCTGCCCAGCTCACTTGGAATGTGTAGTGGAAAAAGTCATGCAGATCTCTCAAAGAGAGAAGGTAGAAGCTCACAGACAGAATCTAGGAGTGTCTAATGGAGCTCAGAGATCAAAGAGACCGACCTTAGAGACAACAAATGAAAATGGCTCCAGCGAATTAACAACCTATTAATTGCCCCTCGGGTCACACAATTTGATCATAAACATGCTACATATTATCATAAAAAAGAAAAAACCCTCATGCGAGCCCCCTGGACTTCAAAAGGAAGCAATTTAACAATGATACAGCAAGTTACTTTGATCCACTGCTGCAATTTCTGAGGGAAAAGGAAAATAAAAAGTCTTAAGCTTTACAGAATACTGACTTACAGTCATCCAGCACTATGAACTGTGTGGGTAAATTGTGGGAAAGACTGACCCAAGGAACGAGTTTATAATGTACGACAGTACAACGAATCAAACCACAGCACACTACGCTAAACTGCGCTCATGCACACACACAATGTAACTTTCCCACAAATGCTTCCACTGAATTTATAAAAAAATTGATTGATGTGAAGAGTAACATGTACAATGGTTAGAATATTTACTTATCCAGAAAAGCATGCTGACCTCCTTCCAAAAGTGTCTCTTGATCTGTCTCTTTCTGTTCTCTTTACATCATGCTTAAATCCCTACAGAGTGTCCCTGTCAGAACGGAGGGGTTTGTGTTGATGTGAATGGCACCTGTGATTGTCCAACAGGCTTCACTGGACTCTACTGTCAGTTTGGTATGTATTAACAGCAAACAAATGCAGAATTTGGGTCCCACTTTATATTACATGGCCTTAACTATTGGGTACTTAAAAAAATTATTTGATACATTGTTCTTACATTGTACTCACATTTTTAAACACACACACACACACACATATATATATATATACATAGTTATGTAATTTATTTCTGTATAATCACACTGTTGACCCATTCCTTACACCTTAACCCACCCTTAACCTACCCATACCACCAAACCTGTTCCTTACCCATATCCAACCTACATAGTAGTTAAGGTCACCTAATATAAAATGTGATCAAATTTTTATTTGATTTTTAAAAAATATTTTCAAAGATATTATCAAATTACAGGTATGAGATGTCCATTTTTTATATGCAGTGTATTTTTAGGACAATAATGTTAACTTTGATTTTCCAGTATCTTATAAGAGGGAGTCTCTCTGGTTTCCGCTGTTAAAAGGCTACTTAAAATGTTGTTAGAAAAGGTAGAAAAGGCAAAGTGTTCCAAATTCAGGAAGTGTTTTTCATCATTAGGCCAAACATTTAGCATTTACATGTTGGTTAAACACAATTCGCAAGATACATGCCTTATTGATCAGCAGAAAAAAACTGTACCTATCTAAAAAGTGTGGGCAAAACACTTTGCATTCAACAAAGTATTCTAAAAGTAGCAATACTAATTTCTGCTATTTTTTTTTTACTCTATAGAGGTAACACAAACACCCTGTAGCAACAACCGACCGTGTCCAGATGGAGGTCCATGTTTAGAGTATGGTGGCACATACCTCTGCACCTGCCAAACTGGTGTTGACTTTGATCACAAGGATTTCTATCCATATGGTAAGAGCCCTGGAGCCTGGAACCATGAAGCCATGTGCAAGTCATGGTCTCACTCCATGACAAATGAACAAATACTGTGCCAGGTTTTCAGGGTGGCAAAGGTCCCCAAAGCAACTAAGACGTTATGTTGAGTAAATGAGAACAGAAAGATTTATTTGCATGTTGACATAATGTGAAGGTAATGTTTCAACTTGGCTATTGAAATTCACAGAGGATCTATGCTGTGGTGTGTATTTAAATGAAATCATTCCAACACACTCAAATTAAAGTTACTATTGAGCGTTAAAAACAATCACATGCTGTGAAGGAACGTGGTGAAGCTTGTGTGTGTATTTTTCAGTACAGCCCCGATCAGCCTGCGATTCCTCACCGTGTCAGAATGGAGGCTATTGCTATGAGAGAGATGAAGGCTATATTTGTGAGTGCAAGCATGGCTACAGAGGCAAGCATTGCGAAAGAGGTATGTTACATCTGTTTTACGTGTTAATATTTTGTTACTGCATGCTTGCATATTAAAAGGTAGACGCCCAATCATTGTGCACATTATTGTTTAATGCACCACATATCCATTTGCAGAAATCATTTAGCCTACATTATTTCTCTTTTTTTTTTTCTCAGTCAGATTAAGTATTTGTGCCTCTAGTCCCTGTCGTAATGGAGGCTCTTGTAAAGAAGAAACTGACAGTTACCATTGCGTCTGTCCCTACCGTTTCACAGGGAAACACTGTGAAGTGGGTATGTATATTTCATTAGTTTTATGGTGCGAATATAAATATGTCAACAAAGGAGGGTTTTTGGTTTTTTTTGGTTGATGAATATTTGTTCCTCCAACAATGAACTGTTCCACATTTTTGGATCAAGTGTCCGACACTACTGCAGAAGCAATGTCAGAGCATTAAAGGGGTCACATGATGTTGCTAAAAGAACATTATTTCGTTTATTTGGCATAATGCAATGTGTTTATGCAGTTCCATTATATTCCACATACTGTACTTCATTGTTGCGCCTCTCTGAAATGTGTGGATTTTTTTACAAAGCTCATCTTTCTAAAAAGCGAGGTGTGCTCTGATTGGCCAACTATCCAGTGTGTTGTGATTGGCTGAATACCTCAAACATGTGACAGATTCAAACGTGGGGACATAATTACTGATTATAATGTCTTCTTACAGTCTTTTTAAGTCATTACGGAACTCAGTAATATGTTACAGTATACTATAAGTCATACTGTCATGCAGTGCAGCATAAACATAACACCATTTGTGATCTGAGCTGAACTGTATTGTAGTGTTAACCATTGATTTCTAGTAGTGTCCTCTTTTGGAAGCCCAAACAAAGTAGTTTTACTTTCACAAACAAACGCAGCGTCTGAGCCTCTAGATGTTCTATATGCAAGAATCAATGGAACCAGGAATTAGACCAGTCATGTTGCTGCATTCTGAATCATTTGTAGAAGTTTGATTGTGCATGACTGAAGTCCAGCAAGAAGAGCATTGCAGTAGTCCAGCCTAGAAATGACAAGAGCCTTCACAAGAAGTTGTGCAGCATGCTTTGTTAGGAAGGGCCTGATCTTTTTAATGTTGTGCAATGGAAACCTACAAGATCGAGCAATCTTTTTGTGCCGTTTTTGCCATTAAAGGTCTTTAAGTGTGCAATGTTAAATTCCCAGCCAGCAGTGAGCACCCAAGGGATGTTACAGTTCTCAGTCACCCTTCCTCTTCTTTTTTCTGGTCAAATAGAAGAAGAGCGTAATCTGCTTTTCTTCATGTTTGGAAAATGGCATTTCCGCACACGCAGAGTGCCATAAAACTGCACAAAGAAAAAAGCTCTTCAAAGCCAAGAAGCTTTTCATCTCTGCATTTTCATTATCCCAACTTTGTCCAACATTAGAATTGTGCAACTGTTTGGCCTTGTGTAATGATCCAATTTGCTGGAGTTTGTTCAACACTTGGATTCCTCACATGAAGGAAAAACAGCTTGCCCTGGCACATGCATGAAAAGCTGTTTCTCTTTCTCAGTGCTACTGTAATGATCAATGATTTCTCACACATGTTGACCTCGTTTTGATGCACACATGGCCATGCTTTCTTTCTCAAATAAATATGCAAGCGCACAGTATATGCACATGTGTACACAGAACTGTACAACAACTGTTTTAAAATATCTTGTGTTTTATTTTATGTTTAGGAAAGCCAGATCCTTGCGCTTCCAGCCCCTGCCTGAATGGTGGAACATGTTTCCACTACATTGGTAAATACAAATGCGAGTGCTCCTCATCCTTCATAGGAAGACACTGCGAGATCAACAGAGGATCCAATCCAAGTTTGGAGGGTAATCAAACTCTGTTTTACCTCTGAAGTACACTGAGCTGTTTGCCAACACGACAGGAATCAGGAGCTCACACAGCTCTTTGCAGTAGTCACTATTCATTCATTTAGGGGTAACTGATATGCATGTTAGACGGAGAACAGCAGTCGTCTATCTTCATTTAGATGATGCCAGATCGAAGCAGCAGGTGCCAGTTCCTGCAGTAAAACTGGGTTGAGTGTCACCTCCCCAGAGATGAAGCTGGATAAAGTCCTCAGTGCATTTGATACTCTCTCTCTGAACAGGAGTTATAACTCTGCTGTTACAGGCCTCTGTGTTACTGTTGAGTCTACGAGCTTTTCCACAAGGTGCGGTTAAATTTGTGTCCTGCTGTTCCATGATAGGATGAAATACATCCCCTTGTCACCTGAAACATTTCACAAAAAGGATGTTTTTACAGCTTCACTCTATTTATGAATCTGCTAGTAGTTGTAAATGTGGCCATGTGTATTAGGTAAAGTGAAACCGGTTGGTTCTTTATGTTTTCAGGAAAAGCAATAATTTATTTTATGGAAAGAAACAAATAACTGTTGCCCGGTTTTTAATAGTGTTTCTGAAATTCTTTTTTGCAGTCACTGCATTTAATTAACTAACAAAATTAAATTCTTCAGCCTTATTGATTGATTATTTTTTCTTTGTTAGAATTATGTCTGCTGTGTGTATTTCGTTTTTTTTTTCAAAAGCTTATACTTTGCAGAATGCATTTATGTTAATATCTATAAATATAACATATGATATGTCATATTTATACTGCAGGTCTGGACTGTGGCCCCCCTGTGAAAGTCAAGCACGCAGAGGTGCAGTATTCCTCCACTGCCCCGGGCTCCATGGCTCTGTATGCATGCCACCCAGGCTACACTCCCCTTCCCAGGGCCACCCAGAGCATCTGCAGCAGCCAGGGGTCCTGGAGCCAGCCTCCAGTCTGTGAAGGTTAGTGGAGATTCAAAACCCTTGTTGTTCAAAGTTTGCTCAAGACTGTCCCGCCCCTGAAACCAACATTCCAAAATGGTTGGTTGGTTTGGAATGCTGGGAAGAAGAGCTGATGAGCCTACAAAATGTCAAGCGAGTAGAAACACTCTAAAACAAATTGTAGTTTGAAACAAACATAAAGTTTGTGTAGCGTGTCAGGGTGCTAACAGAAAGTAGTCAGGCCTTGGTATACAGTTCAGGGTTCTTAAACACAAAAACAATTCTGCGGTTTTTCTGTGAGCTATGAGCTACTACAGTACATCATTTGTATCACATGAAATAAACAGTCCGAATGCACAGTGAGACAAAGAGAAATCCAAATACCTGGATTTCTGTTCATCTTGAAAACTGTTGCTGATGACTTGTATGCAGATTTGCAACATGTGAGAAAACTAAAAATGGGCCCTGCTACAAGCTTTTTCTGATCAACAACGTACAGTATTATGCCTTGTACATAAAATGTCTGTAAGTGTCTGCTTATGTAAGTGTTGTGTGTGTATTTCTGGTTTTGTTTATGTGTGTGTTTCAAGGATTTGTTAAATGCTTCCAATGTGCTGGGATGACTCTCATCATCCCCTTTATTTTTCCAGAAATAAACGAGTGTTTGTCTCAGCCATGTATGAATGGAGGAACTTGTCGTGATAGGGTAGCCTCCTACCTGTGTGAGTGTGAAGATGGTTTTAGTGGCCAGCGCTGCCAAACAGGTAACAATCTACATACCTCTTGCTTATTTTTAAAGGGTTAGTTCACCCAAAAAAGAAAATTCTGTCATTAATTATGTTGTTCCAAACCCGTAAGACCTAGCCTGGGCCCGCTCATACTTCCTGTGATGCTACATTAAATTTTGCGAGCAAAGTCAGCCTGGCAAAGCTGCCGTTTTAGAGCATTTTCGTTCCCAAAAAAGTGGGAACCAATGAGAAACGAGCTCCCCCCACCCCCGGCACGACTGAGGTGGGTGTAACGCGAAACCATTCCGGCTTTGAAACATGGCGTGTACAAAGCAGCAACAATCGTTCGACTCAGCTGTTGCAACAATTGCTTACGGTGACTTCAGGTTCCGTCGCTACGCATACGTCATCGGAACCAGCGGTCTGATTGGTTGTAGATTCGTCCAGTAGTATACAGAGGCATCTGATGGATGCAGGTTAAGCCCGCCTCCCAGAAGGTGGATAGTAAGGCAGCTTGGCCAGACTAAGCTCCTATGAGCTTTATAGTCACGGAAGCCAGGCTACGTAAGACCTACATATATCTTCGGAACGCAAATTAAGATATTTTTGAGGATATCAGAGAGCCATCTGACCTTCCACAGACACCAATACAACTGAAATGATCCCAGGTCCAGAAATGCAGTAAAAACATTGTAATCGTTCCATGTGACATCAGTGGCTCAACTTTAGTTTTGCAACACTACGAGAATGCTTTTTTTTGTGCAAAGAAAACAAAAATAACATTTAAATAAAATTTACTCAACCCTTCTTCTTCCGTCACTTATGTCTTCCGCCATTTTAGAGAGTATCACAACGCAATGTATAGGCTTTCCACAAGTAAACAACCAAAGATTGCGTATATGCGTGTGCTTTCCCCCGGATGTAAACAAAGCCGATTACATGGAATATGTTATGCGTTGCGTTATGATACTCTCTAAAATGGCGTATATCAGGGGAGTAAATTATGTTATTTTTGTTTTCTTTGTGCAAAACAAGTATTCTCGTGGTGTCACAAAACTGAAGTTGAGCCACTGATGTCACATGGACTTTTTACTGATGATTTTACCACGTTTCTGGACCTGGGATCATTCAGTTGTATTGCTGTCTATGGAAGGTCAAATTCCTCTCTGATTTCATCAAAAATGTCTTGATTTGTGTTCCGAAGATGAATGGAGGTCTTATGTGTTTGGAACGACATGAAAGTAATTAATAACAAACATTTTTAATTTGGGGTAAATTAACCCTTTAATCCTCTATTTGATGGCATATTGACAGTTAATATTAGAAATTCTGACATCTCTTTGTGTAAAACCTGGCT
This sequence comes from Enteromius radiatus, assembly GCA_032357445.1. Lineage (NCBI taxonomy): Eukaryota > Metazoa > Chordata > Actinopteri > Cypriniformes > Cyprinidae > Enteromius > Enteromius radiatus. The sequence goes on from JAUCMS010000105.1 coordinate 9,376,785, forward strand.
TGAGTATAGATTTCCGTGAATGTTTTGTCAGATATTGATGAATGCCTTTCTGAGCCGTGTAAGCACGGAGGTACATGCGAGGATCAGCCTGGTTCTTACTTCTGTCACTGCCATCAGGGCTATGCCGGACAGGACTGTGAAATAGGTAACGTCAATATGTTAACTACTATGGACTGTTTTGTTGTTTTACAGCATTGAATCACATTTTTCCCCCACTGATCACCACAAAAAGACATTTTCAAAATGTGATTAATATGATCTTAAATAAATACAAGAAACAAGAAATGTTCTCCTAAGTTTCTTTTAACTAAATAACTGAGGCAGCCAGTTGGTGTGAAAATGACATGAATTGCTAAATTAAGATTAACAGGGTGTAGCTAAGGGTTTTTTTTTAATCGTTTATAATGCAAATACACTTCTATCTGAAATGTCCAATTTCTGGTGAGTCAGTGTTATGGAAGAATTTTCTGGTTAAAAGAAAAGAAAAAAAAAAACAACACTCCAAGCGGCTCCAAGTTACTCTGTCAAAAGTAAAACAAATCCAGGCCATTGTGGCACAGATGATCTATGTCTTCAAAACTGAGTGGAAGTGCAGAGGATTTAGAATCTAAAATGATCAAGGCTGTGCAGAGAACTGTTGCCTGAATGCTTCTGAGTAGCAGTCACAGTTTTATGGGTGAATGGCATAGGACAGCTCTGCTACAGTCTTCTACAAGGTATTTGTGAGCGTTCCTCCAGTTAGAAGGTTCCATGGTCTGATGATACCAAAAATCAAGCGTAGCGTTATTTCTGGCAGGTCACATTAGTCAAGCTAATGTCAGCTGACTCTCAGCTGACCCACATCTACCTAAAGGGATACGACACCTATCACAGCACCCGTATAAAACATACTTCAGTATTATTAGCAACTTTGTATTGCTCAATAGCTAATTACACTCCTCCAACACCAACTCCTCCTCTAGGCCAAGAGCCTTCAGATTTGTCTTTGAATCAGACTCAGTTCTAAAATGTTTACATTAAATTATTGAACATAAATAATATACACTATACATTTATGTTGGTTCTGTTCTATTTACCCTAAGAAGGTTATTACTGCTCTCCCTGCTCTCATCCATGCTAGGCTGCATTGATGCACAAGGAGTTCTTGTCCAGAACAGAACCATACCGCCAATACAAACTGTATGCTAATTGTCAATTATCCTTGACAACAGTGGTCCTGATAGAACTGAGATTTTGGCCAAGTTAACGTAGTGTAAAGGCTTGATGAAGGTAAAAATGAATGCAGCAAAATACTCAAGAAAGAAAACCTGATGGATTCTGCAAGACACCTACTGGGTTGGCTTGGAAAAAGGCAGTACACTCAGTCTCCATGCAACCTGAATGAGGAAAAGTGGCCAGATGTGCAAATCTAATGTTATTCACACAGACTCAAGGCTGTAATTGCTGCCAAAGGTGCATCTGCTAAACTCAAAACACTTGAATACTTATGCATGTTTGTGAATAATAACTGTAATAACCAATCTGTAGAAAACTGTTTTTATTTTGACATTAAAGAATTGTCTATTCATCAGTGTCACAAAAACTCACAGTTAAACTATCTGTGAAAGTGTAAAACATCAAAACTATACTTTTTATAGACAGTTTTTACAGAGTGGATTTATGAAGCATCTACCTGAAAAAAATATAATTGTGCTTGTAGCTTATATAGCAATAATCTCAACTCAAATAACATACGTAGATGTGCTACAATATAGTAACTATAGAAAGTAAACAAACCTGTTTTTGTTGAACCATGATTCCCAACTCATTTTCCAGCTTGCATCTGCAACTGTTTTTGTCATTCTGCATAATCTGCTTTCCCCTTGATTCTGACTTACACTAAACCTGATTTCATACACAAACACTTCACACCTACTTTATCTCTTACAAACAGCCCACCTCTCAGAATGAAGGATTTTCCATCTTATGATACAGATGTGTGTTTGTTCTGCAGAACAGGATGGATGTGAGCCAAATCCTTGCTTGAACGGAGGTGTATGCCGAGGCTACAGGAGGAACCACCTGTGTGTGTGCAAAGAAGGTTATGTTGGAGACCGCTGCCAGACATGTATGTTAACATTAATATATATATATAACTCCTGAAAATGTGAACAATACATAACAAATTAAAGAATAACTGACACCGAGGGAGCTATGAAAGAAATAAATGACAAAAAAAAAAAAACATTCTGCTATGTAACACTGATCTGAATTAATCAAAATTAATACAATTTTTCTTGATGTGAACAACATTAAAGCTGTCAGTGATATCTGTGTACCCTTCCACTTTCTGGAAGTCTAAGGTTTTTATATTAGTTCTGTACCTTTGTCAGATAGGGTGCTTTCAATGTAAGGTCTCAATTGGTCCTCTATTGCCGTCTAGTGGAGAACCCATGTGTACTGCAGCCATGCGGGAACCGAGGCGTCTGTTGGAGTGATAGAAGGGGGAACTACAGCTGCGCCTGCAGGGTGGGCCACACAGGCAGAGACTGTGAGAGAGGTCAGCTCCTGATCTTCCATTATTCAAAATCAACCCATATCCATTCATTTTATTTAAGTGGAGGCTATTTAGAAAAGAAACTGGAATGGAATTCAGAGTTTTTGTTTTTACTGATAAAGTGATTTGTTAAATTCCTTACAGGGAAGTTATTAATTATTCAGAGATATGGGAAGTTTGTTACTTTTAGCAAACTTAAAATACAGTCTGTGCATTCTTTGGTATGTATTTGGTATGTACAGTATGTGCTGCATTTAGAAGAAATTAATTTTCCTATTATAGTTTAGAGCAGTGGTTTTCAACCTTTTTAATTCCAACATATAATTTCCCTTTGGTTACAACAATATATAACAGGTTTCCACAAATTAAACTAAGTAACTAAAATTAATTAACATTAATATTATAATTTAAGAATCGAAAGTTTTATTAGATGAATGTTCTTCAGGGATCCCACCTATTTAATCAATTAATTTACATGATGTTTCACTTGTTCTCGATTTATTGTTTAAGCGACTTATTAATTGGTTTCAAACTCTGTTCCGGCTCCAAACCACACCTGCTTGGAAGTTTCTAGTGTTCTTGAAGACCTTCATTAGCTGCATCAGGTTTGATTAGGGTTGGAGCTAAACTGTGCAGAGTTGTGGCCCTCCAGGAATTAAGTTTGAGACCAATGCATTTATTTATTTATACAATTTTTATATAGAAAAAAAATAATTATTTTATAAAATCTTAAAACCCTAACCCATCCTTAACATTTTGTGGACTATATTTTGAATACAGTGTGAAAATCAATTATTAATTTATGACCATGTACTTCTGATGACTTTACTCATTGTACTTTCCATTGTTATTCGTTTAAAAATTTTCTTTGAGTAGTGTATAATAGTGTATATTTGTACACAAATGGAAACTGTCCAGTATTTAAAAGGAACTTATGTTTTTAGTGATGAAACATTGACTAATCAATGATGACATCAATAGAATTTCAAAAAGTGGATGGAGGGATTAACCTGTTCACCACACTGAAGAAGCCTTGACCCGAAATGTTTGTGTTTCGACACTAGTGATGAATCTAAAATAAACTTTAATAAGAAGATTATATTTGTGTGGTCTAATTTAAAATGAAGCTACCTCATACTTAAAAAAAAAAAATTAAGTTGTTGATGGGGGTGAATTAAAATAAGACATAGGCTATGCTTATTTCAGCTGATAAATGCTTGTTTTTTTTTTTTTTTTTTTATTTAAAATCGTATTGAGACATCTTGGGGTCCCATTTGAGGTTTTCTGAGGTCCCCTAGCCCAGTGGGATGCAGCCCACTAGCTAAGAATCACTGGTTTAGAGGGTATTTGATTTATTTATAATACTTTCACTGTTCCCAGACCTGTTGCCTCCATCTGGCCTGCATGTGTTGCGGGTAGAAGAAAATGAAGTTGAGTTACGCTGGGATCAATCAGATGCCACTCAGAATTTAATCAGCGGCTTTGCTGTTGCCTTTGCTCCTATTGGTCGTGGACCAAGAAAGACAGACTTCCTGGAGAAGCAGCATTCTACCTATATACTACAGGGTCTGAACCCCGGACAGCTGTACAACATCTCCACATTCTCCGTCAAACGCAACACCAACAGCAATGACATAAGCCAGCCAGCTTTCGCTCTCATCCGCACTAGTAAGAGCTCCCAATATGTCTTCTGTACCTACATGGTGATTATGTCACATCCTGTTTCCTTAGCACAATGTGACAGCAGGATTATATATATACAGCAGCCTATCTCACAAAAGTGAGTACAACCCTCACATTTTTGTAAATATTTTATTATATCTTTTCAAGGTACAATGTTAAAGATATGAAACTCTGATAGAATGTAAAGTAATCAGTGTACAGCTTATAAAGTTGATGTCCCCTCAAAATAACTCAACACACAGCCATTAATGTCTGAACTGCTGGCAACAAAAGTGAGGGGTGTACTCACTTTTGTGAGATACTGTATATATATATATATATTATATATACACACACACACACACACACATTTTTTCATGTTAATTTATTTATATCATGTAAAGTATTCACTCACATACTCTCCTGTTCTGTCGCAGGGCCACGTAAGGTGGAACAGCTGGAGGTTGTGAATGTGTCGTCCTCTCAGGTATGGCTGCGGTGGCTTGTGCATGTTGGCCGCCATGCAGCGATCAGTCAGGTTCGGGTGTCTCTGGTGCCTGCAGATGGTAGTGGACCTCGGACAGCCATGCTCAATAGCAGTGTCACAGAATACTCCTTCAGGTCAGTCATAATGGCACATAAAGAGAAAACACAAGTCTGAAAATAGTTTGCATAGTCTTAAGAGAATGATCTCATAATTGGCCCATCTAGTCTTTTGCAGTGAGAAATGTCATATTTACAAGTTCTGAGTACATGCATAACCATATTTTCCCCCTTACCATACAGCCAAATAACGTGTCATAATATAATTATGAATCTCTGGACCTAGAAGAGCTTCCGAAGGTGGTCCTTAAGCATTTAAAGTGGCTATCAACACATCATAAAACAAGAAAATGTGAATTTTTAAACAAATTTGCACAATGGGTGACAGTCTTGAAACGTAGTTAGAACGTTTGCTTGCAATACACGTCTTGGCCACTAGATGGTAATACTCTCATGCTTGCCTGTTGACTTAAATTAATAGCAAAATAGTTAAGAAATCTATATGATTTAGGCTAAGTTCGATGTTAAAATTACCTTTTGTGTTTCACGGAAGAAATTCATGATGTTTTTGTGTGTGTCTGTGTGTGTGTGTGTTCAAGATATGTGAGTACATGACGATGAACTTAACGTAATTTTGAGCTTGCTAATTACTTACCACAGAGCTGAACAAAAGTATCGGTTCCACTCTTGCGTTAAGCAGGAAGAGTATTGTTTTCTTTATAAATAACAGTTTACTTCCTTTTCTGGGGTGAGTGGTTTCTGTTAGTGATTAAAACTATTGAATTGCGCGAAAGCAGCAATTTCCGGCCATGTCATTTTTGGCTTCATTTTTTTTTTTTTTAAATACATGGGAAATCTTAACTGTAAACGATTCACCTTTGTACATATTTCGTTTTTTTTATGTTAAAATATAACAATATAGGGTTATGGTTAATATATTACCATTTAATATACTGCAACATTTTATGTGTCAGTGTGCTCTTTAGTAAGTAGTAGTAATAGGAACATAACACTATGGTGTAAACATTTCATTTTTTAAATTTAAGTTAATATTATCACTTTTTTTTAAACCAACCACAATATTTAAGTTTTCATTTAGTCAAAAATAAATAAATATTTGGCAGTTAAATTTGGTTGATGATGGTGATGCAGATCTTAGTCAGGTTAAAAGTTAAATTTAGCATGAATCGAAAATTAGATTGGTGAATAGACAATCTTTGCAATGGTACTTCAATCCCTTACAGCCTCATTTTCATTCCTTTAAAAACATTAATTCGGCACTCCTCTGTCTAAGGCCTATTAAACAAATCATAGTAAATTTCTTTGCAACAAGCAGCCTCATTTTATATATTGCTACATCATGTTTGATCATGGTGAGCTGTGTACACTCTGCTGATATGTTTACCTCTTGTAGTACTGCTGTAATTTATTTACATATGTGTGCACAAAATAAACCCTGACAAAGTTAAAACGTGTCATCTGAGAAGTTCCAATTTCACATAACTCATTTCAGCCCTTGAAAATGCATTTTTTGTCCTTGTTGTTTCCAGTTCTGAAATGTTGTTGCATTACAACATTTAATGCTATGTTCTGGGATTTAAAATATAAAAGGTTTAAAATATGAAAATGAAAAACACATATTTTACTGATTAGTTTTGTGTAACCCACAGCACATTGCTCCCAGGTCAGATGTACACAGTAGATGTAGTCACACAGAGTGGTCTGCGCCCTGAAGACCTACCATCAACTAGCAAATCTGCTGGGCCACTGCACTTCTGGACCAGTGAGTATCTCTTCAGTGTTACAAACACATGCACCCCTATAGTAAGTAACAGCACATTTTGGGTCAATATCACCATAGAGTGCCTTTGACAGATGAAAATTTCTTAAAAACATTGTTCAAGTTTTTCGTTAAACCACATGTTTATTCTTTTAAGAAGACTTTAAACTTCAACAATTGCTGGTTGG
>JAUCMS010000105.1:9383593-9397764 GCA_032357445.1 Enteromius radiatus
TTATTACACAAAATGGCCAAAATAACTCCATGATTGTGATGGGGACAGCAAAGGGCACTTTATAGTGATATTGACCCTTATAATGTTCTCTCCATTAGGGCCGCTTCCACCTCAGAACCTTTCGCTTTCCCACATCAGCACCACCTCTGCTCGAATCACATGGGACCATCATCCTCGGAACCATCCAGATGGTTTTGTGGTCAATATTACTCGTGGTCTGAGCACCCGCAGCCGTTACCTACCTGATGGAAGTTTAGGGACTTATACACTACGAGACCTCACTCCAGGACAACATTACCGACTTGCCCTCACTGCTCTGCGCCAAACAGGGCAGGACAACATTCAGAGCGTACCTCAACACCTAGCCTTCACCACACGTGAGTCACGAATATATAAGATCACCGCTTGTCCCCTGATTGTCATGTCTTTGACCCATCTGTGTGTCTTGTATCACACAGTACCAGTTTCAAAAGGTCAAAGCAGAGGTGACAGACCTAAGGGAGGACAGGACTCCCAGACAGGACAGACCTTGACACAAGTTCAAGATGGAGGCACGGATGACCACACAGAACTCCTTGAAGAGCCACAAAAGTACAGATGCAACAATGCACTTATGAAGGCAATGCTAGGATGCCACAGAATAATGAACTCTGTGTGTTTGTTCTCTCTTTCAGATATACAGAGCTTATTGATGGAAGAGGGAGAATTACAGCTAAATTTACCAACCTGCCACAAAAAACCATCAGACACCGTACAAGTCAGTAATTATTTCATATATATTTGTAATGCATTATCATTTTAAACGGTTGTTGTTCTAAATGATTTTAGATGAACAAATCTGCTGAATAAATAAGTGCGTATGTTATTCAAATGGTTTCAAAGTAGGATACTTTTCATAAACAAAATGTTTGTCAAAATTCTTGTCAAAGTTAACATTTTAACTAAGGATAATAAATACAATACAATGTGTGGTAACACTTAATTTTTAGCAACCTAGTTGCTTATTAGCATGCTTTTTACTACAATATCAGCCATTTATTAATAAGCACATATTAATGCCCTATTCTACATGACCTTATTCTACATCCCCAATCCTACCCAATACCTAAACTTAACAACTACCTTTTCAAATGAATTCATTTTGATGGAAAAAAGGCAGCACAAAGCAACATATGGTATTTACACGATTATGCTGACATTTTTTTATAAATTGTAAATGGATCACTATACGTGAAAAATCTGGCCTGGAGACTATATATGAAACCCCCAGTTTTTATTTAACTTGATTTTTCAATTTCTTTCAAACAGAGCCTGAACCTCCAATCAGGTTAGAAAGGATGGAAGAAACCACCAATAAGATAAGTCTAGCTCTGGAAATTCCTGAAGAAGCCACAAAGATTAAATCTGGTAGGTAATCTTTCAATAAACCTCTATAAAGATTATTGTTAGACAAGTGAAAATTGTTGATTAACTTTAGATAGAAAAGTTCATGGTTCTTAAAACAGGAGAATGTTTTAACAGTTGGTGGTATTCAAACTCTCTAATTGGTCCCAGCTGAAAGACTGCGGCAGAATACCACTGCATGTTTTCTGAATAATCTGCAGCATGACAGTCACCATAAACAAACCACATCTAACAGTAATCTATTATAGTTTCAGCCCCCCCCCCCCCAAAAAAAAAGTGACTTATAGCCATTTAAAAATGCATATTTATGTACTTGTGATTGTGTATTTAAAAGAGCAGCTAAATAAACCCAAACATGAAAAAGCTGCAAGCTTGCTAATGTTTAAACTTTGCATATAGCAAAGCATTTTGTTTATGCGTTTGCATCCAAAAAACATTTCATTAAATTTCAGAGTCATCCCAAGACTGCAGAACTCAGCTCTGCCAGAATGGTGGAACATGTGCGCAGATCAATGAGTCGTTCAGCTGCAACTGTGCTGCCGGTTTCAAGGGCAGACACTGTGAGCTATGTTAGTACAACCACGTCTGTTCATTCACAAGCAAGCAAACACAACCCAATGAATGCCTAATAAATTAGAATTCAACTTGAGTTTATTTATTATTGTTTTAGTTTATTCTATATTTATTATCCACCACCTAGACACCAGAATCTGTATTTCACAGTCTGAAATAAAATGATAATCTATCCTTTCGCAACATATTAACATAATCTTTAGCAGCTTTGTCTTTAATAAGATCTTTAGTTAACTACACTTTCCATATATTTTTGTTCAGATTGTCAGCGAGTACCTCACCCGTGTACTCGCCTTTACTCCGAAACAAAGAGTGTACCTGTGTGGGAGGATGGTGTCTGCCATTATTTGTAAGTTTCTGCCGTCTGAATATGTCTATTGTCCTGTTTTGTCTGGCCTGGTCTAATCCAATAGCTGTCTTTTTGCTGAGTACTTGTTTTTACCCTCAGGTACAAAAGGACATATAAAGTTCAGCAGGATGTTTGTTTTAGAGAGATCTGTGAGCCTTTGCTGCCTAAGAAAGTACAGCTTAAGACTCCAAGTATGTATAAACCATTGTATATAGTTCTTCCTGGTTCCACTGTACAGTGAATGTAAACATGTGCTAGAAATGACTGCTTTTCATTTAAATCATGGAATTAAGACAACCTTTAAACAACTTTTTTCCTCTCTCTTATCAGACAGAAGAACTCAAAAACAACAACAATAGTAGTGAGTATATTTGATATCTCTGATAGAAATGGACACAACCATATTATCACATACTGAATGTATTTTTTGTTTTGTTTTGTTTTAGGAGGCTGAACCAATGACAACTGCTTCTCTCAGTCTTAGTTTAAATGAGGATGCATCATTGTCATTGTTTACCCTTTCTTGCATCACTGGTCACCTTTCATTGGCTACATTGTCCTATGGACGTATATTTCTTCAGTTACAGCTCCAGGGCCGTATTCATGAAAGTTCTTAGCGCAAAGAGTAGCTCTTACTGACAAAATTCTAAGAAAGTTCTTAAAAAAAAATGTTAAATTTCCCTTTAAAATTAAAGAGAAGATCATAAAGATAACATTTTAAAAAAGCTCTGAAGGTCAACAAGTGATAGGAGTAGGGAGGAGTTTTTTTTGCGTTGGAGAAACTAGGAAGTAGAAATGTGTTGGAGAAAATATGACTTAATAAGATGCTAAATTAGATCATGCAGGCATCATGTTTGCGACCCTATATATACAGGGTTTAACAAATTTATTAGACCACCACCCGATGTTAGGTTTGTGCAACAGCTGCCCTAAACTAACAGTATTGATGATTGGTAAAATATATATTTTTTAATAATATTTCTGCAATGATTAATCTACCAGTATGTGTAAGCACTTTAGTCACAGTAGTATTTGTAATGCATCATTGTTGGGGGTTCAAAGATAGATCACAAGTTTCATCAAAAGCAAATCTTTGGGAATAACTAGAAACTATTTGTTTGTCGGTAACAACAGAGACTGTTGTTGTTGTTATGTGTAAATATTAGAACAATGGAAGACTATTTAGTTGTCTCAGTTTATTATTTGGCCCAAAAAATATTTTTAGCTTTGAAAAAGTTTTTGACACAATACTGAAATATTTGTTTTCTCACTTTATTATGGCAGGTGGTCTAATAAATTTGTGTGTGTACATGTATAACTGTAATTTCAACAACCCTAAATCTATTTATGTGTTGTTGTTGTTTTGTTTTTTCTTGGACAAGCAATCACAGTCTTCAGAATGATGTTTCATACCTAGCAACAGCCCCCACCTCCTCACTAAGATTAAGGTTTTTTGCCATTTTTTCACTCAGAATTGCTCTCAGATTGGTCCTGAATCACTCTTTTGCTACGATTCTTAGTTAGAAAATTTTAGGATGAATTAAGTGTTTTCTGAGAGGATTCTTAGAAGAATACGGGCCAAAATCTGTATATGACTTTGACCATATGATTTAGGAGTTATCTGCATCAAATAGCATACCTCAAATGTAAATATTATGTGATATTGACATGTAGTGGCCGTCAAGTCCCTCAGGGAATTTTTTTTTTAATTATTGCCTGATCAGTCTCCAAAACCTACAAGTATTTTCATTCAACCATTCATTCAAACCTAGTTCTCTCCTACAGTTCACACAAAATACTGGGTAAAAATGTCATACCATTGTTTCTGTTTGTGTAAAGGATAACTGTCTGCTAGCTACCATGTAAATAGTGTTTATAGTCTGTTTTTGTAGTTGAATATTTTAATAATAAAAATGTTAAAACTTGATGGTCTCTTCACTTTTTAAGGAAAAAATAAAGTGTTTTAAAATAAATTAACTGATACACTTTGGGCATTCTTATCCAGAAAACAGATTCTGAGCTTTAGGGTAAAAAACCTAGTTTATGCTAGACGCTAAATTGCCACAAGGTGTCGCTATGTCATATATATATATATATATATATATATACACACACAGTATATATAGGCCTAATACAGCCGTGGAAAAAAATAAGAGACCACTGGAGAAAAATCTGTCTCTTTTGGGTTTTATTCTTAAAACTGTTAATCCAATGCACCACCAATACAAAACAATGCACGTTTGTTTAATTTTTTTGTGAACTGCCATCATTGTAATATTAATAATAGAAGCAACTTGATGCTTACTGAATCCTTGTGCCAGTAAAGCTAGGACTGAGCCCTTTTTTCTTGAAAACCTTTCTTTTCACTAGCATTTGTTTACCATCCAACTGGTCACACTGCAAGAGGATAGTGTTGATTACAGCAGTGCTTTTTATACTTTTCCCGTTAAATACAATTGGATTCAGGTGCTCACCAAAATAAGTACCTCAATAAACAGAATGTTTGTGTAAATATTTAACAGAGACTGGCATGAAATGCTTGTCATACTCAGAGATATACTGTAAATTGCAGTGGTCTCTTATTTTTTTTACATGGCTGTATAAAATCCAGCAGTTTGTCTGGCTTTGTGAAATATCATGCATCTTGCTCACTGCACTTAAAGTCTGGTCCCAGGTAAGCGCTGACACTGGAAGTAGATGGTTATGGAATATGGATATCAAATTGCTGATCTATCTCATTGTGTCCATTTACACAAAGGATTGGACTGAAGTTGCTGCATTTATGCCATTAGATTAGATTAGATTAGATTGGATTAAGCTTTATTGTCACTGTGCAAAGTACAACTTCAAAGAAAGACAATGAGATGTGGCTCTGACCACAATCTCAGGAAAAAAAAAAGTTTAGCAAAAAGTGGTCTCTGGGGTGGTCTCTTTTCAAAAAGTTACACTTTTGTACCTTTTAGGTACTAATAAGTACACTTTAGGTAGGCTACTAAAATGTTTATGTGCAACAAGTACCAATAGGGACTCTTTAGGTACAAATGTGGAAGCTTTACTACCACATTGACAGCTTTTATACCTTTTTTTCTGAGAGAGCAGAAATGCAAATTACAAACATGTCTATAAATATGTACATATACAATACTATCAATGTTCTATAAAAAGTGCATAAGTATGAGTTTGTGAAACCAGAGAACAGAGAGAATGTGTACAAACAGAACAACATGTTGTAAATGGGATAAAGTATATAATGAGCTTTATGATTGGTTTTTTGCATATTGCAAACAACTATTTGCAATTTAGGGAAACAAACTGATTCTTGTGGTTCTTGTGCATCCATCAGAGATTTATCAAATAATTGTTAGTGATAGGCTATCATAGAGAATTATAATGACAAAATAATCTCAATGTTATTAATGAAAGTTTTTAAAATTATATTATAATATTATTATTAATTCCAGATATATTATGTTTGAGATTATCTTCAGTTCATGGATCTCTCACTGTATATTCCATGTAACTAGTGTTGCAATTTAACTAGCCATGTCATTTTAATATAACCTTTATTACATATTTTGTTAAAACAATCAAAAAACTAAACAAGAAAAAAAATTGATGTACAAGGCTTTGTACTTTATACATTTTAATGTAGGAGATACAATGAAACATTTAGGCTACTTTTGTTTCTTAATTTTCACTGAAGTATTTTTTACTTTACTCAAGTCAATTTAAAAAGTATCTTATACTTCATCAGAGTGTTTTCTTCGGAAAATTTTGTTTTAAAACCTTTAATACTGAAGAACATTTAAAATCATACATTAATTACTTTTACTTGAGTAAAAGTAAGAAAGTAGCTTTCTTGTGTAATTACGTATTAAATTATATTTAATATGAAACATAGCCTAGTGCAGTAAACTGTTATGCTTTGGAATGTTGTGAAGTAAAAGTTTTCTAAGGAAAAACACTGATAAATTTCAGGCACTTGAAAAGTGCTTTTACAGCAGAGTAAATATACTTCACTAGGCTATTTTTCTGCCTCTGGAATATTGAAAAATTTTAGTAATTTATATTATGGTACCTTATTGTAGATTAAATTAGATTCAACTTTATTGTCATTACACATGTACAGTTTAGGTCTAACGAGGAGTGCACTTATAGAAGAAGAAGAAACTTAATATTTACAGATGGATGTACAGTAATATGAACATAATATACAGTTTGTATTAACTATAATCAGGAATTACAAGTAGATAAACAATGTACATGTTGCTATAGTAATCATGAATATGCAATAGTCACCTGCCTGTATTATTATCATTACATTAAACACACACCACCCCAGGAGCGCGCCCGTGAACGTCGGTGCGTGCGCGCACTAGTTTTAAATGACCCCCCTCCCTCCCCCAGCCGCCCCTTTCTTCAATGAAAACTGAGATTGCGGGGGGGTGGAAAAGACCATGAAAGGGCAGAGCTGGAGGACACTTTTAAGGATTGTTTGTTTGGGTTAGTATTTGTGGCTTTTCCCTCGACTTTTTATTTTAAGAAATAGAAGCTAAGGACTTTCTCCCATCAGAAACACAGCGCTTTAACAGCGTCCAACGGGTCCCGCCACTGAGATTGAGTGCGAGCTAACAGAAGTTAGCTGGACTGCTATCGGCGGCGGGTGAGGGGTCGACAGAGAGCGCCGTCATCAAACCTAGTAGCATGTCGCCCTCGAGAAGAAGCAGCTCGAGCTTTGGATGAGGTTCCGTGGCGCAGTTCGATCGCAGAGACTTTTTGACACGACGGAGGGTTGTGATGTTTCCGCCAGCGCGGGGCTCTGGTGGAGGCGCGGCGTCGGCGGTGTCCCGGGGCTGGCCGCATACGGTACTGTGGAGACTAGGGGGTTTCTTTCTCCTCCTGCTTCTCGAAGGGGCCCGATGCCTCGCCAACCCGAGCAATGCACCGGGAATAAACAGTAACAACAGGCCGAATGTGAACGTCTTCATGAGCGAGGAAGAGGTTAAGAAACTCCTGGGTGCGTATACTTGATTTCTCCGCCTGCTCAGCTTAAGTATATTCCTGCTCTATCCAAAGTTTTACTTGGAACTAGAAGTTTTCTGGCACTCTGACAAACTAGCTTAATTACTTCCACTACTAACTACTAAAAGCGAACTCTTGTGAGTGTTTAGTGTTCAGACGTAAACAAGTTAAAAACTTTGTTGTAGTTGGTTAGCTCTCCATATGTTAGCTTTGATAGGCCAAAACAATCCACAGCGTCCTTGTAAACTTAGTTTATTCTTAAGAAAATCTCTCTCATCTGCCCAGAAACGTTACAAAATGAATATGTGAAAGTAGTTTTGTAAGGTTATAATTCAGTATGCCATTTAACAAGAATGAAAGGCCATTGGGTTTGTCATTAGATCAAAACTAGTTGCTAGAAAGCTGTCCAAAAATATTCAGATGCTTTCCATGCTTGTGTTAATTATGTGGTGATTTGTAAGGTTTATATCACGCACATGCAACAGAGACAGGGCAAAGGTGTATGAGTCATTAATTCTCATTGGTGTGTGTTAGAATCAGTTGACACAAAACCACACAATGGATTTTTCCTCAGAAGTTTTACTGCTTTGTCAGACCGGTCAGTAAACACTGTAAATGCAAATGCAAGGCACGTTTAATCTTGGGATGCATTTTGCTGCTGCTGTTAGTATTTATATTGCTAAAAAGTACTTAATCTAATTCTAAAGCTGGTAATGAGATTTTTATAATTTTGTAGCATACTACTTGCATACAATGCAATGTTTTCACTCTATATCTCTTAATAATATGTATTAGTAGTATGGTTACATGGTAAATTTCTGCTTTTATCAAATTTATGTATTTTGGTTGGTCCAGTGTAATGCAATACACTGCTGGCTTTCGAGACATGCAAATAAATATAATTTAAAGCCTGTTATATATATTTTTGCTACTCATATTTTTACACAATTTTCTTTAAAAAAAAAAAGTATAGAAGGTGTGTACCACAAGTTGTAGTATTAGAGAGAAGTCATGTAAAAGATTTTGTACAGCAGGTTTTTCAGTAAAGTTTTGATCATATTGATAATTTAGAGGCCTTAGAAATGTAGGCTTTATGGGGTTAAATGCAAGGGAGTGAATTTTCATGCATTTCATACAACTGGATGTATAATTACGCAGTTTGTTTTTTAATATATTGTTGCTTTTGTGTTTATGACTTAATGGCTCTGCCTAAAATGTAAATGTTAAATTTGTGCAGAATATACTGCTCTTTCCAGACTAAAGGGCCAAAATGGATGCTTTGTACTCTGAATAATTTAATGCATTCATTTTACTTGAAGATAAAAGGCTTTGGGATGCCCTTGATATGTTTGTATGTTTTTTGATTCAGCACCACTGTGATTAATGCAGTGAGAACTGATTAGTGGTTGTTAATTGCCGGGTATTTGTGACTGGGCCTATAAGCAGTCATTATCATTGCTAATGTCACAGCATAGTTAATGAAAGGGTTTGGGGGCTGGAGCATCAATTTCCTGCTGGAAATAGGAAGCAGAGACAAGGACATTTTGGAGCAGCCTTGTTTGAACTTGTTTGGAGGGTTTACCCTTTCAGCTCAAATTGAGAGCAATTTCTATTGACTGAAAATAAAACCGAAATTATATGTGGCATTTATGTAATGTGACGCAAATGCTGTAGCATTTAGCTTGAAAAGCTTCAGCTCTGAATGTTGCCATATGGAGTATAAGGTTTCAAATGAGGCAGTACTTAAACTTTTTAAATTTGAATGCTTTACATTTTGTAAACGTTGTAAGCTAACCAGATGTTCAAGACATTTTTAGTTTTTGAACAATGTTAATATATTAATGGCTGATTCAGAGATCTAAGGACAGCAGGAATAAAACCTAAACCTACTGTGCATGTTATTTTTCTTTAAATTCACCAAAGGTAATTAAAATGGTAAGGGTTATCTTTGAATGTTGGTTATATGAATCCGAATGTGAAGGTACAATGTGGGTTTAGCTTTTCTGAAATGCAAACAGGTTTGAAAGATGATTGTCCCCCTCTGGTCTCATACCTCTGTTATCCTCTGTAAAGCTGACCTGCATATTTTTTGTCATGAATGGCTTTAGTAACAGAGCTCATAGCTATGAGTGCCTTATTCTGGGTGCACTGCATTGCTGTGTCTCCTTAGTGATGATTGATGAACTTTATGGTGGGCTTTTACACTCTTTGATGATCATATCGGGTTATTATCATCAACATGTCACATGTAGTTTTTTGAAGGGTGCTCTGGCATTTGTCTTGTGATGGGTGCTGGAATGGAGCTCTTTAAAAAAAATAGGGGAAAGTAGAATGGCTGCTCTTTTGGAGGGAAAAAATGCTTCTCAATATTTGCCCCTTCGCTCTTCTTCTGTGTCACTTTGTTTTTGTGCATTCTTGGACTGCATTCATTTTAAACCTGAAGGTTTTATGTCATGTAGCATAAACTTCACATAAGAATTGTCAACAATCACTGTGTCTTTCTTTGTTAACCTGATTCCCCCCCCCTGTCTGGTTCAACAATGGGTGCTGCCCATCTTGGAATCAAAACCAGCTTGTTACGCTGCAGTAGACTGAGGGCCATTGTAAGCATGGGGCTGTAAGTAGAAGTCCCTGAATGCATTTATCACAGAGACATCAGCAGCCTGTAGTTTTGCACTGTCAGTGCCTCAGAGAATCAGGTGTCCACTGTTCTGCACAGGCGTCTGATTACCACTGATGTGGTTCAGAGATCCTGTTCTATGACTCACAGGAATCCTTGACTTAAAAGTTTATGGTTGTGGTTATATGGATGCCTTTTTTTTTTTTTTTTTTTGGTGCTTTGAATATGTACTTTTTACTATATGTACTCTGTTTTCCCTTTGTAGTCAAATGGATTTATGTTTGACTATTTTGTGGCAATGGCTAAATTTGCTCTATCGATGTTGCACATATAGCGTAGGATTTTGAAACTTGGACTAGTAAGGACTAATGGTCATTGATATTAAATAGACATTCTCATTCCAATATTTTTGGTAAAAAATTTAATAAATGTTTTGGGGAAAAGTGATAAAGTGAAAATTGTTCACAAAATATCACAGAAGGTATAATTTAATAGTTTTGTGCGATTAGTAGTTTTTTCCTTCCTTTCTCTGAAATCTTGGAATAGAAACTAAACTTTTAAAAACATTACGATTTTCTTTTTTTTTTCAAAATTTGCAGATGGTTCACTTTCATTGAAAGTTATTCTACTTTATCTCTTGTGTCTTTGCTCTTTTCCTCTTGCTTGTTTTTTCTATCATGCTCATGTCATTTCCTGTCTGAGCTTTCAGGAGTGCTGTAATTCTTTTCACAGATCTTAATCTTGTCCCCCTCCCCTCTCTTTTTTTCCCTTTTTTTGTCACTACAAATAACCTCATCCTATACATGTTCTATAGTGACTCTGATGTATGTGAAAGGAGATCTCACTGCTGATTACAACAAATGATCAAAGGCGATGTTTGATGGGATATTTACATTTATATCACAATCTACCCTCTTAGATCCTCGAGTTCAGTGCATATAGCATGAAACTAAACGCACTGGCTTTTTATTTAGACTGCTGGTGGAAAAACTTGTTTTGATGGTGGTTGCTAAAACGCTTGTTTTCTATTTCTGAACCAGTTTTTGCTCATGATGTTTGTGGCAAATAAATAAATTATCATTGATCTCATGACTATAATGAAATTTTAGAATTAATTGGTTGTGGAGATCAGTATAAAATTAGTACTGACGAGCTAAATGTATGTTAAGCACTGTCATCTCAAAGTATCAGAGGAGCCAGTAAAGTTACAACGATTTAAATATTTTTTTAAAATGCTTTGTTTACCACAATGATGTTTTGAATTGTTCTCCCTTGTAAGGATCTATGGCTTTCCTCTGTGACATCACTGCCTCATCTAGTCCCTTGCTGTTATAGAAAAGAGAGAAAGCTTTCACTCTCTCCTTCAGAGTCCCAGCACCACAGGGATGAAAAATCTCAACTATCCAGCTCTTCATTGCTAACAGACAGCGTCAGCCCTCTTGTGTCTGAGTTATTTTGGGGGATCATTAGATGGCCTTGCACAGTATATGGCAATACATGGAATGTTTAGGTCACGAAACACATCCACTCTGATATACGATGTAAACTTGCTGCCTAAACATTTTCTCTCCTGTAAAAAGTGTAAACGCCTTGAATAGATGCATCAGACAGATGGTTGCAACTCTTTTTAAGGCTTTTTTAGGTTGCTGTGTTTTAGTTAGTGGATGCATTCAGTCATTTTGGTGTTTGTAATATAGTAATAATAATGTAATTCAGAGTAAAATATGATCTTGTAATTTAAGAAAAAGTGCATGACTGTGCTTTAAATCATTGGAAATTAAGTAGATCATGTAAAATGGTGGTTTGCTGGTTTGTAGTTCTACGCGTACTATATCTCATGCCTGTCAGATTAACACTTAAATGGTTTTTGAAAAAGCCTCAAAGGAAAGTTGAGTTAGAAATGGGGAAAGGTTGTTGTGGTTGTGTGTATGTGTGTGTTTTAATTAACTATTACTTGTAGGGATGTAATGGTATTGTAAATATAGTCGTACCACGATAGCAAATTTTTTTGATACTACCGTGGTCACATGAGAAAAGTTTGCTCAGGTGAATGGAGCGAATGTGATGTAGCGGGAACTACATTTCCCATCAGCCCAGGCGTGGCTATCATTCTTTGCGGTCTGTTGTCGCTACAGATCAGTGTTGTCAACTTAGCGACTTTTCAGACCCCCTTGGTGACATTTTTCCCTAAAAGCAACTAGCGACAAATCTAGAGACTTCTTGGACAAACCTCAGCGAGTCTCTGGTGCCGCACAATCTCTTGTTTTCCCAAGTGCGCGCACACCTCTCTCTACGTCTGTTCTATTCAGTGCGCGGCTGGGAGGAGCAGGGCTTTTAGTTAAAATAGATATTATGTTGTTTCTAACTCTATTTTACATGCAAATATAGCCAAAATCACAGCATAGCCATTGTCTATATCTTATGTGTATTGGTTTCATCAGACAATGCTTGATGATAAATGGATTTTAATCTTGATTTAACATCTGGTAAAGTAGAGCTAGTTCAGTAGGCCTTATAATGGGGTGCATTTCAGTCACTATTTCATATTCATTCAATTTTTCAGACAACAGAATCCATTAAACATATCAGTGAAAACAGTTATATTGAGAATTATGGTGCATTGAACATTATGTGACCACAGAGAAGCAAGATAATATGACGTAATGAATATGCAAATTGACGTATGACATCATTTAGCCATCTAAAGCGGATGTGTGGAAGGTTTAATAATTTTTTGTTATTAAAATTGAAGTTCCTGTTTCAAAGTCCTGTTACAGATAGATGGCTAATTTGTATGCCATTGATATGTTCAATGTTCATGTAAACTGTTTAATAAACACTTCTGGCACTTTTTTTGAGTCTCTTTATTAGTTTTGTTTTTCCTGTAAATAATTCAATAAATACCGTATCGTGCCATTCATACCGAGGCATTACCGAACCATGAAGTTTTGATACCGTTACATTCCTAATTACTAGTAATATTCTTGGGTGTAAAGTGGAATAACAAGTTCTCCGTTTTATTTTAGCATCATGTTTTTAAAATACTTGGTTAATTCATGATGATTCCTAGGTTTTTGCAAGGTCTACAAGCAAAAAGTTACACTTGGACACATTCAGCCAGTCACAAGAAGCTTGAGAAATATATAGTGGGTCAACTTTGTTACGGTTTCTTGTATAGTTCCACTAGCCAAGTGAGTTTCTGTCTTGGATCAAAGATCTGAGCTGCATGCTCAAATGGTACAAACCCCTGGAGAAAGGTTCTCTGCACGGCTACTCTTGTGATGGGCTATTTGACTTCTCTTTGGTGTTTTTCCAGAGCATTCTTCATCTCTCTGGTCTTGAGGAGTGTTCTCCATTCACCAAAAACCTCAATATTACTGTATAACTCTTGTAAAAAGGAAAGGTTACATCTCTAGGAGATGTTGGCCTTTGTCTTTATCCTCAGCAGGCTTTCTCTTCTGACTCCATATTAGGAGAGACCTCAAGAGGTTGAGGTATTTGGCCTGGCCCAGTCTTTTATCAGTAGTTTCCATGGCTGCGTGAAAGGGAGGTGAGTGAGTTGCTGATTTAAATCAATGTGTTTATGCATGGTTGATCCTGACACTCAGGAAACGGCAAGAACGGACATGAGCTTGAAGTTATAGTGTTACGTGGAGATCTAATTTAATGAAGTGCGTCCACTGACTCACCACAAAACTGGAGGGCTAGTTAGAAAGCACATTTACCTCAAATAGTTTTTCACCATTTCATCACTAATGCTAACGGAAATGTGCAGTAATCGACAAGGGATTCTTTTTCTGGAAGAACGTTTTGACTGGCAGCCTGGTTGTGTTTTAGTGAAGGTTTCAAATGAGTTTGGATATCATTTTGCATGACTTTGACAGCCATGATTAAAAAAAGACCATTAGTAATTTACCTCAGATCTTAGAAAGTAATGGTAAAAAAAAACAAAAAAAAAAAAACAAGACTCTGCAGTATATTATGATTTTATTTTATTTTATTTTATTTTTTACATTTTTGTGGTGAGTGCTTAGAGAAGGAGACACTCTTTTATTTGTTTCTTTTTGAATTTTTTTTTATTTTTTTTTGTCATGGCATAGATTTTTCTCGTCTGATAATGGGTCTTAGGCCCAATCCCAATTCTACCCCTTACCCCTACACTTACCCCTACCCCTCCGTTTGGCGCATTCACGTGTAGGGGTA
>JAUCMS010000105.1:9409894-9432739 GCA_032357445.1 Enteromius radiatus
ATTATTATAATCCTATTATTTCTGTTCTGCTAGTGCCAATTAATGTTTAATAATTCTAAAGATATTTTAAACTGTAGACAAAGTATAGGCTACAGTGTTGCTTTTTAACGCGCTTCTCTGCACAATGAAAATAGACGCAGCAGCTTCTTATCCCTTTTTAACCTTTTAATGATGTGCTTTACGGTGTATGCATGCATTAAAAACAAAAAAGATAAGTGAATGATATGCTTCTACTAGGCTATTAAAATTTATATTTAGCTCCTTCCTCTTTAGCCTAATTGTTATTTTCTGATATTTTCGATTATCGTGTGGTACTGATTTTCAACATCAACATCGTGATTCTTAGGAGACATCGTCGATATATGATAATATCATCATATTGCCCAGCCCTAGATCATGACTCACAAGATTAAGATGAATTACTGATTCAAAAATTCTGCTTTTCATCACATGAATTGAAAAAAATTACATATTAATACACTAAAAAAAATACATTTGTAATATTTAACTGTAAAATATTTTGTTTTTAATCACATACTTGCATTCATATCTATATCAATATCTTTTAATTATTTCTTGTAATCCTTGTCCCCGGTTTAGGTGGATTACAGGTTAGGGTTTCAAGTGGAAAACACTTCAGCCATGGATCAACCTCAGAGCAACATCTCTGTTCAGGGCGAGGTCCCGCGCACTCGTTCAGGTGAGTGAATCATTTCACATCCATCATATGCTGTATCAAATCTTCAATTTGATTGCACAGATACTATTTAAACTGAACTGAGCTGGACAACAACATCTCTGAATTCAATAATGAAATGCCTTTAACTAAATTCCTTGTCATTATACATCACTGGCAGTCTATACTAATATTTGATATTGTTAAATACTCTATATAAATAAAGATAATATGATATGCCTTAAAAAAGGGGGGGGGGGAATCTGCTTTTGATATCTCAAAAGAAAAAATTGACTTCCACAGCATTCACATGCTGATTTTTATTTATTAATTTTTTTCCAGAGATGTCCATTCTTCATTGCACTGCAAATGCAAATAACTAGCCTATACGTTTAATGCATTTGATCACATGCCCAGAGATGCTGCAGTTAGATTCAACTATTAGTGACTTGGTGGTGACAGTGAATAGCAGAGAGAGAATTTTGAACCGGCTAATCTTGGTGTTGCCTAATAAACAATAGTGAATTCAAAATTGATATGGTTCTTTAAAAACATGTCAATATTTTTGCACCACCAAAACTGTCACTGTCAGCGAGTTATTTTGCACGTGCATTCAACCTATCTGATGTTTATTCACATTATCTGAACAGTGCAACATTCGGACCAAATATTTGTGCTAACATTTTGTATTGTGGTCTTCTCATGTAGTCTAGTAGGATACCCTTTTTAAGAAAAATGTAAAATGAATTGTTTACAACCGTTACTAGTAATTTAGAAGAGTAACTGAGTATTTAATGTAGTAAGTAAGTGTACTTTCTTGTGTGTCACTCCAGTGTTCAGAGTGGATCTTTTCTGCTCTGGAAAGGCTGACGGAGAGGCTGTGCTGACGGTGCAGTTGAACCTGACTACACCAGCCAACAACTTCACAGTGCTCAACTTCAAACGCAGGAAAATGTGTTACCGAAGTAAGATCTTTTCATACACTTTTACCTTATTTCCTCCAATACATCTGTTTCTTAAGATCTTAGTGCATGTTTGTGTTTTTTTTTTTTTTCACTTTGCAAAAAAGGTTTTGTGTTTAACAGATTCTGTATCAAGTGTCACATTGCCAGAGACTGCAAATATGATAATAACACAAGCTTTCTGTCATATGCTTTCCCAGAGGAAATAGCCAGTGTATTTATTCTCTGCTTATTTGAAGCACATGAGCCAAATTAGCTGCTGGAGAAGAAAAAGAGTTTGTGTATGCCCCAATTTCCTCTCCCTTGTAGAATAACTGGGTCAGTGCGTGTATGTGGCGCTCAAGAAGATATTGTGTGTCTATATTTTGTGCCTTTATTTGGCAGGAGTGAGATTTTACTGCCCTGGCCACAATTTACAAACCAAACATAAATGAGACCACAATTAACCTGTTTGTGTGTTTGTGTGGATCTCTTGAGACCTATCAAGATAAAATATGGTGAACTGGTATTGACTTTAGACCTTGCTTATTCTTTACCTTATTTTTTTACTTTATAGGGATTGAGCAGCCAGAGCCCCCCAAAACTCTGCCATTCCCGAACACAACCATACAGAGAATAGACCGTAAGTATTTGTGATTTATTGTTTGGTATTTGCACTAAATGTGGTTCTACAATGAGACAGTCTTTAATTTGCTCTTATAAACACTCTCCTCTCTTTTGTTCTTAGCGAGCAGTTCAAATGCTCCCACCACATCCACACGAGTTTTCTACATCAGTGTGTGTGTGTGCTGCATCGTCATCTTTCTGGTAGCCATCATCCTTGCTGTGTTACACCTCCACAGCATGAAGAGAGTGGAAATGGATGACAGGTCTGTTTTTGCATGCATGCACTTCTGTGTGTGTTTGTGTGTGAATTGTGTGACAATGTTCAGTTAATTTAAATGCACCAAAACAGTCTTATTCATATATTTTATAGTGGTTCTGGGCTGCGTTCTCCAAAACCACCTTAACGCTACGTCGCTCTTAAGTTGTACGTTAAGACGTACCTTATCTTTAGTGCGTGTTTTCCGAAACCTTCTTAGTTAAGTATACCTTCTGTCATTCGTTCGTAAGGTTGGTCTGGAGCGCTCTTAGCTCTTGCAAAAAGCTTTTTTACATCGCAGTTTAACACAACAGTTTAAATGAACATTTAATATAAAATCTGATTTAGTATTAAATTTACATTTTTTTTTTTTTTTTTACTTCAAATTTTTACACATAAAACCTGAGGACGCACCTGTCTCATAAGCACAACATCGTCCTTTCACTTTAATGCATGTAGCCTGTGCTCGCGGATGGGGCAGATGACAGTGGGCAGACGAGCTTATAATAAGTGAATAAGTTATAGCTCATATCCTGAATACACTGTTTGAACGCACATCGGTAAATATAGCAAATACACAGACACATAGAGCTTAAGTACTCGTGTTGGGGTTACATTGGCCAACACAGAACGAGAAAAAACCTTTAAACTTGAGTTATTGTTACTGTAAAAGTGTTTTCTTTAACAAAGCCATTTTGTATAACACTGCTCTTATTTTGTTTTAAGCAGAAGATGTTTGGCTTTGGATACTTTTGTATAATAAAGTAATCCATTTAATCTTAAGGGTTAATTAGTGATTTTTATGTTTGTTTGTTTTAATCATGCAACAGAAAAATAATAGTTAGATAAATCATCTAATTAGTCATTAGAATAGTCGACTATTCGATAAAATAGTCACCAGAATAATCATTTTAAAGATAATCGCTTACCCCCAAGCCCTACCAATAAAGGTGTAAACCATGCCATCTATTTAATGATGTGAATAAAGAAAAAAACATTTACGCTCAATAATTTGCATTCTGTTTTATAATCGAGGTCAACGCTATACGGCATACGTTGTGGAGAACTTTATGGCATGAGGGTGTGGGATCGCGTACTTGCTAAATTATAAACACATAAATGTATTTTTTTCCCCTGCATGTTCATATTTAAATTAGCCCCGATAAATGCAGTTCGTACTATTTATTAAACGCTTCTTTATAAAGAACATTGTTTTCTCAATACTTTTCCTATACCGCTGTGAAGGAAAGAGTGCACAATCGATCATCGAGGCATCGATATCAGTGGACAGCACCTACTAAGGTCGCACTTAAGAAGGTTTACCTTAAGCAACATCCTAAGGTATAGTTCGGCGAACATACGTAGGAAAGGTATAACTGTAGCGCACTAAGAGACAACATTATCGGAGAACGCAGCCCTGGTCATTTGTTGTTATAATATCTTTTTCCCATCCTATGTTTTCAGTGTGGTTCTTTTAATTTATTTTTTTTATAAATTCTCTCCGTTTATTGCGGGTTTATCAGAAGAAGACAGGAGGGGAAAAAACTCATCTCCTGCTAATTTTATACCAGAGCAGGGTATTTTAATTGTGTTTTTCTGAAATTAAATTAGGCATCAGTACAAAGAGTCTCTTTCAGCATTATACAAGGTTGGTAGATTAGATTTTATCTGCTGCTATTTAGAAGAAAAGACACAGAGCTCCATTTATCTTCTAAAACACATCAACCTTAGAACAAGAATGTGCTCAGACTCCATTTCCTACCGGTGGATTGTTTTTGCTCCTTAGCCCAAGTAGCAAACCATAAGAAACCAGAACTATTTAATAATAATGATGGTGGACGATGAGTCTGTGACATTAGGTCATGATTGGGTTCAATGAGTTTCAGGAGGCAAGTTAAACCTGCAGCATTTTAGGTCTTTCTCCAAGGACTTCAGTGTTTCACCTTTGGAGTTGAAGTGTAATGGCTTTAATTGGGACAATTACACAGCACTTAGTTTTTAAATGCACTGGGGTTCAGAGCCAGGTAAAACCCTACACCTTCTGATGATTTCAACATAAAAGAGACACTGAAACCATTTAAAATGAAAGACTGGTCTGTTAGCCAAAGCGCCCTTTCAAATTGGTGGAATTTCTTCTCTCTAAATCTTCTAGTGTCAGCGACAGTGGAAGCTCTCAGGGTCTGTCTCAGCCTTCCACCCAGACCACCCAGTACCTGAGGGCAGACACCCCCAACAACGCTACACCTGTCACCAGTAAGACTACGACCACACCATGTCTCTCACCTCTGACCTCAGATCAGCAACTCTCTCAAACATCTCAACCATCTGCTGTTACCATCTGCACACCTCTTCCATGTTTAAAATGTCAAAACCCATCTCTTTACTAGGAGATGTAGCTCAAAGAGTAGATAAACACCACCAGGATGCTTCGCTCCCCACAGCTAAATTTCACACCTCTTGTTGCATCTTGCCTTGCCCTGTTCACACCAAATGTGCATTCCTTTATAAGTGAGAAAATTGGAAGCTTGATTGAATTAGCTAAACTGGAATCATAAGGTCGGTATTAACAGGCGCACACATTCTCCCTCTACATTTTCTTCCCCCCCTTAAATTTAGTACAGCAGTGACTCCAGCATTAACTGTTTTTGTGTGACCGGAGTACAAAAGTTTCTTGCGTATCATATTTCAGTCATCACATCCTCAATAGTACAAGTCAGTCTCCTAGTATTTCCTATTTATTGAAATTTGCCAGGTAATCCCATGGGTTTTATATTCACAGTGACCCCAGAAAACATGTAGACTTAAGTAACAAAATAAACATCTTTTTAATTAGATATGGAAATGTCAAATTGTGCAAGACCAGAACAAACATTACTTGTTATATTAGTAATGACATTAAATGACAAAATAGCTTTTGTAGGTTGCATAATTTGTTAAACAGTTAAGTTCTGCCGTTTTTTAGTTCCATTTAGTCAATCTCTGCTTCTGGTGGTGGTACTTTTAACTATAGCTTAGCATAGATCATTGAATCTGATTAGACCAGTAGCATCTAGCTCAAAAAGAGTTTCGATTATTTTTAAAAAATTTGACTCTTCTGTAGTTACATCGTCTACTAAGACCAGCAGAAAATGAAAGGTTTTTCATTTTCAAGGTGCAAGGGAATTACACAGTGCCTGAAAACTGTGCTGGGAACTATTTTATTTTCAGGTGCTGTGTAATACTGCGCCTGCTACACCCATGGTACAGCAGCAAATTTCCTTTTATTACACTGGCATGAGAGTAAAGTTCCTAGCCTCATAGGCCTAGAAAATCACAACTTTTCATTTTCTGTTGGTTTTATATGATGTAACTACAAAAGAAGTTTTAAATCGGAAAAATATTGAAATGTGTTTTCAGATGCAGCCAAGTACTTCAAAACATTTGGTGTCAACAGTTTTGGCCGATATTTAAGGCTAATTTTAGTTAATCTCATGAAATCATCAAAGAAAATCGTGTATTTTTTTCGTAAGTGTGGATATTTGATGGTGGTTATATCTGCTCCTTTTTCCCCAGGCTGTGTACTCCCCTTGTGTGTAGCACCTCCCAGTGGTCTTACATGCTTGGTGCACTGTTTCATGCTTATACCATGTGTTTTCTTGTCTCACTCTTGTGCTTGTGTGTGGAATAGCTCAGGCACCTGCTATGATTATCCATCCTTCATATACCTCTCTCCATCTTTCTTTCTTTTTTTTTTTTTTCTCACTCTCCCTCCACCCCTTCCTTTTTCTATCAGATGCTCATACTGGCTCTGCACCCATGCTCCAACTTGCAGGCGCCTCCTTCCCTCACCCTGGTGCCCCCTCGCACGAAACCAAAAGTAAGTTCTGCTGCCTTAAAGCAGATAGAGAGAGCAACAGGGAATCAAGACTTAAACGTGTTCACTAACCACCTACCTTTTAACCTAGTTTCTTCTTCACCATCACGGTTTTGTTCTTGCTGGTCTTCACCAAACTCATTCATTGGTTTATACTGTATTACAGTGGTGCGAAGTGCAAAGACACATTCTCATTTGCATGACGAGAAGGAAAATCAGATGGTCATGGTAAATTAGCTTACCCAAAAATGAAAATTCTGTCGGTCATCGGTCACCCTTGTGTTGTTCTAAAAGCTGTTAAAGATATTTTAGAAAAACGCTCTACCATATCTATCTAAAGGTTTAAAGTCATTGCAAAGATTTTGAAAGGTTTTTAAACGAAGTGTTTTATTCTCACTTAGACTGCATTTGTTAAATATTATTACAATTTAAAACCGTTTTCTATTTTAATGTATTTTGAATATACTATAAGGAATGTTTTACATTTAGTTACCCATAATAACCACGTGGGGGCAGCATCATGCACTTTTAGTATGAGTGGAGAAACATAGTCCAAATGAATCCGAACACTGGCCAGTTGTAGTGAAAAGTGATACATTTACACTTTCTGTGTTCATAATCAACTGTATTTACATTATCACAAAGTTAATGTTTACCACAAGGCACAGTGAAGTATTGAATATAAACAGGAAGATTGTTCAATCAGAAATGTAAACCTAAAAACAACACACAAGGATACACAATGTTTTTATCAGGATACACAACTAAATTTAAACAGACATGTTCTAGCATTTGTGCTTACAGTACATTTTGACCATTTTTTTGGATGTTATTGTGTATTTAAACTACACTGTAGCTAAAAGACAGAATAAAACACTCAGCTTTCTCTAAACATCTAATACAATTGACTCTGTATAAGTGTGAGATAAAAATCTGTTACACACCAAAGAAATGTTGTGCAAGAGTGACACTGTAGGGTTTGCCTTTGGCAAAGCTTGGGTTTTACTTCATTGATGAAGTGTTTAAATGCTTCCAGTTGTTAAAATAACACTGCAAACCTCTGTCATTCTCTAAATAGTCTTTGTTTTGATTTGTCTGTAATAGACTTTTAATTAGTTTAAATGTGAATTGCTAACACTTATTTTAATGCGACGTATTTGTGTGTGTGTGTGTGTGTGTGTGTGTGATTTTTGAAGGTTATCCCTCACTGCGGATAGAGAAGAACGACTTGAGAAGCGTCACTCTCCTTGAGGCCAAGGCAAAGGTCAAAGACATCGCCATCTCCAGAGAGAGAGTCACACTCCGAGACGTCTTGCATGAAGGTATCGAATCCCACAAACCCCATAGACGCACATGGAAACCACAGCAAGTTAATACTGTGCATTTGAAAGACTTCATTCTTAGTACTCCATCCACCTCCGTTCCATTGAGGCTTTCATCTTTCTAATAGTGGTTCTTTTGAACGACCAGTTCAGCTGAAATTGCATCATGGCAAACAAACGCGTCATTTGGCCGCTCAGTTTGAGGTTAGACACTTCCCCCTGCAAAATAATTTTGTTGGATCACACAAGAGCTGTGCTCCAGCGGGAAATCTGCACTCAAGCACTAAATTGGAGTCCAAACAGAAAAGCTCTCTGCTGGGCATCGTGCCAGCACAGCTCTGGGCTTGCACAGGAGATGTTGACACACATGTCATTAGTCACATAAGCTATAAAACATAAACATAACTGCGTCAAGAACCCGCCTTATTTGACTTGTGTTCTTGCAAAATCTCAATGCAATAATTCCCCTCTGTAGCATCTTTTTTTCCATAAATGAGACTTTCATTTTGTACGTGTGCCCACAAGCTTGATGAAGCTGATTTATTATTTATAAGGTGTTACTGTGTTTTAAGTGCTGACTTGGCAAACTAAAGCTGGTTAATCTGATTAAACCTATTTTATTGGACATTTGGGGGAATGTCAGATTAATCCTTTTTAAAGGGCCATTTGCTTTAGTTTTTTTTTTTTTTTAAATGACCAGCTCAATAGCTTTTTATTTGAGTGGCCTTAGGCGACATTTTAAAGTTCTTTTACTTATTAAAGAATTTTTTGCAATTGCTTTGTGGTAATCCCAAGGCCATTTTGGCTCCTTTTAATCAAAAATGTTCAAAAACTTTCCTGTTTATCCTTTTTCTCTTTACCTTATCTTTTGTGCAACAAAGAAAGTGAATTTTTGGAAAATATCCTTGCTACCATTTTGCATATAATGAGAGCAGATGAGAAAAGAGGGCTGTTAAGCTCTAAATTGACAAAATATGCAGCTTAAAAGCATAATAAAAGTGGTTAAAAACATCTTGTAAAACCATGCGATAGATTTAAGTGAAGCACAAAGTGAAATCAACATACTCGATGTTAACTGTTCTATTTTATATGATATACTTTTTTTTTAAACCACATTAATAAAAACAGAAGCAGCAATAATGATATTAACAGTAGACTGAATTAACAAATGGAGAACATAAATGTCAAGGGACTTTGACTTTGGTCATTGCGTGAATGTAATCATTAGTTTTAAACTACAGTTTTAAAATGTTTAAGTGCTATTAGGCTTAAGAGTAACAAACAAGTTCACTGGTGTAATTAAAAAGTAACTAACAAACCAGAAAACACATTTTCCAAGTCCGTTTTGAATGATTTATCAGAATTATTAATGTTTTCATCACCGTCTAGAATACAATACATTATGAAATTTTAGTGTTTGTTTGTTTTGTGTTATTACAGGGACATGTGATCTGCAAATGACATGCAGGTTTCATGAACTGTTTTTGCTGCCCAACTTATTTAACACATTTATTGTATGATAATGTGCATTTTGCACCATTTTTAATACAGTTGTGCAAAATGTACACCGTAAAAGTTCATAATCACTCATGATCTTAAAAAAAAATAAAAAATAAAAAAATAAATCACTCATGATCTTAAAAAAAAAATTTATATAAGCCTACATAATCATTATATTACTTCAAATTCATTTGAGCTGTAAATACATAGTCAATTCCCTGCAATCAACTAGATATCTGTCAACATCAACTCATTGATTGGAAACTTTTGAATCACATCATTGCTGCTTCTTTCTTGAAACTTTAACAGACTTGTGAACTTTTCAGAAAGCAGAAATGCAGGTCAAGTTGACCTTGCATCTGTGTTCACGTACTTGGAAAAAGTTTTTTTTTTCCAATGATGTAAGGTCTTTGCTATTCCAGAGCTTTGGCTTTTCATTGTAATCAAAGTGCACTTTGTGTCGTAGGACAGTCAGTGCTTAGTTTTTTTGACACAAATTAAGCAACCATTAAAGACGTCTTACTACCAAGTATTTCCCCCTGATGTGTCCAGTGATCATGCTTGTCTCAAGTGTGACTGCAGTTATCCTTCCAGTTTATCATAAACTACCTAAAGCAGCTGAAACGGAAACCCAGCTGGTTGCATAATGTGTAATGCAATGTGTGTGCTTTTGCTTTTTCTTGCATTGTAACCAAGAAGCACCATTCATGGAACATGTTACTCACGCGCACTATCACACCTTGCATAACTTTTTCCCAAAATGCTTTGACCCTTTTTCCTAAAGCTCTTTTGACACTTTTTGTCACAATATGATATGCATTCATTAGTGTTACCATTTAAATAAAGACAAAATAATGGTAATTATAAACAGGTTTCTACATCAGCAAAGTGGCATGTTACAACAAGCATGGCAGCAAGAGTGGGGATAAGGATCAGATAAGAGGGAAAAGCAGTAGACTATGTGGTGCTGGCCTCTAGCATTAGTAACACTACTCTGAGGTCTACTGCTCTGCAATCTGATCTATTACACCGATGGGAACTGCAGCTATGTCCAATTGTCTGTAGAACAGCCAAAAAGGTGAGAGACTGTCCTGCGCCTGCTGGTAAATCCATGCTATGTGTACTCTCAGAGGTCATCCAGGATACCTGTTCAGACATGCTGTGCTAATGTTGGCATGTTGTTTTTATTCCACAGATGCAGTGAAACTAGAAACTGGAGGACATATAGTGAAATACAATATATGAATGATGAATGCAGTCCTCTAAACCTAATACTGTTCATTGATATCATTGATCTAGTTTTTGCTACTGACGTTTAAACCAGAGATGATATTAAACATGTCATGTTTGTGAGTTTCGTGGGAGGGACCGCAAAATTAGTCTCGCAGTCTTGCCAAAGAAAATGTTTTAACATGTTGCTTTAGCAGATCATTGTGAATATCATGATCGTTGTATCATTATAGATTGGACAGCCTTCAGTTTGTGTATACCTCTATTACCTGAAATAGAGATTTCATAATGTCCGTTTACCTAAAGTGACTTTTTTTTTTTTATTTGTGACCCTCAGGGACCTTTGGCCGCATTTTCCATGGAGTCTTGCTTGACGAGAAGGACCCAAGCAAAGAGAAACAAGTCTTTGTGAAAGCAGTGAAAGGTAAATCCACTTTTGTCCCTAGAGTACAATATTCTAAAATGAACCATTTAAAATAGCTTTCCCAACATGATTGAAAATAACAATTTTCTCAGAAAAATCATTAGGGATTTTTTGCGATAATGAGCCTCTTCGTGAAGTTCATAATGCAATAACGAAAATGGAGTTAATATTGATAATATAGTCATGACATCAGTTTCTCTAGAAAATGCAAATGCCATGGGAAACTTAAACACTTCCAGTCACACTGGTCACTCCTTCATTTGCCCTTATGCCCTGTTTACCCAGTGCAGGACTGGTGCCAACCACCAGACAATGCCACTGTACCAGCCTCTGCTCTGCCGAGCTGTTAGGTTTCCACCCCGGCCCTTGCCCAAGGGACAGGAAACAATACACTTTACACATACTCTCCAAGCATCCGTCAAAAGCTGTGCTCCAAGATAAAACCAGACCTCTGTGAACTCATACTAAATGTGTTCACTCAGCCAGCAATCCGTGACTGGCTGAAAGGAGTTAGGCTGCTTTTAAAGCAATCAAGCTTTCTCAAGTGCAAGGTGGAGGGTTGTTCAGGACCTTCATGCACCTTTTACTAACAAGGACTTGGCTGATCAAATAAGGTCCAACAGAGCAATCACTTTTTTTTAAATGTTCTTTTAAATAGTTTTAAACTTGCTTATCCGCATTTCATTACAAACCTGTATGTCTTTCTTCAGAGCATGCAGATGAAATGCAGTCATGTTATCTTATTTTGACCTGCTTTCTCATTCAGAACATTTTTAAGTTCGACAAATGGAAGGCTGCATCATACAAACGCTGCAGACATTTTAATTCATGAAAATGAACTGAAGGAAAACGAGTCTGTAACGTTACTGACATCATCTCAATTTGAGGAGGAAGCCTTCTGTTCGAGAAGCACTGACTTCCCTCGTTCTCGCTAAAAGCCATGAGTACGAGAGATGTGAGATAAAAGATTACTTAAATGTTTGTGTTTTAAATTCCATTCACCTCCCTTGGGTACCTGATTTGGTTTTAATGAACCAGAGGTTATTTTACGGTGGAACCTGCTTATGTTGTTCACAATATTGAGCGCTGCACAGCAGAACAGATCATGACGTGATCGAGGGTCTTGATCTTATGTCCGACTAAAATAGTGTTTGGTTTTTTTGTTAATTTCTATCAGCCAATAATAATTCTAAAATAAAACATCACAAGCACAGATCAGTAGCCGAGAGCGCATCAGATTTCCAGATAAACCATGAGCTCTATCCATGTTATTGTTAATGTTCTGGTTATTTTGATCCTGGGTACAGTATAATTTTGTGCATACAGTCAAATTAAACTCGCATTTATTTTAGACACTTCATGTCTTGTTCAATTTATGTGATAAACTCAGGTCCCTGCCAATCTGTGGGCTATGACTAATTTCACAGTCAAAGCAGACAAAATTTACTTGGTAATTTTTTAAAAATACAAAAATGATCAAAAACAACAGGGAGGAATCGATTGCAGTTCCTGAACTTTGACGAGACTTTGCTCAAGCATTTTCGAATGACTGTGCAATGAGATCAGTCCATTGGATGGTGCACTTTAATGCTGTCCCATCACAAAGTAGCATGTCTTTTGTTGATGTGCATTTAAAAAAATTAGAATTTAAAAAAAATTATGCACATCTTGACGTTTCCATCCAGTGGAAATTTTATTTATATAAACATGGCTAATAAATTTGACTAAATGTTCAAATATTTCCTCATCCTTCAGTGCTGCTTGACATTTAGGATCTGGCTTTTTCCAGATCTTTGAGGGTTTACTTGGTTTTGATTGTGTAGGTGTGTGGACGGATGAGAAGACTTTGTCAGTTGATTTTCTCATATTTCCCTCAAGAATGGGTTGTCCAGGTTTGCGTCACACATCCCTGACTCTTTGTTCTTGCCTCTGACTGTGCAGATCACGCCTCAGAGGTACAGGTGACAATGATGCTTACAGAAAGCTGTAAACTACGTGGCCTTCATCACAGGTGAGTTACAGCCACCATGTGCTGCTTTCTTGATACTCAAAGATCTTACTCTATTGCAAAATCTGCTTTGTCATACTCCCATTACAGCATTTCTTTAACTTGCAATATAATTTTTTGTGCAGAATCATTTAGTATTGTGTGTGTTGAACTTTAGCTTTAATCCAATCCTTTGCTATATGAACAAAACTTGCCATAGATGTGTTTTTAATCACAGAGACCTTATCACTGTTTCTTCTTTCGAGCATGGAATACCTATAGAAGTTTACTTCACTTAACAGAAAAACCCCTGTAATGTCATCAAACACACATGCTGATTAGAAGTGATTCGAGAATAATGACATAATATGCTTGTGTATATAAATATAAAGTACCATACTTCATGAAGGATAAACTACCCTGTCCGCGGTGGAAGCATGTTGTGTAATGTTTGAATGTTGTGACAGCAATATGATAACCACAGTCGCAGCTCTGACACTTCTATGACTACTAATCTGCACACTTCCTCTGCTGTGTGAATTACTGTCTTCCTCTGCATTCTTTCTCCATTAGCGCATTCTTCTACCAAATATCTTTTATAGAAATGCATGTGCTTTCAGACATTCAGCATTTCTGATGTACTATTCTTATGCATTTTTTTTTTTTGTGATGCCTAAATTCATTTGTGGGTTTTTTTTTATTTTTATTTTATTTTATTTTTTTAGAAAAATATATAAGTTAAATATCAGCCTTTTATTTGCTATTGGTTTTCTATTTATTGCTGAAATAAATCCTGTGAACACAAAAAATAGTAATCACTTCACATAATATTTAATATCAGTTCATCTTTGTTCATAATCATTTTCCTGATATTATCATAGCAGCATTACAACAGCCGCGAGGTCAAATATTGTTTAGATTTTTCTGTTTCCCACTTAGTTGCTTTTTGGGATGGGCTCAGACCCATATCCTGTCTTGAGCTTTCCGAGCTTTGCAGTCACGCAGACGCGTGTCTCAGGTTAAAGGGTCAGGGCCAGCTCATGACTTTAATTTTTTCTTGTCATAAATGAATCACTGATTGAAACAGTCTTGTACAGACCAAGTACCTTAGGGTGTCCCTTCCTGTCTACTCTTATGTATCATTGGGAATCTAATAACAGTAAGTCATTTCTCTGATGTAGTGTAGTTGTGCAGTTGTTTCGTGTTTTCATGCAGAAATGGGTTTGAAATCTTACCCCCATTCACTCTTAGGAACCTGTTACCCATCAGCCATGTGTGTATAGAAGATGGTGAGAAGCCCATGGTCCTGTTGCCCTATATGAATTGGGGAAATCTTAAGCTTTTCCTGCGCCAGTGTAAGCTTGCTGAGGCCAACAACCCACAGGTAAGACTTCCACAATATTTTATTTTTGTGACTTTTGCTTTATGACATAACTGCCACAATAAGTCTTTATTTATTATTTATTACTATTTAAACTGCATCGACATTTGCACAGAGTGATTTTTGAGCAGCGTGAATTCAGCTAATGCTAAATAGCATAATGACACTCCTCCTGCTGTTAGCTATAAATCAGTCTGAGACAGGTGTTTATATTAGAGACCCTCCAGCAGAACACCTGGAGTGTTCAGATTATCCTGATTTAATTGCTTTCTTCTAAACAGTGAGTTCATTGTGCAGATCCTCTTTCAACATCGAATGAACTTTCTATGATAGGTGCTTTACAGTAGTTTACTGTTCTCAGTTGAGCCTTTGTGATGTTAACCCTGGGCAGGTCTTTTATTCAGCTGCCACTGAACCCTCTTCACAGACAAGATTACACACATTTGCTCAGTTACACCAGTGTATTCTTAAAATGGTTAAATGCTGTCAATTTTTCTTCAAGATCAAGCTTGTTGTGGCAGTGTTGTTATACGTCCTGCTTCAATGCACAATTGTCTTTTTTCTTTTGAGAAAAACATAAATCATGTAAACTACCCATGCTATAGTTAATACTCTGCATTTTGGCATTGAAAGTGGATGATTTATTTTAGTATTTACTGCCAAAATGCTCACCTCTCACCTGAACTGAATCTCAGATACGTAGGTCTGTGCAAAACTACATAGTTTTTTGCTGAATGACTAGACAGTTTTAAGGAAGCACTATATATTTAGACTGGTTTAGGGTCTTGCTCCCTGTCCACCAGATGCTGATCAAACACTTGGATGGAGAAAGACTGAATGGAGTAGTATGCAAGGACCAGTTTTATAAAAGTTAACAACCTAGGGATACACAACATTGTGCATCTAAAAATGTTTTGTTTGCACGTAGACAAGCATTTAATAAATAAATAACAATGCTTGAAATGTGGAGGAAAAAATAGGTTTTCTGCATAAACTATGCATGATGGTATTAGTGTTGTGTATATGCATGTTTAGAATTTTTTGTTTTTTTTATGCTTTTATTGTGCAAAGACACATTATGTTGATCAAAAGTAGCAGTAGAGACTTGTTGATAGTTTTCCATTTCAAATAATTAGCGTTCTTTTGAATTGTTCTAATTATAAATGGTTACTGAAAAAATGCATTAGTTTCCACTAAAATATTAAGGAGCACAACTGTTTTCAATATTAATAATAGTAAAAAATGAACAAAATCATCATATTAGATGACACTTAAGACTGGAATAAGAGCTGCTAATTATCTGCTTTGTCAATAAATTTAAGTTTTTTAATATTGTAATATTTCACAGTTTTTACCATATCTTTAATCAAATAAATGCAGCCATTGTGAGAACAGATTTTTAAGACAGTGTTATATATTTAATTGGGCATGGTAATTCTCCCGCTTTACTTTTAAATTACCTTTGCAGTCACATTTACTCATACTTTTTCATATTGTACATTTAAGCTTTTAGTTTTTATCTTTTTTATTTTTTGCACTGCACCATTGGGCATTTATTATGGATTGGTTATAAAATAATGATCAGCTTATTAGTATTTTAATATCTGTGCATTTCTAACTAAATCTTTGCTCAGAGTAATGGGAATAAATTTGAATCTTGACTTGTCTAAGAGGGGTTTAGCATGTTGACAGACACTGCTGGCACGCTAAAGCACACCTTCTCCAAGAAGTTACGTGTTTAAATCGATGGCCCTTAAGGCATGACTGCTAAAAAGAAAATGTTGAGACACTTTCATTGACCCATCCCTACCCTTCTACATGTTCGACATGTATTCTCTCTTGAGTAAAGATTTCAGTTTAATCACTCTAACCAATTTGACACTGAACAAACAGGATTGAGCATGCGCCATCAAACTCATCTGTCACCTGAGATTCTCATGTACTGCAATTATTTTGTTCTAAAGCCTTTGTGTATAGTTTATCTGGAAAGCCACTCATTATGTTATGACCTTGTCAGTTAGCAGCACCTTAGGTTTTCTTTAGTCTGACTCGAGATAGATTATACAAGGATGCCCGCAATTGAGCCACTCCCTCTAAAGAGTTAAAGGATGTTTATGTTTTGTGAGGTAACTGTCATTACATCAGACGTCAGACTCGTCCTACCAAATGAGAATCAGCAGAGGAACTTGTTGCTCCATCAAGTCTGGTTTCCAAAGAGATGAACTATAACCACAAGCATCTGCTTTCCCACTTGTCTCACTTTTTGTGTCTTTTGGTTTCTCTTGCTGAACCTCTCTTATTAAAATGTACTTTTTTTTTTTTTTTTTTTTTTGACTCTTAAAATGTCACACAACCATTTATTTATCTCTTGTGTAACCCACACAGGCAATCTCTCAACAAGACCTGGTCCACATGGCAATACAGATTTCATGTGGTATGAGCTATCTGGCACGTAGAGAGGTTATTCACAAAGACCTGGCTGCCAGAAACTGTGTGTAAGTGCCATTGTTAGCTCTCGTTTCTCACACTGTTTCCCATTTTGGATCATCTGTCCTTTACCAATCAGTATAATTCAGCACCAAGTCGTTATTGCAATTATGATAATGACTGCTCAGATGTGCATTATTGCTTTTATGCAATTGATAATTGCCAAATTAATAAAATTAAAATATTGAATTAAGTGTAAAGCATTTCATTTACTACTTTATTCTCTCCATGCATTCTTTTATCATCCATTTGCAAAAAAAAAAAAAAAATTAGACATAGTTTTTTAAAATTGTTTTCTGATTTATGTTTGTAGAATCGATAACAGTATGCAAGTGAAGATCACAGACAACGCGCTGGCCCGTGATCTCTTCCCCATGGACTATCACTGCCTCGGGGACAATGAGAACCGACCCGTTCGATGGATGGCTTTGGAGAGTTTGCTTAACAATGACTTCTCTAGTGCCAGTGATGTGGTAAGAGTCACTGCTTCTTTATGGCCTTTTTTTTTTTTTTTAAACCCGCTGTAATATGCACTTACGTATTGTGATGTTTCATACCAGCAGCAGGTGTTCTTGTTTTTCTCTTCCTTTGGATTATTTGCTCATAGAAGAATGTTGTACCCTTTTTAGTATTTTGTTATGGCACTGGTAAAATTACGATCATTTTTAAGATTTGTGATTGTGTCCCAGATCCTGATAACAGATTTAAAATTGTGTAACTTCTTTGACGTCATATGGTCTGCTCCCTCATGCATTGTTGTTACTACTTACAATTACAGTAATCATACTTCAGGTGCCCATGAACTTGTTGAGGCCTGTTCTGTCAGCTGCATTCAGCAATGTCACAGTTAACACACATTTGAATTTCCCTAATATGTTTATATTCAGAATAATAGTCCTGTAATAGGTATAAAATACATTTCAGAGAATTTCGCAAGTATATGCACACAGTATAAGGTAAAGCGTAATTACCACTATTTACTTACAATCATGTTGTTCCAATCTCCAAAGAATCTATTTCTTTTGCTCTGTTGAAAGACCATTACACCAGAGCATTAATGCTTTACACAGTTAATAAAGACATTTGTTTAAAAAAAAAAAAGAAATAACATTTTATTATTTTTATATATTTTATTATATATATATATATGTGTATATATGTATGTGTGTGTGTGTGTGTGTGAATCATGAATGCATAGTCTTCTGAATAGACACTATCACTATAACTATCACAGATTTAACTTACGCTTTTATTCTAACATAAATATTGATCAATGTACATACGTGGAGCAAATCAAATATGGTAAAGGAAGTTTACCATAACATTTTCTTTCTTGATGCATGAGAACCAGTGAAGTTTATTCTTGTGTATAGTGCAAGAACTGATAAGCTTTGGTGTAATGGATTTTCAGTGAAAGGACAATGTTTAATTTCATGTAAACTATATTATAATTATGTATGGGTCAAAACAACATAAGTGAGTAAATAAGGACTAAATATGTATTTTTGGGTGACCTATCCTCTTAACCAAACTCAACCTTGGAGCATTTTTGTATTTCTGAGAAAAGTGAATTGGGGGAGAAAATTGTGTTTATCTGGCAACACACTGTACATTCCCGTCTGTCTCACTCAAAGTGCCAAGGAAACAACCCACCCTAGACAGTCAGGAAGGACTGAACGCCGCCTCATAAATGACACACCGGGCCAAAACCTGTCAGTGATCTGACCTCTGCATCCTTTCAATCTAATAGAACAATGGTGGCTGGTGCTGCCCTCATGCCAGGAACAATTATTAAAGCGTTGTTTATCATAATACAATGGAAGCTGGTGATGAGCAGCGGCCTGGTATGGAAATTTACTCATTTACTAGGATACGCAGGATATTTGTTTACTGTAAGGGCCGGTATTGCAGGATACCACCCACACATGAGACTTAAGACAAAATGCCAGATCACCAGAGGATGTCAACTTTAATTTTACCTCGCAACAAACAAAAAACACATTAAGTGCGGAAGACAACATCCTTTTATATGTTAAGAAGCCTGCCTGTTTTTAAATGTCTAGAATGAAAAGATGGGCATGATGAATAGGGAGGATTCATTTCAAATGCATTCTGCAGTCAAGTGTGTGTTGCCCTCAAGCGCACAACATTTCTTTTACGGTTTAGCATTTTCCAACACATTTCCCTGAAGGGCAAACACACATACTGTTGGTAAAGTCACTTTTGCACTGAAAGTAATGCAGCTTTTTATAGTCGTGTTGCTTTTATATCCAAGATTATTGACTGGCATCTAATCGACTTGAACATTATTTATAACAAGAGCTGTAATTACTGTAATTTGCACAGTTTGTTTCATAGTTAATGGTGCAGAACAAACATCTTTATGCATGTTAAATGCTTATTTATTATATTTGAAGCGTCTTAAATGTCTCAGTGAACAAGCTGTGATTGTGTCCAAAATCAATTGAAAGAATCCACATTTCCTTCTTTTGTGTTACTGGAATGCTTTGTTTCCAGAATACTTCCAGTGGCCCTAAAATGGCCTAACGGGGACCTCATGGCTCAAACAGATAGAGGCACTTTTTTTTTTTTTTTTTTTTTTGGAAACATTCTCATATTTATAGGATTCTTTACAGTTACATGAGTTTAAATAGTTTTAAGGAATGCACTGATTTTTAAAATTTGGCAAACCTAAATTATTTGACCAGTTTTATTTTAATAAATATAATATTAATATAAATGGATATTAACAAAGGTTTATATTTTGTTTTGATTTAAATATTACTATATTAATAGCACTAATAAATTCTTACGTTTGTTATGAACACGAATCTTTAAAAACACCATTTTAAAAAGCATATTGTTATTTGATGATAAATACCTGGATTCTGACTTTTTCCCCCCATCATCTGTCAAACTCTCCAAAGGCTTCCCATACGTGTTATATCAAGATTCTAATAGGGATATATTTCTGTATCTGTAAACACTGTCTGTTTGTTTGCTAAATAACGTCCGGCTCAAGTGATCTAATCACTTGTTAAAAGGGAGGGATCATCTTTCTGTTTCATTCATTGTGCATCACTCAGCCTGCTCTGAGCTCTTGTGTGTTGCTTCCTTACAGTGGGCTTTTGGGGTTACTCTGTGGGAGCTGATGACCTTGGGACAGACTCCTTATGTTGACATCGACCCCTTCGAGATGGCTGCCTATCTGAAGGACGGCTACAGAATAGCACAACCCATCAACTGCCCAGATGAACTGTGAGTTTGATTCAAACATTCAACTTTTATATTTGAATCCGTTTCAGAATAAATATTTATTCTAAAATAACATGTGCTGAGTTAATTTAGCAAAATAAACAAACGCTCGTGAACTTACCGAGTGACTGGCAGTGCTTCCCAAAGTATCAGTAACAACAGCTTTCTTATATCTTGATTAATTTGTAAGGGAACCTTTAGAAAATGAAATGGACAGTTTGATTTGAATACAAGAAGTCGGCAAAATCTGAATCTTATCGGCATCCTGCAATAGCTAGGGAACCGGAGCTGCAGTGACCGAACCAGCCAGGAATTACAAAGCAACGAGCGCTGTTGACCATGTCAGGGACCCAAACACAGCAAGATTTATTGTCTCACGCGCACTCGCCGGAACACAGTTTAGAGAACGCAGGAAAAGCTAATCAGCATTTGATCACAGCTTCGCACTCTTTCCCTCCAGAGAATAAGTGATGAATACGTGTTGCCTTGTGTGTTGGAAAGCCTGAATAGAAAGCGAGCGATAAGCCCATCTCAACTTTCCATTTTCGAAGGTTGCTGCTGTCAAATTTAATCAAGACCAATGAGTCTCGTCAGAGCAGCTTTATCATCTTTGTTTTTCTTTTGTTTATATGAAGATGTTCTCTGTTACAGATTTGCAGTGATGGCCTGTTGCTGGGCCTTGGATCCTGAGGAGAGACCAAAATTTCAACAGCTCGTCCAATGCCTCACTGAGTTCCACGCAGCTTTAGGGGCCTATGTCTAAACTCGCTCAAACCAGCCGAGTTGTCGAACAGCACTATTCCAGAGAGTGAAAGTTAATGCAGTGCCTTACTTTATAAGAAAACTAGCCATTTTTGTAAAGTGCTTTTGTTTCATACAATATGAAATGTGGCTTGGATTGGAGGTCAGTATCTTTTGTGTATCACAGCTGCGTGAATATCAAGGACT
Source organism: Enteromius radiatus (assembly GCA_032357445.1). Classification (NCBI taxonomy): domain Eukaryota; kingdom Metazoa; phylum Chordata; class Actinopteri; order Cypriniformes; family Cyprinidae; genus Enteromius; species Enteromius radiatus. The sequence goes on from JAUCMS010000105.1 coordinate 9,430,782, forward strand.
ATTTCTGATTCTCGTCAATATCATCCACACTTGTTTGGAATGCTGGTATTTGGGTGTCCACAGGAAGCTGCTGTTCTCTTTGTTTCACAGAGAAGCTTTTTTTTTTCTTCTTTATAATAATAGAAATGGCAAGAGACTGACCTAAAGGTCTGGTAATTTTCTTTTTGGACATTTTAAATATTGCTCGGAGTAATCTGTACATAGATTTTCAAAGACTTCAGTGAGAGGAGCTTCATCTCCACTGCACTCGTTCTTGTGTTTATTTGTTTTAGAGAGAGAACAGGTCTTCACTGCATTAAATGTGCAGAACAAATGCCTCTTCCTGGGCACGGCAATTGGTACGTAAACTAGATTCTGAAAAAGTTTTTGTTTCGGGACTAAAGATGGTGGAGCCCTACAGCTTTACCTCCTTAAATTATGAGGCGATCATGGAGGTTTGAAGCGGCATGATGGGAGTCATGATGCAAGTCAAACTGGACTTTGGTACAGGTTTTTTGTTTTTGTTTTTTTTCAAAATTCATAAAGCTTTTGATGTGTGACTGTTCTGTGTCAGAACAATGCCTTCCTTGTATGTTTAAATCCGTATGAATACATGGACAAGAAAAGAAACATGAGTCACTGTGAATATTTGAAGTGTACGGCCTAGACACCATTTTAAAATCCTTTTGTTCTCCATCTATAGGCTCTTCTTTCTATCCTTGTGATCACTGCATGTTGACTTTTTTTAAAGGGTTATGTGTAAACTGAATTCATACCTATCAATTAAATGAGGCCTCTAAATAAAATGGGATCTCAGTTTTAGCGTTGGTGTTTGTTGCCTTTAATATTATTAATATGTGATACAAGCATCAATTTTTAGTGATCAAAGCTGTTGTGAACTAGTCTAAATGAAACTATATTGTTTTATGCAATGGTAATGTAATGGAAAAGTTGCATAAATGCATGCACACCTATCTACGTGTATATATATATATATTTTGAAATACACAACATGCTCAGACATCACTCACTGAACTGCGCTCTACATTTTTACATCCTACTCCAGATGTAAATGTAGCAACATAAAAGGTTAGATAATGTTTCTTAAGAAATGAATGCATCTTGTATAACTGACCTGAATTTTTTGTAACCACTCCTTTCTTTTTTTCATGGTAAGATTTCAAAAGGGGCATTGTGGGGAGTGTTAACCTTTTTCAGTGTTATTGCTTGCGTAGCATTTCATTTCAGTGGAGCTCTACAATTACAGTTAGGATGACTGTCTCAAGTGTTAAATGAAAGAAAATCAAAAATCTGTTGTTTACACACCTTCGTGTCATTCCAGTCTCAAGGCTTCATCTTTTCATCTGGACCTGGGACTGAAACCCGCGACCTTTGGGTTACAAGTCCTACTCCCTATCCATTAGGCCACAACTGCCCTACAACTGCATTTTAATTTTGTCAATACATTTTCATAAGGAAGAGAAATTCTCTTTCCAAATACAGGTCAGAATAAATGTTTTCACGTTTACATGTGACATTATTATTGTAATATTTTTTTATGGTGCTGTTCATTTAATGAATTTTATTAAAGTTAATGACAGCAGAAGCAGATGTTGACAAACAACTAGCATTTCATTCTACTGCTGTGATGGTCCCTACCATCATGCATTGCTCGTTACTTTGGATCTGACATACTTGGGGCCCAAAACTGACTACTTGCTGCTGTATTTATGAATGCTCTCCTGTGTGCCAAAATGACTTTATCAGGATGAGTATTCTAGGTGAAGGAGTCCCCTCAATGGCCTCTCTTGAACAGAGGGAGGAGACACACTCTGTCCAGAAATGGTAGTTATAGCTGTTAATATGACAACTATAATCCTGTCTTTTATAATAAATTTATATGGGCCGGTTTCCCGTACAGGAATTAGATTAAGCCAGGACTAGACCTTTGCTAATTTAGGATATTTAAGAGTTTTTAG
>JAUCMS010000105.1:9433814-9446065 GCA_032357445.1 Enteromius radiatus
CAGTGCAAGCCTTTGCAGTTTATACAGCTCTTAACATTTATTTTAATCTAGGACCCTGTACGGGAAACTGGCCCTTTATGTTTAAGAGCAATAAACCCACTCTGCTGCAGCATCTCTATTAAACCTTTTAATCATTGAAAGTTGTGGTGACTCTTCAGAAGACTTGAATTAAACTTTAATTGAGATTTTAATTTTACATTGTTTTATACATTTTTTGAAGCATAAAACTTTGAACTGAGGGACAAAAAATCTATTTCATTATAATATTTTCAAGATGAGCACAACTTGAGGAAGAGCAATTGATGACGGAATTGTTATTTTTTGGGTGAGCTATCCATTTCCTGCAGAACACGAAATATGATATTTAGAAAAATGCTTAAGTCCAAACAACATGGACCCCACTGACTTGTTTTATTGTGCTCCACAGAAGAAAATAAGTCACTGGTTTGGAACAAAGTGTAACAAGTGTCTTAAGTGAATAACAACTTTTTATTTCGGGTTAAAATACTACTTGGAAAAAATTTGCTCTGTCATAATGGCAGTCCAAGTACTTATTGGAAACTTGTCAGAAAAGAACAATGTTACAACAAGGAATTTCAATGAGACGTAGCTGTGGTGTAACATTTATGGCCACTTCAGTGAGATCTCTTATGCTAAATCTTACTCATTTCCAAGGTTTTGCTTCACTTGACTACAGAACAAGGACATTAGCACAATGGAGACTTGAGGCCCCAGGGGAAGGTCATTAGAAGGTAAATTTAAAGAAAGCATGTTTCAGTACATTTTGCTATACTTTGACCCTGGAGTCCAGTAATGCACAGGGACTCACATGGGCTTCCGTCATGAACGTCAGTTTGACAGCAAGAATTAGAGTAGGAGTATTGGACTTTGGTTTGGTCGTAATTACACAGCAAGTTTTTATTTCGTTAGGTGAAGAATGGTCATACAGCATAAAACACCCAAGCCCTAATTGTGCTTTGGAATGTCATTGTAAATAATTTATGCTCCAGTAATATAATATCCTGATTCAGTTCATTGTGACTTTATTTGAAAGTGGCTGTTAATAACTATTGAAGATTTGCTACTCTAAAAGCTTTGGAGCAAAAGTCACTGAGCATAGAACACTTAAAATTATATAATTATTTAAAAAGTCCTTAAGACAGAACTAAAGGATTATAGCAGTAGTAATTTGGATTTCAAACAGATAATGCAGTATAAAGTTTTGATTTGTATTGCAGGTGTTGTATTACAGCCTATTAATACCATTATTTGAGTAAATTTTCCCATATGAGCAAAGTAGCTGAGTAGCAAAAAGATGTAGGCAGACTACTATTTAATCAACATTCAATAATGCGTAATCTATATTTAATGTAGGCCTACCGTAATCAGAAATAAAGAAAAGCTAATGTACAAAGAATTGTATAATTTTAATACAATTTCTACAGATTGTATATCGGCTAGCCTAACGTTATATCTGTTCATTAATTTATCAACTCATCTTAAACGTCCTCATTTTCATATTTTCGCCATATTTAAAAAGAAATATCACTCTTAATTATGGAATTTGATAATAGATAACGTTATTTTAAAAATGGGTAAGAAAAAACTATGTGAAATATAATTGTTACAAATCTAAAATCTGAAATAACGCCATGCTTACAAATAGAAAAGCAAAAGTACTCCTGTTCTCCTCCTGTGTCATTAAACTGAATCCTGTTAAATGATTTACACTGTTTATGATACGTGTTTGCACAGATTCCTTACCGAGTGGGCAGTAAGTCCGTGTAATATGAGGAAATGAAATCCTTTTCTCATATATGGGAGAAAGAAAGAGACGGAGGTAGAGACGTAACGTAACTGTCACCAAAACAATCGCGCGTGGAGCACTGGGCGGAGTCTGTGAGGACTGGGCGGGGCTCGTGACATCACTGATAATGGTCATATAATCCCCCATAGACGATCACCGATGTGGAAACGTGTCTAGTTCATCCTTGTCGAAACAAGCCTAACAACCAACTTCACCTTTTGTAGGAAAAGATGGGCATATACGCCAAAGACAAGCCAGCGTTGTTTTGTAACATAAAGGTAAACAATTATCATTGTTTTATGATTATTGGTAAATATTATTAGGTTATAGTGCTTATTCAATAATACTTGTAAGTTTATTATATTAATTTAATTTTGTTCAAGTTTACTATTATTATTTTTGTTCAATGTCATTTGGAAGAAGCACATTTATCTTTGTAAATTGCTTTTTAAAATGTCCAAAGAGACTGTTAAAATATATAGTGCACTTGCTGTTGCTGCTCTGGAGGTGCATTATATTTTATTATATTTATGCTATCATGATTTTTTACTGTGTTTGGACTTGGAACCTGAACTTTTGTCTAGTTCTTGTAATAGAGCTTCCTGTTTTAGTAGTTCATATATATATATATATATATATATATATATAATAAATCAGACCACAAAGACAGTGTGTGCTCAGTTTGCATAGTTTGTTTGATACCCCAGTTTAATTCAAGGTGTTTGACAGCTGAAACAGGTTTTGCTGATTGAGACCGTCAGTGCAGATAGACTTCTGTCATCTTGAGGCAGCTGTGGAGGAATTAGCAGTTCAGGACGAGGACCTCGGCCCAGGGGGCAGTACTGAATGTCAGATAGCTTGCCTGAAGCAATGCTTAGTTAAAGTAACTGCATTCATTCACGTTTTACTCCAAAAATATGGTTCTGTCAACTCACACATTGTGTCTTCTGTGAGTAGCTCACAATGTTTAATTATGATGTTTTTGTGTTTGTAAATTGTTTGGATAAAGATCTCCCTGACCACAGATTGTTGTGGTGTCAAAACAATTTCATCTTGTCCTTGCCAGAGAATCGTGGATTTATTTGTGATTGATATCTATTCATTTTCCCAAGCTGTATTTTATTTTTCCTTTACCACGATACACAGATCTTGACCAACATTAACTATGTTTACGTGCACCCGAATGATCCATTAGTAATTGGAATGATGCCTCAGCAGGACTGAAAAGCCTTCATGTAAACATCTAAATCAACCTGACTGAGCTGAATCTAAATACAATTTTGATTGAATTGAAGAGGGTGGTGTGGACCTCAGAGAATCCAAACGAGAGAAAAAACCATGCATGTAAATGCTTGAATACTGTCAGATTCACACATTCCTTGCACGCCTGCATGATATGCGTGTTTAAAGAGCCCTTTTAATAAATGATCTGTTTACATACGGTTCACTGCTTACAAATGTGCATATCTTTATTTAAATCTTATATACAACTGACCGGCAGGAGACTGATTTTACTAAATAAAGAACTCTTGACATGCATGTCAACAAGTCAAAAATAACACTTATGGTAGCTTCAGTGACATTGCAGCAGCTTTGTTCAGAATGCAACTGTAATCAGTGCATGTAAACATACCTATTGTTTGCATATTGCACTTGAAATTCCCAGTGATTGGTTGACTTTGCAATTAGAGTTTGTCTGGAGTTGCATAAATCCTTTAGATTCCTACCTGCTCATTCCTCCACCTAAAATAACGAATCACCTCTGACAAACCAGCCTAAAGGTTGTTGGTCATATTATACAGAGAAGAAAATTTGCTCACCTAAGTGTTTCACACCTACTTCAGATCTGTTTTGTGTATTTGTCAAAAGTGTTGGCACGTCACAACAACCTTAAGCAGAAACGGTTCCAAAGAAGATGGTTGTTTGAAAGTACAGTAGACAATTTGACATGACACAGATGCAGAAGTGTCTGCGTAGTTTTTCTTGCTCTTTTCTATGGAATTCTTTTTTTGCCCCCTTATTAGGACATCTGTTGTTTTTAGTGTATGAGAGTACAAGTAGAGAGAATCTTCATACACTCTCTAAACCAACTAAGCTTTATATGTTTGCAATAAGGGTGTGAGAGTTTACAGGTATGTCTAAATGGATTTAGTTTGTGTCTGTGTGACCAATGAGGCATAACTGCACATGTTAAACGGACAGGTTTTGCATATGTGTATTTTGTTCATCTGGGTGAGTCAGGCAGGGATGACGTATATTGAAAGAAGGTGTAGAACATGCTGTTCAGTGCACTTGTTTACAATCCTTAACCCCCCCTTTTTTTTAGATTTAAACTCAATTGAATTGACAGGTAATGATGATACATAACATGCAGTTTTGGCACTTTTATCGTTTTGCTTTCAAATATTTTGACTATTTAGCTCTTCTTTTTTTCCCCTATCAGCGTGTTGCATAACAGAAACAAATTAGCTCTTAAGCTGCCTTCTTTCGTTTAAATGCAGGGTGGGTTTTCAAAAGAGCAATTTCTGTTGAGCTTGTCATTAGAAATTGCAGAGAGGGAATATAAGATTGCAGTTGTTGAAATAAGTCAAATATTAAATAAGACAGTCACAAAGATCTTGCTTTTTTCCTGTTTATTCTAATATCAACTGATTTGCTCTTGGCAGTATGCACAACGCAAAGGTTCATTTATGCATCACTAGGAAAAAGACTGGCTGAATCTGTATCGCATTAGGGTGGACCAGCTCCTCCAGATTTTTTCACTTGATTTCATTGAATTGTTTCTGACAAGCTCTAACTTTTTTTTGCGTTCCATTTGCAAGATTTTCTTTGAAGCCATTTAATGTGAAAATGTGTGAATGCAGACATAGCTAGCAACATAACAAGCTAGCATTGTTTTCTCAAACCTGGACTGGAGAGATATGATTATTTGTAGTCATTATTAAATAATGCTTGTCATCACTAAATGTTTTCTTGTAAAAGGAATGGAATATAGAGATGGGTTGTGCTCATTTCAACTCAAAGTGAAACAGCGTCTGAATGATGTGTTATTTTTGTGGCTGTGTTGTGCAGGATGGGCAAAAATGATTGGAGCACTGGGATTGCCTGTTTTAAGCTTTTATATCCTGAGGAAATCTGAAAATGTCTACTTAATGGCTCCTGTAACACGTGATAGCAGTGCAAAGATGCATGTAAAACATCAAACTTCAAAGTCACTTTTTCCCCTGATTCTCTTTACTCAGCAGGACTCTTCATGCAGCACAATAGCTGCTGGGGAGGGGGGGGGGGAATCAAGGTCTGGACAGATGACAGGAACTGCTTTTCAGCACGTTCATCGAATCTTTCACCACTGCTTTACTCTCTGTGGAGTTTGTTTGAATCAGCCTCCGTGTCCTAAAAACATTAGGCCGGATCTATGATGTCAATGCATTTCAAACATCATTAAAATGCTTAGATGGATCAAAACTAATGACATTCTTAAGGCGTATAATTAAGGTCACTCATCGGTCATCTTGCTCTTTCTGTTTTGGCAATGGACAAACAATTTCCTATTTTCTTGAATAGGGAAATGAAAGTTTGAATTCACCAAAATCTTTAAATCTGTTTAGAAAAGATTACAGTTAAATGATATAATGCAGTCAATTCTGATAACTAAAGTGTCATACATTATACTTTTCAAAGGAATAGTTCACCCGAATGTTTTTGTCATTGTTTATGTCATTTCAAATCTGTAAAAGTTTCTTTCTTTTGTTGAACAAAATATTTTGAAGATTTTGAAAAGCCAAACAGCTGTTGGTCCCCACTGACTTCCATAGTAGGGAATGAAATAATATGTAAGTCAATAGGGACCATCAACTCTTTGATTACCAGTTTTCTTCAAAATATAATTAATTATAATTAATAATAATTAATTACGTTCAACATAAGAAAGAATGCACACAGCTTTCACATGAGGGTGAGAAAATGACATAATTTTAATTTTTGGGAGAACTATTCCTTTAAATCATGCTGTATAACTGTATTTTCCAGCACTTATGTTTTTCTTAATATCAATAACCTGATAATAATTTTCTCCCCCATATGGCAGGATTGTTTTGTATTTGAATTATTCTTCCAAAATTCCAAAAACGGTTCACACATTGCTTCAATACAAAACAAATATTTCAGCATGCTTTGTGCTAACCCAAGGCTACTTAGTAATAGTTATTGACGATGCAGTGAGTGCTCAAATGCGTGCCAGCTCTGCAAAAGATTTACGATTGCTTGTGGAGAATTACACACCGATTAAACTTGGCAGCTGTAATTTGCGTAGGAATGTGTCAAGTTATTCTGTGAATATACTATTGCATGCAGTTCAGCAATACAGTAACACGGCCTGATCATAGTACATCTACTGTACCTCAGGGGCACTTCTTGAGTAATGGCCTCAGGAGACAGATTGCTCATAGTGTTAGTTTATTAGAGAGTCTTGAGAAAACAATAAAAAGAGCGATCTGCTTGAGCTTTCCTGTAACATTATACGTGAAAGGTTCCAGACGTGGCTAAAGCGTGTCAAATAATTCGAACTGAACCATGTCAAACTGGCACTGGGGCAGAAAGAGGCACAGAGCTGACATTCAAACGTCTAACAAAGGCATTTAGTTGGGCTGCTTGAGTGGGCACAGCCTATCAAAATATTTCCATAATTAAAAGGCCATTCGCTAAAAAACAAGAAAGAAATTGTATCAAAAGCAGCCATTATGTGTGCTAACAAACCATAAAGCTGAAGATTTAATCGGAGCATTAGCTGTTCTAGAAGCCGTCAGAAACGATAGCGCTTTGGCCTGCAACGGTTGAGAGCTGAGGAGAGATGGAGAGGGATTTATGTCTTGTGTTTGTTTAGGAAATCCAGTCCAGATCTCTACATGCCCCATCAGATTGCTTCATGCCTCTGAGACCTCTGCAGACGTTCCTCTGCTTGCGTTCATGACGTCTTGGGCACAAATAAGCATTATATCATATGGGAGCAGCTGCCTCTCTCATACACAAACAGGGAAACGTTCCAATTTATGAGCTTTTATCTCTACTGCGTTTCTGGCTTATGCCCAAGAGCCTCTCTGTAGAGAGGTGAACAAACGCTGCTAACTCTCTAGACAAACATTACTATCAGTGGATTTGCCAACCAGTACAACAAGTAAACATGACTATCTCTCTGCTTCAGCCTTTTTATGCTGTGTTATGCAAAAAAATAAGGAATTTTTGATTTTATTTCCCTTCTAAATTTAAGAGTCAATGGTGATTCTAGGATTATTTTAAGCGTATAGGTGGATTATTAACACTACACATATTCTAGAATATAAATAAATATAATATTTTAAAATAAATAATATGTGCAAAAAGGACTGGAACTGCAGTGTACTGTGCAAAAAACAAAATTAATACTGATATTATTTATAAAAAAAAATGTTTGTTACAGTTATGATGAGGTTACAATCCCATTTGGTGCCACTAGTGGGACAAAATGACACATTTAAATTAAGTTCAATAAGTTTTGTTATGTAGTTTCATTTTGCATTTAAATATTTGGCTACTCATAACCAGTAATATTAAATTTGTTAGTTTACCCTAAAATGAAAATTCTGTAATTAATTACTCACCCTCATGTCCTTCCAAACCCAATAAGACCTTAGTTCAGCTATTAGTGCTTAGGACTTCCTAAAAGAGCCAATCAAATTTCAGATAAGGCTGATGTCCACATGGCTCCACCCCCTAACTCTGCCCCTGGCCACACCCTAGAATTACTTAAGCAACTTGTGATAAAACTGAAGTTTTTTACCAGATTTTGTTTATTAAATAAAAGGTTGCTGGTTGGATTTTGAAATGTGAATGTTGCGCTAAAGATGCAGCGAAATTGATTTGAGGTTGCAATAAATTTTAAAAGGGTGGGGTTTAATTGGTGTAAATCAGTGGTTTTCAACCATGTTCCTGGAGCCACCTCAAGACTGCAAATTTCTCCTAAACCAAAAACATGCTAAATGTGCAGTGTTGTGGCGGCTCGAGAAATGTGTTTGGGAGCCACTGGATTAAATGGTTAGAGAAGTGTAATTTTCACCGGAAGTTTGAGTTGACATTTTGATTACATTACATAAAAAACTGAATGGCAAGAAAAAAAGAAGTGTCACATACTAATGAAAAGCAGAAACACTCCTGCCTCTAATTTTCCATTTCATGAATGTCTTTGCTTTATCACTTATTTGCACAATAAGGAGCTTTTGGGGCGATGGCTGCTTTTAATAGCCAGATGAAGACAACTGTATAAATCTTGAAGGTATTTATAGGAGCTCTACGCTTTTGGATTAAACTCTATTGCCTTTTTTTTTTGCAATTAAGGGCATGTTACAAAATGGACAAGTGAATTTAGATATATTGTGAAATCTATGTGGTTAACCCTCGTGTGCTGAGGTGAGCCAGTTAAGATCAAAGTCCCAGATATCACTGTCTGTAGAGATTTGGAAGGCAGCTCTAATTTTAGTTGTGGTTCAGCTCCAAATGTTTTTTAAATCCCATGTGACACAATAACAATATATTGAATGCTTCTGTTCAGATTATAGAACATCAAGGTCCTTTAATCATTTAGTACACTTGAAAATGATAACTGATACACTGTAATCGTTCTTGTACACTTTGTTGCTCCCTTTTCCTGTAGTTCTTTGTGTTGTGTCATGGCCTGCTCCAGCTCACTCAGCTCTTGTATAGCTCTTACTTCAAGAGCACCATCACCACAATCGAGAGACGCTATGGCTTGGACAGCCTCTCCTCAGGAACCATCTCTTCCCTCCACGAGGTACTGGTCACATCACAAACATCTGTGTGTACTATCTGTGGCTTGCTTAAGAGAAACAATTCAAATTAATGAGGCGCTAATAAAAACCTATTTAGATAAGTCCTCAAATTACATTAAGTATACCAAATGTATGTGACTTGCTTTTCTTTCTTTTTTTTAATAGGTAGGGAACACAGTGCTTATAGTGTTCGTTAGTTACATGGGCAGTCGGGTTCACAGACCTCGATTAATTGGACTGGGTGGCCTGCTAATGTCCATCAGTGCCATGATCTTAGCTCTACCTCACTTCATGTCTCAGCCCTACACCTTTGACTCTGTCCTGCATGGTAAGTGTCATTCTAGCAATTTGTATCCCTATCATGATAAAACCATATGAAACAAATTAATGTGAATGTATTTGGAAATCTTACACACATCTTGAAATGAGCTCTGCATTCTTCTTCTCCTCATTTTCTGTCTTAGTTTGTTTTTTTTTCTGAATGTTAATATTGTTTCATGCCCCAGAGTAAAGATCTTAGACTCTAAGCTCATCAAAATGATAATATCACCATATTCATTTAAAAAGGCTCAGGACACTTTGAAGAAAACCAGACACAACAAAGAGGGGATCTAAAATAACACAGCTGGATGATAAACATCAGCTTAGACATAACAGGGTAGGCAGGTCTACAGGAAGTTGCTGCAGAGAGACTCCATTTTGACCCTAGTCTCCCTTTTTAGACAGGGTTTAGTGTTAGCTTGAGAAAAAGTCATGAAGAAATAAATGGACTGAGGTTGAAAAGGGAACGGATTGAAAGGAAAAGGGAAAGGGATGAGGACAAAGTAAGAGGGAGATACTGTTAAGATAAAGCTGCCTGATTTCTCTCTGAAGGGAAAATCAGCTGGAATTTACTCTTAGAGATAACTGTTATCGTCCTTCACTTCCTTAGACCTTTGATTTTTGCTTCGTTCTCTCACTTCACCTGCTTCTTCCTGCAGACACTGTTATTTGACCATACACATTGCAATGCTATGCAAAGCTTAAGTGAAATATGCAGTCACTTACATAAGAGTGGGGGAGTGAATAACCAGTGCTCTCTCCACCTTTAATACCACGACTGAGGTGAGACCCTTGATCAAGGCACCGTTCCCCCTACTGCTCCGCAGCAATGGCTGCCCACTGCTCTGGGTGTGTGTTCACGGTGTGTGTATGTGTGTGGTTGTTTACTTCTCATTGCTGTGTGTGTGCAGAGGGGTTAAATGCAGAGCACAAATTCCTAGTATGGGAAACCATACCTGGCCACATGTCACGTCTTTCCTGTCTTTGTAGTGCCGTCAAACGATTAATCGCGATTAATCGCATTCAAAATAAAATATTTTTTTACGTAATATTATGTGTGTATAATTGTGTGCTGTGTAAAATATATACATGTAAGTGTATTTATTTATATATACAAAAAAATATACACAAATATATGCAGACATATATTATGAAAACAAAAACTTTTGTTTTGTATGTGATTAATGGCAATTAATCATTTGACAGCACTAATATATTTATATTCATAATTTATATGATAATATATTTTATATATACACATACAATTTTAGATATAGATATATACGTAGGTATGTGTATTTGTATATACATAATAAATATACATGGTACACGCATATTAAACACAAACTTTAATTTTCGATGTGATTAATGGTGTTTATTTGTTTGACAGAATTAGATAAAAAAAATTGACAATATAGTTAACTCCATTTGTGTTAATAAACGTTTTGAAACCTTATGAGGTGATTAAATGATGAACGGTTAACCGTAAGAGCTCATTCACCCCTCAAGTATACACTAAAAATGCAGAATGTTTGGTTTTCATCATTCCAGTAAACTTTTATGAAAGTTTCTCAGCACAGATATTTGGGTGGAGGATGTGAATTGGTGGTTAGGATGAATATGGTGTATTTCTTTGTCTCAATCCCACAGCGAGCAAACAGGACATGTGTTATTTGCGTGCGAATGCAACGGATCCTGAAGCTTGTGGTCAGGAGGATTCACGGAAGCTTGTGGACACCAGTAAATTTTGGGTGTTAATGGCAACGGCCCAGCTGCTGTTTGGAATCGGCTCCGTCCCCATCCAACCTTTTGGAATATCTTATATCGATGACTTTGCAGGAGTTGGGAATTCTGCTCTCTATATCGGTACATTTTTGTCATGTTTTTCGTAATTTTATTTGAACTTTAAAGAACTGTAAAGAATAACGAGGTTTCTGTTGTTGCATGTTGCAGCTATTCTCTTTGCTGTGTCAGTATTTGGGCCGTCCTTTGGATACCTCCTGGGCTCTGTGGTTTTGCGGATTTATGTGGATGTGGACAGACCCAGCACAGGTTTGTTTACCTTTTGAATCACAGCAAGAAATAATTCACTTTCTTTATGTTATTGTTCAGTGTAGACATTTGCGGTGTTACATATTATGCAGTTTCTTTCATCTAGAGAAGGAGTTGGAGCTGACCCCTACTGACCCTCGATGGGTCGGTGCATGGTGGATGGGTCTGCTCATCACGTCTGGAGGTCTTATTCTCACCTCAATCCCTTACTTCTTCTTTCCCAGAGCACTTCATGTAGAGAAGGTTAATCACACGTTTGTATTAACAACAAATGAGCATATGTGTGGCACTGATTCCTGAGACATTTGATTAAAAATATTGTATGATATTATTACATTTTAAAATAACAGTTTTCTATTTTTATATAATTTAAAATGTATTTGATTCTTGTTATAGCAAAGCTGAATTTTCAGCAGCCATCACTCCAGCCTTTAGTGTCACATAATCCTTCAGAAATCAATCTAATTTGTTTTTCCTATTTTTATCAGTGTTAAAATTCAGTAAATGTAATATTTGTTATTAATGTATTACATTTTATTTATTTATTTGCTTATTTATTTTTATGATTCTATTTATAAATCATAAATAACTTTTTTCTTATTTTCTCTTTACTGTCACATTTGATCAGTTTAATGCATCCTTACAGAAGCGTACATGTCTTGAAAAAGAAAAAGAAAAAAAATCTTAAAATCCCTAATCTTAAAATTAAAATATAAAATTAAAAAATAAAATTTCATCTCCATCAACCAAAAACATGTTTGGGAACTTCAGGTAATTTCCCTCATTTAAGTCATGTCTGAGACAGGCAGGAAAAATGCTACATAAACTTTTATTTTTGCTCTTTTCTAGCATGTTTGTTTCACTAAAGTGGCCTTCACGTCATGTCATAATTCCGAGATGACAACACGTGACATTCTACTTTAAATTTAGTGTTTCTATGGCAACAATTTCAACACCAAAGCCCTTGCGTGCTTCTGAATTCGTAATTCCAACCTGTGAAGTCAGAGCGTTCTGAGAGTTACGACTTGGACCACTGACAAATGTACCCCATGACCACTGTCCGGTTCATTTTGGCGCTAGGTGCTTCCTTTGAGACCGACATTATGGAAAGCTATGAGTAACATGTCACGTGTTGTCATCTCTGAATTACGGTAATTACGGGATGGCGTGAACCAGAGCCATAGAGAGAGAGAGTTGCGACAACTCCGTTGACGCCAATGGACCATTTTTTTACAGCAATGGCGGATCAT
>JAUCMS010000105.1:9448224-9463636 GCA_032357445.1 Enteromius radiatus
AACCCAGAAGAACGCCCCTCTCTCTCAAAGCAAAGATAAAATCCATATTTGCTGCGGGCAATTAGAAAGTTTATGATTGAGATTTCAACCGCCAGCAGGTACACTACACCACCAGAAGCATTTGCAATGCGCGAGATTGTCTCGCCATAGTTGTGAAAAATCTTTTTTTTTTTTTTTTTATGAAAGTTCCTTAGTTTTTAGTTGAGACCAGAAAAAAAATTTAATCGTGATAACGAGAAAACAACTTTAGTTATGTCGAGATCACGAGAAAAATAAGACGTGATCACGAGAAAACAAGACGGAAAAAAACTTATAATACATGGCCGCTTAGAACTTCCGTATGTAACAGTTATTCAAAGTAAAAAAAAAATCTGATTTAATTTGTGTATATATATTCAGGTTTCCGGTTTAATTATGACTCATTATTTTCTCATTTAAAAAAATAATGACTTTATATTAATTATTATATTATACTTTTGAGGTAATTTCTCAGCCTACTTTGATATTAATTCAGTTAATGAATTAATTAATCACTGCATTTATATCTTAAATACAATAAAAACAATTCTCCACTCTTCACACGCTTCTTTAGAAACATTTTGGCAACATTTATTACTTAAAAAATCTGTATCCTGATGAAAAGAATGGACATAATTTATTTTATAAAAACATATTTCAGTTCAGTTAATCAGTTTAGTGTATCCCATATAAAAGTAATAATTTCTTTAAAAAAGTAATTAAATAAAATTTAATCAATCAATCAATCATTCATTCTTACTGCCCTAAACTTTTGAATGGTTGTGTGTGTGTGTGCACATGTGCATATATTTATATTTTAAAGGGAAACATGTCACAGCACAACTGAGTTTAACAGAAAATGAAAGGAAATTGCATAACGCATTTAAAAAAA
The DNA here is from genome assembly GCA_032357445.1 of Enteromius radiatus. Taxonomy (NCBI): domain Eukaryota; kingdom Metazoa; phylum Chordata; class Actinopteri; order Cypriniformes; family Cyprinidae; genus Enteromius; species Enteromius radiatus. Next base: position 9,449,135 of record JAUCMS010000105.1, read on the forward strand.
ATACTGAATAGACAGTCAATAAAATATTATTTTTTAATTATCTAAAAAATAAATTTAATCTTATTGTTTACATAACAAAATTGTAAGTTTTGTACCATTTTAATTGGCAAAACAATTACAATGTTGTTATGCAAACAATAAGATATACATATATATTTACAACAATTTAATTTTATAATTTACAGTACTTAAATAGATTTTTATTTACAGTGTTTTTCAATCAAATAACTTAATTTAGTTCAGTGTCATAGTAATTATATCAATAGCAAGTCTTGGGGGCACGGTTGGCACCATTTTCAGAGAATGGGCTGTATACTTTGAGAAGCAGCGAGCCAAGAATGCAATTCATGAGTTAAGTAAACTCACAAATGCCTCTGAGCTAATGTCTGTGAAGAGAACAAAAGAGTTTGGGTAGTTACATCACGGCTGTCCCAGCAGACAGAGCTCAGTGGTTTAAATACAGCATGTCCTATTCATGTCCCACTGCTCTGAGATACAGCTAGTCTCCTCTTCAGCCTACTCATTTCTCTCAGCCACCTCGCAAACTTTGTCACGTACACACAAAAACAAGCTCTGTAGTCATAGACATGGATTAATGCCACAAGTGTGTCATACAAATGAGGCTTAATTAATGAGCCTTCCCTTTGTGCAGTTAATCAGTTTCAACATCAATTAATTAGAGTTAGCAGAGATGAGGGAAGGCAGGCAATGACTGATGCCGTTGTCTCAGACTTGGTCTTAGTCCCCAGCCTGTGCTGTCTGATAATACTTCAGCCATAATCTGTGACCCACTAACCACTTTATCAAAAGCTACTTTTCCATTATTGCTGTTTTCATATATCTTGTCGGGCTACTGTCAAGGCTGGGCAGTCGCCATTACTGGCAGAATGATTATTCATGTGTAGTCCTGGTAATGTGGCCTCTCTTTGCCATTATTCATCATGGAATCCCTCCTGCCAAGACCAGTATTCAGTAGCTGCATGTATTGTGTTTTTGACGTTGGTGAGCTTGTCTCTCAACCAAGGAGGTCTGGAGAAAGTATTCTTCAGCCCATTGCCATTTATCTAAATGTCTGTTGCTCAGGTGGTGCACAAAATCTGATATAAAATCTGCAATCTTTACACTCTTTTTTTGGACGCAGTTGTTTTTGAGTCAATTATCTGAGCTCTTAATGCTACATGATTAAAATATACCCATTTTGATGCTTCTTAAAATATTCCCCAAATTCTCTTTTATCCAAGGGGACCCTCAGTAAAATAAGATATAATATACAATAAAATGCAAAAGATTCAAACAACTAAAACTCAATATTTCTTTACACTCTCAAACTATTTTTTTTTCTTTAAAGAAAGTTACACTGTCTAAAATTTTCTATTTTATAATTTTTTATGATGATCCATTCTCTTATACAAGCTCTAAAACTATAATTGACTGGAAAATGTATAATGAGTATATAATACATACACTGGATGGGAAAATGTAATTTATATGTTAAAGAAAGAAAGAAAATATAGATAGAAAGATCATGCAGCAATATTTTAGTTGGTGATCAGCCTGGCTGTGTTGGTCCAATGTCCAGACCATCCCTAAAATGGAAAATTCATTGTTTTTCAGCAGGGTTCATCACAGTTCAATAATATTTTATAAATAAACTCATGAATAAAAATCCTCAACCTTTTCACAGGCAAATCACGATTGAGGAAGGCGAGCAGCGGGCCAAGGAGCTGAGTGTGATGTTTATCGAGACCAGTGCCAAGACAGGCTACAATGTCAAACAGGTGAGTTTTACCTCAACACCTCGCTCTGTGGAGTGGAAAGAGCGGTCACAGCGTGTAGGTGTGAGAGATGCTCTGCGTTCGTTCTGATTTCTCTTCTGAGGTGTAGTTGAAAGCATGATTCAGGATGACTAAGCACCGAGGCGGGAGAGATCAGATGTGACGCAGAGCACTGCTGTGTTTTCTCTGTCTCTGAGAGCCGGAAGTGCGTACAGCACACAGTGTGTGTTGTCAGCACTAAAGTGTGTGTGTGTGTGTGTGTGTGTGTTAGCCTCAGCTCTGTCTGACTGGATCACAGACTGCACCAGTCGTTCTGTCTCTCTTGTTAGAATGACCAAACTTTGGTCAAACAAATCGAAACAAATCACTGTTTCCCCCATTACAATGACAATAAACTGTGGTGTTACTATAATTTATTATAGGATCAGTTCATCTTAATGGATGTGCAGTGTAATATATTATATTTGACATACTATAAACTCTAGTGTGAAGGAGCATGAAATTTGTGAAAATGCAGAATGTAAACAATATTCTTAGATGTATTTTCCTGTCTAAATAACAGAGTTCTGGATTTGTTCAGCTTTTAAAAATTACCAGTTTCTCTGGGAATGGGCGGAGCTAATGCGCTAACGACAGTCTCATTGGCTGGCACTCACCTATTGTTGTCCCTGTTTTGATTTCAGCAAATCAATTCAAGCGAACGCAGACAACATGATTAATATTCATGAACTCAGCAGATCATTAATCCTTGTGCGTTTTATATTGTTATTGGTAGTAGAATTTGTGTATCACAGTTTAGTTTATTAAAATTTTTTTCCCCCCTTTTTTTATAGAAACATAAATATATATTCATTGTTATTCTAATTACTGAAGCTCTATCATCTATATAACGTAAATATATATTCATTGTTATTCTAATTACTGAAGCTCTATCATCTTATAATGCTAAATTAGCACAATATTATAATACTATAAAAATACATATAAAAATATAATACATACAATAATATGTTTAATTTGATAGGCGTCTCTCACATTGTCCTAGAGAAACATTAAAATAGTGTAGATTAGTGTACAATGTTTTATAATAATAATTTATTCTATTTAGTGTCCTTTTCTTTTATGTAACATATTTATATTGGGGACATCCAAGTTATTAGACATATTTGAAGTTGCTTTCCTTGGTAATTAGTTACATTTATAATGATGTAACAGTTAGTATTTGTGGGAAGTAACTATTAACTAATTACTTTTTTTTTAAATAACGTGCCCAACTGTAACGAGGGAGACTGAGATGTGCGGATCCATATGCACACTTTATTTATTGTCCAACACAGAGTAGAGTCAGAGTAACACAGGCAAGGTCGATGACGGCAAACGTGAATATCAAAGGCAAAGACATCAGAATAATCCAGAGTTCGTAACAGTGGTCAGTCGATCGGCAAACGTAATCCTAGGGGCAAGGCGAGGTCGATAATCCGGGTCAGGCAAGGTCGAGATCGAGGAACAGAGAAACACAAGAAAACACAGGGAACACGAATGGCTAAACAAAGGGTATACACACGCAATGAACAGCAAATCTAAACTCACAGACAGGCCCTTATATACAACACATAACGAGGTAACGAGGGGGGATGAACTAATCTGTAGTCATGACAACACACAAGCAGGGTGGAGACATACAGGGTTGGCATGAAAACAGCGGGAGACACTTCAAAATACAAGTCCTTAAAACAGAACGGAGAGAACACAGAACATAGTTCAGGCTGGAGTGAACTATGGCCGGCTTCTGAGGGAAACTCCAGTGCCACTCATGACACAACACTGGTTTTGGTCAAATACAATAGTTTCTTATTTACTGTGAAAAGTTAAAAAAGGTCTTCTTTTAGGAGAACTTTACTGACAGAGATGTTATAAAATAATCAACAGTGCTCCAAGGACATCTTGAAAAGGTTTAATTTTATAAGCTTTTCAATAAAAAAAAAAATATATATATATATAAATAAATTAATTAATTAATAATAAACACACACAATTGAAATGAAATGAATACTGAATTAATATGCTTTCCATTGATGAATGGTTTGTTAGGATTAGGACAATATTTGGCCGAGGTACAACTATTTGAAAATCTGAGGGTGCAAAAAAAAAAAAAAAAAATTAATATTGAGAAAATCACTTTCAAAGTTGTCCAAATGAAGTTCTTAGCAATGCATACTACTTATCAAAAATTAAGTTTGATATGTTTATGTTAGGAAATTGACTGAACATTATCTTTACTTAATATCCTTATTCCATATAGTACTGTCATTCTTAAAATGAAGAAGCTGTATTATTGTGCATTGTTCCATCAGCTGTACTGGACACTAAGCCCTTATTCTTAAAGCCATGTATCACTGTTTCACAGGAGCTCAACACTGACAGTACAAGACAACACTTAAAGACCCTAAATCTCTCACACAACATGTATGATTGTCAGCAGACGTGGAGCTGACTTGTCCCAGTCTCCATTACAAACAGAGATCGTTTCCAAGCCTTTACATTGTTGCACACGTATGTGTGTGTGGTTAACTGGAGCATGTGCTTGTTTGCAGACTTGTGTTGTCTGAAGCATGGAACAGCATTCATCTGAGATTACGATCAATACTGAAATTTTCTTATTTATTTCTCCAATAACAGCAACATTAGTTAAACTGATTACTTCACAGAGGTAACTGCAAAATAATGACTCAAATATTGATTGAAGAATCGCAGGGTGTCAGATCCTTTTCAGGATGAAATTGAACTCTTGTGTAAATAATACGATGTTCAACAAGTTTTTATGATGATTATAATACTAATAGAGTCATTTGTTGTACAGCAGTGTTTCATTGCTAATAATATTAAGTTTCATTAGAGATGTATAGGAAGAACATTGTTTATTTTCAGTTTTGAAGTCCATACTTTGGTATAGTAGTATACTAAGTGATTAATTTAGTCTTAATTTGAAAACAAATGAAGTGGCTCTTTTACATGCAGTGAAGTGTGTTTATGTGTGTGGAGCTACTTAACCATGTTTTGAGGACAAATTAGTACCCATAAGTGAGCTTAATCAAGTAAATAACACATAGTCCATCTACCATCAGTGGTTCAACTGTAATATTCTGAAGCGACGAGAATACTTTTTGAATTAGAATTAGGGTTAGGTTATTGTATATAAAATGCATTGTCCACCATTTAGTATCAGAATCCTCAAGAAAACACAATATTGATTTGATGAACAAACTAAACAGAGACTAAAATCGCAATAGTTGTTGTAAAAATATCTTATCTAACACTTACACAGCTGTGCTATGCTAAAAAGCCGCTTTGTAAAATGACAAATGTGACATTGTATGGACGCACGGGCCTGTCTGTGTTTTTCTTAATTGGAATGGTTTTGAGTTCTTTTTGTCCCAGATAGATTATGGCTCTCTCTGTCTTTCCTGTCAAAAACAATGACCTGAAGGTAGTTAACAAAATGAGTCTTTTTTTTTTTCTGACCCTTTCTGCTTAATGGTCCAGTGTGTTCCATTTCCCTGTGGCTCTTCCATTGTGATTGATGGCACGAAATGAGAGGGGTGGTGTTGGCTACATAAGCTAACTGCCCTGTTTGATATGATTGGGAGTGAGTGGGGCTATATATCATTGCGGTATGGCCTCATATAGCTTCTGGGAACAGCCCTTTATAGAGGATGGCTGTAATGGAGGTGTGTGGTGGGCCATTAATTGCTCTGCTTGTAGCGGTATGCCAGCAATGCATTGCAAGTTTCAGATGGCAGAGCCAGACTAAGTGCTTTTTGCTGTCCCTTTATCATCTTCTACACAGAGTCCGCTTTAAAGGTCAGCAGGTGTTTTAGTCTGTGACATTTATGGTTCTGAAAAGCAGAAGTTGCATGGGATCTAATTCTATTACTATATGTAACAGAGCAGTTTCAGTGCACCAGAGAAAGTCCACTTTGCTCCAAATTGCTTTTTTACAGTTTTAAAAATGGTTCAGATCATGTTTGCTGCCAGAAGGCTGCACTGTATGACACAGGGCCATTGCAGGACTATTCCAAGTACTTCGGAAATATACCGCATAAATGAAATGACCAAGAAAATTAATTGAATACTGCTGATATTTACTTAAAGAATCTTTTTCTCCCAACTCCAGTTGAACCTTTTACACAATTTGTGTTCGCTCTCAGTACCCAATACTTTACCCAATTGCATAATTTCTCCTAAAATGACTTTTAATATGGTTGCAGAGCATATCTTGCCACCCACTGACTTTACAGACAGGATTTTTGTATGAAGTGTTCTGGTTACTGTCACCTAACTGCATTCTCTCTTTTCTCTTGCAGCTGTTTCGGCGTGTGGCAGCTGCCCTTCCAGGAATGGAGAGCATGCAGGAGACAAGCAAAGAAGGCAGTATCCTTTCAGTGAGCTCAAAACAAATCAACAATTCAGATCCAGATCAGGTTACTCTGCTGCACTCTACAAATTTAATAATATATAAATCAGCAATTACTTCCTGAGGTTTAGTTCTCTTATGAACTCTAGCACATTTTTTTTACATTTTATTTCTTGGGTTTGAGACTTTAATCTTTGCATCTTTACTGTTTATATATATATATATATGAACCAACAACTTGCAACACTCTAAAGAAAAAGAGAAATATGAAATCATGTCGTGACACTTGTTTCATAAAATATTTATTTCTCAGTTTCTAACATTCTAGGAATATTCTTTTTAGCTTTGAGTGACAATTGGGCAGGTCTTGCTGTAAAAACCTGGCAACCCTATTCACAACCCACTAACAGAGAACCACTTATATAGACAAAATGCAAAAAGTTACAGTTCTGTTATGTATTGTAAGTGTTCCCCATCATCCCTTCAGGCTTTAGAGCTCTGGCTCAGATCAGTCGAGTCAGACTCCAGATACTGACACAAGATCAGCCTATGTGTTACAAAAACCGTTTTCTGACATTTTCCGTGTGTCTCAGTCCTTTGATACTCCTCAGTGATGGACAGCCTCTCTGTTTCATTGTACTTTCCTTTTAGATTTGTTATGACTAATGCAACACCTAAATATTAGGGTCTCAGCAGGATTCAGCATAAGTCATAAGCCTCAATAAGCATCCAACTCTTATTAATGTTTTGTTGTCCAGTATCTTGACAGTTCTTATGTCCTTGAGACATCCTTTAAGACATGGCAACAATTTACAATAATGTCCCATTGATTAATGCAGTGAATTATTCTTTGTTAAACATAACTGTTAGCTCAGGTCCATTAAATTATTAAAGGATACAGATTGTTTTGGTAACACTTTAGAACAGGGAACACTTATTTACTTTTAACTATTAGTTAATTTTTACGATTTTTACCTCAATATATTCCTAATAAGGTAGTTGTTAAGTTTAGGCATTGGGTTAGGGATGCAGAATAAGGTCATGTAGAATAAGACATTAATATGTGCTTAATTACTAATAAATATTCTAGTAATATGCATGCTAATAAGCTACTAGTTAATAAAGTGTTATCCTTTTTTGTTTTATTTTTTAATAATAAAATAAGTTCTTGTTTTTTTTCCTCATAGTTAGTTATCAGATGTAGTTAACTAATGGTAACAGATGAAATCTTATTGTAAAATGTTACAGATAATTAAGATATGTACATTTACTATTTTTTTTTCTTTTTTTGGAAGTGTGCATGCAAGGATATGATGCCTTTTTTAAAAAAAACCCTGCATCATCACTAAGATATTCTAAAATATCTGTTGATATTGGTTTGTCCTGAGTTAGTCTGCCCCAAAAGTAAACATTTACTGAAGATGTTCTCACCCTCAGGCCATCCATTAGCAGAACACATTTGGAGAAATTCAGCATTATATCATTTGCTCACTAATGGTGAATGGGTGCCGTCAAAATCCAAATAACTGTGATAACATGACAACATATTAATCCAAAAGTAATCCACTCGCATGCATCAATTAAAATCTTATCCATTGAAAACCAGTAATAAACAAATGCAGCAAGTTGTTTTTAACTTCAAACTGTTGCTTCCAGCTAAAAGTCCTCATAACATTCATAATATTGATTTCTACACTCAAAATAAGCAGTTTACTAACAAAAGTGGTCCAAATCATTTGGATTTTGATGTGAGAAGATGACAGTGTGTACTTCTTCCTAAAACAGTGGTTCCTCAACAGTGTAAGGAAACTGTTTATAGAACAAAATATAAAGAACTAATTACATCATTTAGAATAATAAAATATATTAAATAAAAACATTTATTAATACTAATCTTAGCAGCTAATATTTCAACACACATAACGCATAGTGACTGTCAGTAATCATTTGTTACAAAAGTAAGTCATTTTTATATTTTAACATGGTTTTGCATGTAAAATAAGTTCATGTACAGCAAATCAACCTGTCCATGTTGACATCTGCATCGTTTCCTATCTTCTGACTATCTTATACTAAAATCCTGGAACTGGATGGGTTGCACAGCATTAACATTAACAGTAACCTTCCTTTTAAAGTTGAATCGACATTAGAAAATATGCAGTAGTCATTGTACAACAGGCAGCATAGAGTTGTGCTATTCTACGCGATCCTATGATCTGAGGTGCAGAGTTGTGTCAGTTGACAGCTAATATTAATTTATTTAGTCTCTGTTTGACAGAGTAAAGTCTCATTTACAAAGGTGAGGTTTTGGTGGGTATACTTCTCGATTGCTCATTCATGTCATTTCCACCATGAAATTCAAATATTGGCCTTCTTCCACTCTGAGGCTAATTTATTTTCCTCTCATTACGTTTCCTTCCACATTCAGTCACTTGTTATTAGTGGCAGTGGAAAGTCTATTGCTATGGTAACAAGAAACATTTCTCTCTTCATTATCTGTGTGAATATTTTTGCAGCAGAATAAGATAGATTTCCAATCCAGTAAGTTTGAATGACACAAGGTGTCCTTTTTCTGTTTGTTTTCTGGGCCTGTTACAGGTGCAGAGTGTGTATATCGTGTTCTATGCGTGGGGTGTATGTTTGCATGTGTGCAGTCATAATAGCAAAGAGCCATTGAGATATTATAGCACTGAGTATCCATACAGAACAAAATAGAGGTATAACATTAGTTGTGCAGTAGAGGTACTTTAGGTAATTTCATAATAAATACAGTTATGTCTACAAGAATGTTACAGCTTGAAATGCAATCTGATCATGTACCCTGATGCTGCGAGGCAACTTTAAAATGCAGTATCCCTTCATTCCCTGTTGGTTGCCTGTGCAGGTATAACTTTGTTTGGAGGGACAATAAAACAAAGTTAAAATTGATTCGGTATAATATGATGTATCCCTGCACTATACTGAAAATATAGTGTTGTGGAACATGGTTTTTACTAGATCTAAACTTATTAGGGTACAAGCCGGTCAACCACCGGAAATGAAAAAAAACCCCAAAAAAACAGCTTGATCATTGACAATTTTTACGTTCATAAGCATTGCTCCTCGATTTTTAAAGTGTGAGAAGCACAATATGCCATGTTTATCTTCACACTAGCAGTGTAGTTAGAATTGTCTTCTAATTACAGCTGTAAAAGTTTAGTCCAGAGCATTGAGGAATGTATTAAAGAGTAAAATATCTGCGGAACGATAAGGCAAGAAGTTATGACCCTTGTACAGTAGATATCGTTTTAGCTTTTCAGCGCTGGAGAGAACTCAAGGAGTGGAAGGCCTGCGATTGGATGCAGAGGTTGTTTTAGTTCTTCTTGATATGTGAGTTACACTGGACGTGATAAAGCGACCGTTGAAAATCATTTGAAATGCATGTAAGCGTGTCATAAATAGAACGCGGCAACAGTTTCTGTCTGAGATTTGTCTCGCCGCTCGCATCCCATGTAAGTTAACATCTAATTCTTCTATAGTAGAATATAGGGCCACTCGCGTCCTGTGTAGACGGTGTAACATTGGTGCTGTTTTGTGCTGTTGATAGCAGACTACTGCGGTTAATAACTAAACTCATGGCCTAATGCATAGGGCGTTAGACTTGTAACCCAAAGGTTGTGGGTTTGAGTCCCAGGTCCGGCAGGGATTGTAGGTGTGGGAAAGTAAATAACCAGTGGTCTCTCCACCTTCAAAACCACGACTGAGGTGAGACCCTTGAGCAAGGCACCGTTCCCCCAAATGCTCCCCGGGCGCCGCATAAGTGTGGTCTGGGTGTGTGTGGTTGTTCACTCCTCACTGCTCTGTGTGTGCACTTGGATGAGTTAAATGAAGAGCACACATTTAAAGTATGGGAAACCATATCTGGCCACATGCCACGTCCTTTCTTTTCCTAAAGAGTGTGTGATTGAGAGAGAGAGAGCCTACTTTTGAGTCTGTTCATCTCTCTAAAGTGTTCACCAAAAACAATGAAACATAATTTTCTTCACTAACAGCGCAGTTGTTACCTCGCTTGTGAGAAGTCAAGTTGTTTTTTAAGTATAAAGTCGTCAAGGCAGTGCTAACAACATTAGCACGTTTGTTAATGTGTGTGCTTCTCTGAGGGAGAGAGAGCAGGAGAGATAGAGTACATGCTTGCCGTACATAATAAAACAAAATGTGTGGCAAAATAAGGAAATTAGATGTTTTTATCATATTTATTTGTTTGGCCAGTTTCGTTGTGGGTTATGGTTATTTTGCTGTTGTAAGACCTTTGAAAAAATAGAAACCATTTGACAAAGTGATATGGAACTGTGATGCGGTCAACTATGTTCGCCATGCAGTTCATTGAAATTAATTGCACACCTTAGATCATGGGTCTTCAACCCTGTTCCTGGGGACCCACTGTCCTACAGAGTTGAGCTAGAACCCTAATCAAGCACACCTGAAGCAGCTAATCAAGCTACTCAAGATTGCTCGATAATTCAAAGGCAGGTGTGTTGAAACAGGTTGGAAATAAACTTTTCAGGACAGTGGGTCGAAAACCTCTACCTCGGAACGTTCGTCAGCCAATCAGATTCAAGCACCCCGTAGTGTATGATATTTTACTATTAATAAAGTGATGTGATGTTTTTTTTATTTTATTGACCTAAACATTTTGGGACGTGTGATAATTAATTCAATAAGTACCGAAACCTACTATGGGGGAAGTCACGACTAATGAATATGTATTACTTGCTCTCCGGAGGTTACAGAGCAACGTCTGTGTGACCCAATTAATATTCATACAGTATACCTTGATTGCACTTTGGGGAAATGAAACACAGTAGAGCCCAGTGTAAACAGCGAGCCTTTAACGCATTTTGAACACACTGACTGTTGTCTCGGAAAGACACTATATATATCTAAAAGAAACAGAACATATCTTGTGGAAAAGACAGAACGCTCGGGATCTATCCTCACTGTGTTTAAAGCTTTGATTTGGTTTTGTATCACAGATGTATATGGATGAGGCATAATGCGACAGATTCAGTTTAATTAAATTAAATTAATCAAACAAATCATTTTACCCGGACGCCATTAAACAAACTACACACGCACAGATAAGATCACTCACCACTTCGACATTTGTTCATGAATGCAAACATGAGCACATTACATTTCTGAGAATCAGCGTAACAGGAGCAGCTGGTATGCCTCTATACGCATAAAAGCCCCACTAAACCCAGATACCTCCCAGGAATTCCAGTTAACATTCATTTGGAATAGTTTTACGATGGCAAGGAAAGACACTTCACAATAAACGCTACAAGCGTTATTTTGCATTTCGACTGATGACCACTAGATGGCACGCGTTCCCTTTGCTGACAGACGTCAACACAAAATAAATAAAACGAAATAAAATTCAAAAAAATAAATAAATAAAAATGTTAGCCTTTATCTGCTAATATGCCAAATAGTGTTTTCTGTGTAATGTTATGCTGTGCATAAAACCTGCTGTAAATATAAAGGTGGCAAAAAATATTCAATACAGCAGCAATTATGGCTGCAATTACTCCTAATGTCGGGAGAGGTCAGTATTTAGGTAGGCCTATTTTTATATTCGTTTTATAAATGATCAACAAATTTAATATTAAATATAAATCATAATTTAAATGAAAGGATTACAGACCACAAGTCTTAATTATGGCCAGTCTTCTGCAAAAAAAAAAAAGAAGAAGAAGAAAGAAATAGGCTATCATTCACTGTTTTGCTTATACTAGTTTAAGTATTTCACTTTTTTATGTTAACATTTATTGTTTAATGTAAATTCTTGGTGTATTGAAGTTTTTATTCCTTAACAGCAATTTCCAGTGATTGACATTAAATTGGACAAACCACAGGAGCCTCCAACTACCGAGGGCGGATGTTCCTGTTAATAGCTCACATCTGATTTACAGCATCATCTACACCACATGCTTGTTGTGTTGCTTCCTCTTGGTTAGCTTCCAGTTGTGTTTTCAGATTGGATATTTGGCCTTCCCATCTGACTTTAGTGACTGGTTGGAATCAGTGTTATCACATCAATTTTAATTGTAAAATAGTGTACTTTAGTAACAAAATTGCCAAAAATCCTAAAAATTCGAAAAGTAAAGGGCAAAAATCAACAAAAATGTAGACTATGTCCAACATATATACTTTTTGAAAATGTAGAGAGGTAGATTTTTTTCTTTGTTTTGTATTTTTGTATACAAGGATGAGCACTAAATTCTATAATTTTTTCGATTTCAAAAGCAAGAGGGCAATTCAAAAATAATAACCCACAAAATATGAAAAACATGCATGTTAGCCATTTTTAAAAGTATCATCTCAGTCCTGCTGGCTACTGTGCACAAGATTATGTGAATGCGTACGTTTTTAGTGACTCAATGCACTTGAAATTTTAAGTTTCAGGCCAAGTGAATTTGTGTAAATGTGTCATTTCAGATCCCTTCAATCCACATTATGTGTATTTTTTTTATCTGTTTATGTACAGTTCATATCTTAATTCCATTGTTTATTGAATGTTTATGGCATCTTTTTCTTTAGAATTTCCTGTTCACAATGAAAGCAAACAGCGTTTCCAAACAACCTGATAAGAGGAAAGGATTCCTTTCTTTGGTGGATTGTTTTTTTTTTTTTTTTTATTCTTTAAATTAGGGCATTTAGTGTTTTGCATATAGTCAAATGACTATGAACACGACAGAGGAGTAAATTAGTATCGGAACTTGTTCATTCATATTTAATTGATTGGAATAATAATCTGCACGCTAGCGGTTTCGACACAATTCTATTGTAAATATATCAGCTGTCATTTCCAAACAGGCTTTAATATCAGAAATGCAAAGATGGGTCATTCCTCTAAAAAAACAAACAAAAAAAAAACTGTAGTTCACTTTTAAGAAATTAGCATTATGCAGCATTATAGTGTTTGCCTTGTGTAGAAACCCTCTCATGTCGACAGCTTTGGGCCAGTAAATTGTAGTGCACTGACCAGGGGGAAACACATTGTGTAGTATATCAATTTATTTGAAATGTATTTCATGTGAATCCTAAATGCACTTTTTCAAGAAAGGAAGATGTAAATGTTTCAAAATTGCCGTCAAACGTCTGTCCTTGAAACCACTTTAGAGTTCAAACTGTAGCGTACATCTCTGTGAAAATCTCTCGAGGGTCACTGTACAGGTAAACTATTTGTAAATTTGCTTCACATTACGCCAGATACGAGTCGAGACTACCTATTTGTGATGTTAAGGAATTGTGAGTTAGGAGCACATGATTTTAGCGCGACGAAACCCAGCAGCATTTAGCGGGAATGGAAGCGGAACTCCACGTAACAGACTGACTCATATCAAGCCCTTTGCTTTTGGATAGTGTGTAAACTTAAAGGGAAGATCAGATGTGTCTGTGCCAATAATGCTTTCTTACATCACAGAGAGGTTCAGAAAGATGTCACTTAATGGAAGCTGGATGGAGGTATTTATTGGTTTTGTTTACATTTTGTTTTCCGTCTTTTGAAAAGAGGTTCTCATTTGAGTTTAATGAGGTGCAGATACACGCCGTGTATGAAATCATATCATCAGTGTACCTGTACAACCGGTAGTCATTGTGATTGACACAACGCTACATCAGCCTTGGGTGAATGTCTGTGCGTGAGTTGAGTTATGCTTTTAAGGGTGCAACCATTTTCTGTGTATATGTTTTAGCTCAGTGGAGCCAGCCTGATTGATTCAGAGCTAGCTTTACCATTCACACTGTATAGAAATCTAGCATGTTGGTCCAAATCAGTAAAATCAATAAAAGTGTCTTATTACCAAAAATGTATATAGACTATTCTTTTTTTTTCTTCTTCTAATTTTCTCCTTAATATATTTTTACAGTCAGTGTTTGGAAAAAGAATGGACTTTTTTTGTTTTGTAAGGTGTCATATAATCAACATTTATTTAATAAAACATGCTGTAAAAAAGATTGCTATTGTATTTCACAATAGTATTTTTTTACTGTATGTCTGATATATTAAATACATGCACAGCTTTAGTGATATATATATATATATATATATATATATATATATACAGTGGGTACAGAAAGTATTCAGACCCCTTTTAAATTTTTCACTTTTCACCCAGTCTGAGGGCCATGAGCACTCTGGAGAAGGTTTTGGTCCAGGATATCCCTGTACTTGGCCGCATTCATCTTTGCTTCGATTGCAACCACTCGTCCTGTCCCTGCAGCTGAAAAACACCCCCACAGCATGATGCTGCCACCACCATGCTTCAC
>JAUCMS010000105.1:9463736-9474647 GCA_032357445.1 Enteromius radiatus
GTACATTAATGAGGGAAAAAATGAACTTAAATGATTTTAGCAAATGGCTGCAATATAACAAAGAGTGAAAAATGTAATGGTGGTCTGAATTCTTTCCGTACCCACTGTATATATATATATATATATATATACACAAACACACAAAAAATAAAAGTTATTTAAAAAAAAAAGAACAGAAACAGTATCTTATTGGAAACCTATTAATTTGTTATAATCCAGTGACACAAATTATTTCTTCTTTTTTTGTTTTTGCTTTTCATGAAAAAACAGATGTCTTTTTGGTGTCATTTGTCAGCTCTGTTATGGACAAACTGGGCAATGTGAAGAAATAACAATAAATAATAAATAATTTGCAGGTAGGGTTTTTTTTTTTTAAATCATATTGGAGACGTTGCCACAGTTCTTCTGGATTTAATCTGTGTCAGTTTTTTCTGTTACTTCATGTCATTCCAGACAGACTGGATAATGATCAGATCAGATCTCTGTGTGGAGCACTGGCTGTTGTCAGACTCCTTGTGCAGACAATAATCTCACTGCATTATTACAATTAATGACAAAAATAATATTTAGAAATGTAAACTGATATTTCCAGCTGACATGCTAGCGCAAAAGATAGAAATAACCCACTTAAAACAATTTTTACTGGTGAAAATACTAGTGCCCTAAGACTTCTGCACAGTACTGTATGTGTGTGTGTGTGTGTGTATATATATATATATGTGTGTGTGTGTGTGTGTGTGTATACACACACACACACTACACACAAAAATGATTGAAACATTATCTGTTTTATTCAGGTCTTGACTTATCAGATTGTCTTCTCAAGAATAGTAAACCTCAGGAAACAGCTCTAAGTTTAAACAGTCAAATTAGGCTGTTGAATTTGACACGTGAATCCTTTGCAGGACTTGTCAAAACAGGTCAAAGATTAATCCAATATTTCTCTCCAAACAGGTTTGCATAGGTGTAGGTGAAACTAGTTCACAGTCTTTATTGAAACTGTGAGTAAATTTTCTGTTTGACTTCTGATCAGCTGTCAGTGTGATTCATAAATCAGCAGTTATCTGTTTATCAGTTATCATTATATACACAAGGTGCTTGTACAGCACAGAGAAAGAGTCTTTTTATAGCACATGGAGATTTCTGGAGAAGAGCCTGTGTTCAGGAATGATATCTACTTTATTATGGTTTTACATCTTTGTTTTGGCTGAGCTATTTGCTTGAAGTCTTCTGAGGAAAAACAAAAATGGTTTTACGGTATCATATTTTTCTTTCACTTTCCAGGAATTCACGTCAAGAATTATTTTTCCTGTTTATTTTTGTATCATTTATTGCAGTTCTATATTGCTTTACGTTTAGCAAATTCAGTGCAACATTTATAGATTTTCATAGAAAATGGTGCATGCAGGTGTGTTTATTTGCTAATTGTAATATGAGAAACTTTGGTAAACCAAAATAGTCAAAACTCTTTCAGAAATTATACATAAAAGATGACAGCTGTTTAATGAATAGCATATATAATCCATTGACACAGCTGAGTGATTCCATTCTTTGTGTTTTTGGTCTGTTGCAGACTCACTACAGTGAATATCACCATATGCCAACAGTATGGAATATACCTACATATTTTGAATGCAATTAACCCATTTATCAAGTTGAAGATGGAAGTTGTTTTATTTAAATAGTTTACTCTATCACCTCAATCATCATGTAGTCATTAAATGCACATTAAATGGCCTTTAAAAATATTTACAAAAACTGCTTCGTAAAAAGAGCACAGCAAGTAAATTTGTATTTTCATTTGCTTTTTCAAAGATAAAAAAGTGAAAATCATGGTATTGCACTTATTTTATTCTTATTTTTTTATAATCGCATTTATCTCAGAAATGACTCTATATTAACAAAATTAGGTTCCTCAAAAGAGGGACGTATGTCATATTTGGGGTCCTAGGTATCAAAAAATTTAAAGCACCCTGCTCTATTTAGCCATGTAAAACAGGATGTCAAGAAGAAACCAACAACATTTACCAATCAGAATTTTTAATCTACAATCATTTATAAATTATATAAATAACAAAACTTATAAAAACTTAAAAGAGCCCATTTGAGACATGGGGGTAATGTTTCCTAGGGAAGATGCCATCTGCTTAGAAAGTCTTGCTTCGCATCTGGGACCCTTTCTCTCTCGGGACAGCTGAAACAAATCCGGCCTCAGCAGCTGGGATGGATTAAGGGTGGAATATCTAATGAGATGTTCCCCTCAGATGGAGGAGTGAGATTCAGACGTCTGGCTATTCAAATGGAAAATGCAGTCACAGAAGCACATGGAGGAGATTGGGTTTGTTTAAACAACCTTGTCCAGGACCTACTGTTGCTCCTGCTCTTTCAGTATGCCAGGAGTAATTAGTACATGGCACGACAGCACACGACATATAACGACAGCAGCAGAACATACGGAAAGTCTGTTGTTTCTATTGTTTATTGGTGTCCGCTCCACTTTTCTCTTCTGATGAAAGCCTTCGCCATGACATCATTTGCCTGTGTCAAGAGACAAAAGTAAAAGTTAGAAACTGAAACATTTTTTTCTTTATTTTAATAAATATCACAGTAATGTTTAAATATTTGTGTACATGATAGTATTAAGATCCCTGGCTGATTCTTTTTAAGTTATTAAAGTGATAGTTCACCCAAAAATGATCAATCATTTGCTTACCCTCAGTACCCTCCACTAATATTGGCATCCTTGGTAAATCTGAGCAAAGGTGGCTGTGAAAATAAATCTGCATTGTTTATCCTTTTGAAAAAATTCACAAAATTCTAACCTGTCATTTTAGTAAAACAATTGAAAATGTGGAGAAAAACTCGTGATGAAATAAATGTTTTTCTCCAATACATTTTGGCCACAATTATTGGCACCCAATTATTGCTACAGATCCTTCAGAATACCAGCTTTATGATGGTGCTTCTCCTCTTTAGTTCACCTCGCTCATTTTCTGCAGGGTTCAGGTCAGAGGACTGGGCCAGCCGTGGCAAAAGCTTCATTTTGTGCTCAGTGACTAATTCTCCAATTCTCTTTTTTTTTTTTTTAGTTTCATCTGATCACAGAAGCCTCTCATATTTGTAGTTCCAGTCCTGTCTGACAACAGAACATGTTTTTGGATGAGCAAGGAGAATTTTTCTTAAACCCTCTTGAACAACATGTGCTGATGTAGGGGCTGTTTGACAATTGTTTAAAGATTTTCTGATGCTGAACTATTTTCTGCAATTCTTCAGCTGTGATCCTTGAAGAGTCTATATCCACTCAAACTCTACTCCTCGCCGTGTATTAGGATGATAGAGACACACGTCCTCTTCCAGGCAGCTTCCTAACGTTGTATGTTGATTGGAAATTCTTAATTATTTCCCTGATGGTGGAAATGGACATTTTCACTGCTCTAGCTCTTTCACTAAAGCCACATTTCTCATTGTGTTGATGATTAAGGGAATTTAGGGCGTTGTTTTCCTCCTATATATATATATTTCTGTGAAACAAGAAACCATGTCTGGATATTTTCATGTTCATAATTACCCTGGAGTGCTCAAAATTGTGAATATGAATGGGAATATACCTCAGAGATATTGAAAATTCTAGGGGTGCCAATAATTGTGGCCAACAAGTATTGGAGAAAAACATTTATTTCATTAAGAATTTCTGCAAATTTTTTGAATGAAAGATCAAAAGGATAAACAATGCAGATTTATTTTCACAGCCACCTTTGCTCAGATTTACCAAGGGTGCTAATATTAGTGGAGGGCACTGTATATGTTTGTTAAATTCAGTTTCAGCCGAGTAACCTAAGAGTGAGTAAATGACAGAATTTCTATTTTGGGTAAACTATCTTTTTAATCTTTTCAACTGCATATAAAATGCTATTTTGAACTGCTGTCGATCAGTAAAGGATGGAGACTCACACAGTGCAGGTGGAAACTATCCTCTCTTCGGGGTGCCTGGAGAAACTTATTCTCTTCAGGAAAGTTGGGAGTCGGAGTTTGGGTCTGTTGTGTTTTGGCACTGGACTAAAAACAGAGACAAAAGGAAGTTAGACATGAATGGGAACGCAAATGCATTAATTCCTGTCCTCGGGACTTATTTTATAGCTACTGCTACAGACAATCTGAGGTTTCTATTTAAGTATAAAAAGTAATCAGGGATTCAAGACCAAATGCTCTACTACAGGATGTATGTTTATGCGAGTATTCTGGCTACTTATAAACTGGATCAGGTGATATGGAGGTTGCTGATTCAAAAGGCTCACTCGACTCTGTAAATTAATTTTAGCATCTGGTTGTATGTTACACATTAGTCACGAGTCACTGAAGTACTTTGGTCAATGAAAAATAAGAATATGAAGACAATGAAAAACATTTTATGACTTTAAAAAAACTGTAGTAAGTGTGCCATTTTTAACAGAAGTTTATGTGTAGTGGTGTAACCAAGTTTAAAAGAAGGAATGTATTTTCCTTGAATATATGTATGTATATATATATATATATATATATATAATAAAACAAAACAAACTTTTGTAGGGCAGTCGCACTGCATGACTAGTCGCACAACTAACCTTGCCATGTTATAAAATGGCCAAATTATTTTATTTTCACAGTCATGGAAGGGTCTTTTCTGTTATATCATTATATTTATATTATTATTATTTATTCCGTTTTGCAAATTGTTTGCACCACATGACTTTGATTTGATGTACAAAAAAATATTTAAATAATATGATTTTAATAAAATTCATTGCTGCATTTTCCTATAACACTAATATGCCAAACAGCTGAAAAATCATTGCTTTTTGATTAGTTCATTCTTATAATAAGGCTTTTTTCTTAATTATGTCATCAGGACAGTTGCATCCACCTGACATTTATTTTTTAGAAATTTCCCTTAAAAAATTATTTGATCATAAATTAAAATCACTCGTCAAGGAAGAAGTCATTGGATATTTGAATTACATTTTAAATGTATTTCTAAAGACCCGCTCACCATTCAGCCTGTGATGAGGGAAGCACCTGCGTATTAGTGTTTTTGCCCTCTTCCTCATTTTCCTGCTCTCTCTCGTCCTCCTCTTCCTCTTGCTCATCACAAATGTTGTCCCACAGCTGGCTATTGACAAAAAGAGCCTCCTGCAAGCTGAGCCCTCGGTCCACACAAGTCACCTTGCGACAGAGGGGACAGCGAATGGTGCGCAGGCCGCTGTAATGTAACCCCATTATCTCCAGACAGGGAGTGCAGAATGTGTGGTTGCAGTGGAGAGTTCTGGGAACACGGTCGAGGCGGGAGTAATACAGGTAACAGACCCCACATTCCTGATCCTCGTACAAAACCATGGCTGAAGGCTGAAAACTGGAATTGATGTTTAATCAGATGTTGTAATCCTGTCTTCTGGAAATTGTTTAGCGTAATCTGGAAAAACAAGAAAAAAGATGTAATTATAACAACTTTTAGTCTTTCAGTTGTGTGAGCTATCCCTTTATGCACAGTATGACAGTTTAAATCTTGAAGCAGATGGCAAAGCCACGGCCAGATCAACCCCCAACGACCATTCATCCTTATGGTATTCTCCTCTAATGCTGCAGACCACCTGTTAGTCCAGAATATAATATTAATTTAGTTTGACCTCTGAGTGTTGACCTCTGACCCGTTTCTGAGTACTAATACAGACAAAACAATACTGCATGAAAGAATGGCAAGATATCTGGTTTCTGCAACTTTGAGAACATCTACAAATTCACTCCACCAATACAATATATACAATTTATTGAATATTCCAGAACAATGCATACTCTTACATAATGTTACGTTTAGTTAGTTTTGATGTCTTGTTAGTGATGGTCAGGTAAAAGATTATATGAGAACATCCTTAGTCAAACTGTAACTTAACTTGTGTCACACCATTTGAACAGTCTGTTCTTTATTTTCTACATTTTAATAAATAGAACACTGCAGAATTCACTTAATTAATTCCCCCCCGACTGAAAACACGTAAACACCATTAAACAAAATAAAGTCATAAAAAAGAAATGCTGAATTAAATATGTTTTTTTTTTTTTCAGGAAATACATCCTGAAAATCAACAAACTCAAGGTTTATTTGAATAGTTAAAAGAAAAAAATTCAAATTGTGTCAATATCTTATTCATTGTTGCTTCTAAAGTAAATTTATCTTGTTTTAATTATGTTTGGATACCTTAATGGACAACACCAAGGTATTTATACCAAAAAAAAAAAGATTGTTTGCTCTGTAACTAAGCATTAGAAAGAGTTTAATGAAACACAAACAATAATGAATGAAAATCAACCTCAGTTTTGAATGAAAGAAATATACTTACAGAAGAACGACTCGTAAATCTCTTTATGGAGTGCTAAAGATCTTTGTCAGGAGATGAACTCCTCTGACTGAGAATTATGGGTGTGTAAATGAGAGCAAACTGGCTCTGCTGTCAGTGTGAATAACCGCCTGGTGTTTTAAAGTGGCTCTGGAGCCATGGGGGAGGTGATGTGTCTCTTACTCCTCCCCCATTGCCACACAATGCTTAGCACACAAGTTATTCAGAAATCAATGTGTACTGTCATTTACGGAAAATCCTTAGGGTTTCCAGAGAGTTCAGAAATTCCATGATTGAAGATCCTTAAAACAAAATACCAAGGAAAGACTTGCTGAAGCAGGAAAAAACCCTGAAGGAGAAGCGTCTTCTGTAGCACATAATTAAATCCAATCATTAGAGTCACAAACTATTCAAATGTGACCATGGACCACAAAAAAAGTAGTAGTAAGTAAAAAAAGGAGTAATAAGTAGCAATACATTGTATAGGTCAAAATTATTGATTTTTCTTTTATGCTAAAAATCATTAGGATATTAATTAAAGATCATGTCCCATGAAGATATTTTGCAAATTTCCTACATCAAAACATTATTTTTGATTATTAATATGCATTGCTAAAGACTTAATTTGGGCAACTTTAATGACAATATTCTCAATATTTGAATTTTTTTAGATTACAGATTTTAAAATAGTTGCATCTGATCTAAATATTGTCCTATCCTAACCCTACATCAATAGAAAGCTTATTAAATGTATGACTGATCTAGAGTCACATATATGATCATTTTTAATTTTGTGATATTACAATTACAATCGGTAATAATTCAGTAACAATCAATCAAATAGTCTTCTGGATTTTTCAACATGCTAGTATGTATATGTATATGTGTATATATATATATATATATATATATATATATAATGTATGTGTGTGTGTGTGTGTATGAGCTTTCCAGGATAATAAGAACTGCTAACATATTTTCTCACAAAAACATTGCAGTCAAAAAGACATCCAAAAATTACGGGCTCGTCCGGGATTTGAACCCGGGACCTCTCGCACCCAAAGCGAGAATCATACCCCTAGACCAACGAGCCGCTCGTTTTCTAGATTGGTGTTCATAGCAAATATAGTTTACACAGACAGTATCAACAGCTTTTTTACAAACACATAGGCATTCTATTATAATACTGTGTTGATGTTGGTTTCATTAACTAAATTATTCGTTGACATTAGATTTTGTTAATAATCCGCACAGGAATCTACACGCGTCAGTCAGTGGCGTTGCTAACGTTATTACGTAACGTCACATGCGTACTTAATATTTTTCCTTAACGCTTCGTCTTTTTTATAGGAACCCCGCTAGTGTAGATATACTATTTAATTGTTCTAAGCAAACCATAAAAAAATAACTAAGAAAATATTGGGCTCGTCCGGGATTTGAACCCGGGACCTCTCGCACCCGAAGCGAGAATCATACCCCTAGACCAACGAGCCACGTGCAGTACGTATTACGACCCAAGACGATACGAACCTAAAAAGGCAACATTGTTTACTGTTTGACAATAATTTTATTGCTATATTGCGCTATATCTACGATTATAACATTTTACTCCACTGAGCCGCATCAAAACAACAATTAACGCCTCTTATGAACCTCATTCAATATTTCCAGAGAGCACTGCTTTCCACGCCGACTGTTCAAGAATGTATGTAACTTACGACAAACTTAAAAGTCTTTTTAATTGCAGCTGCCTATTTGCAATTGTGTAACTACTTATATAAATTACAATAAAAATGCATACTGTGTAACTTATCCATAACTACTTAGATACTAACTTAACTTACTTACCAAAAACACGTGTATTTGTAAACACTCATGTATTTTTAAAGCTGAAGTCTATTAACGTTATCTATTTTTCTAACCTAATCACCTTGGTATCCGTGACATATACACTATTCGGTTCTTTTTCTTTTTAGGTTCTCAGAACAAATATTTTGAAGCTTTCACATCCTACTAACGCTCCATCATAAGATGTCAACACCTCATGGTCGAATAAATTACCCACAGTCCTTCGCGGACTATAGAGTGTTTATACAGCTGCTATTCTTGTGCCCGTCACTGTAAGCTGAACGATCAGTTATGTTATGTACACATTTATGTAAAAACCGAATGTTTAAATACTACGTTCAAATTATGCGTCTGTGATTTCATCTGTTCAGCAAATTAGGTTCGTTACAAGTAATGGCTCATGAAAG
Organism: Enteromius radiatus; assembly: GCA_032357445.1. NCBI lineage: Eukaryota > Metazoa > Chordata > Actinopteri > Cypriniformes > Cyprinidae > Enteromius > Enteromius radiatus. Next base: position 9,472,360 of record JAUCMS010000105.1, read on the forward strand.
TGCGTAAAACATACAACTAACGTTAATAAAAATAGTTATTGTGTTTCCTTTTGTGATAACGTTAACGATACCTATATACAGTCTGCTATATTTAATACGTTTTAAGTTAATAGAGCTTTTAAATGCACCGCACTATCCCAAATTATAAGCAAACTAATTCGGGTATTTTGAATACTGTCATAGAAATACATTATATATAAATACATTGAAATACAAATCCTTGAAAGGGACTTTGATAGTGCACAAACGTGTCCAATGAGAAGCCGTGCTTTGAACCACGTGACACTCTGCGGAAGCGCAGGCAGAGTGGGCTGTTCTGTTCTCTTGTGTTGATGTTCTTGGTTGTTGTGCGCCTTCAACTGTTGAGTTTCTGTCACCCCTACAACCCCAGCTGACAAACGTGATGTCAAGTGTCCCAAAAATTGTGAGTGATATTTGTATTTTAAGAAAATAAAATTTATCTCGAGTTCAAGGATTTTGTGGTATAAATTAACTTTCTGTGCAAATACAGTAAAGTAAATGCGTGTAACGTTACTATTTCTCCACGCTAACAGGCTAATGTTAGCCAAGTAGTGATTTATTAGTAACAAACAAATAAAACAAAACGTCTTAATCCTTAAAAATACTAAAAAGTCACTTATAAACATAATTATATGACATTATAATCAGTTTCTAATAATAGCTCAGCACGTAGTAACAGTTAACTTAAGTTAGCTCGTTATTATTGGAACACCACCGGCCAGTTAATTCTGTTTATATGTTTATATATAATTATGTTTTTTTTTACTAATGCAATATTTTTATACCTGATTATAGTCTGAAGTCTTAGTTTGTCAGGCATTTACTTGATATATCAACTCAAATCTGTTAGAGCACAGCAATTCTACTTTGTATTAGCATTTGTATTTGTAGTTGCCCTTGGAAACCCCATGCAGATACCACGCTAAATCAGAATACTTACACTCATCATCATGCTTATGAATAATTTTTTCTCAGGCATCCCATCCAGATATTTTGTAATAAGGATGTACAAGAAAGATCACTGAGAAATAATGGAGGAATTTCTGAGCACGCTTCGTGATCATGATGCCAGGTACATGGTAAAATGCAAATTCTGAGCAATGCACATATTCAGAAAGTGACTTGCGTTATGCATTTGTAGTAGGCATATAGCATCCACTATTTGCAGTTCTTTGGTTTACACTTCCCCCCTACTGTTCATCTCCTCAGCTCTGTTTTGTCATCCTGCGAGCCGGAATTACAGGAACTGATGCGACAGATTGACATCATGGTGGGTCACAAGCGTCGTGAATGGGAGGCAGAGGTTCGAGCCATGGAGCTGCGTCTGCAGAATACGCAGGATGAACTCCAGTCAACCAGAGCTCTGCTCGACAAGAGGAGCTCAGAGGTATCGTCTTGTCTCTTGTTCACCTTCACATGTTCACACTTTCATTAACTATATTACACTTTCCATGGTAAGATCTCTTTGATCTGCCTCCACCCCTGGCAGACACTTAGGGTAAGGGAGGTGATGATGTCCCTGCTGGAGCTCCAGGATGGTGGTTTCCAAATGTTGGTGTTGGTAGTGGAAAATGGGTTACAGCAGGTGAACTGCATGGGTCTTCCCGCATGACTAGACTAGACTGAATGTTTCTGTTTGAGCAATGTTATGAGCATTAACTATATGACATTAAATAAGGTGAGGACTGTTGTTGATAAAGCTACACTAATTGTTTTGATGGCTCTAAACTTTTGTGTCAATGTTAAAAGCAGTATTCTGATATAACATGTTGTTTTTAAATTTTGAAAGGTATTATTTTGATTATTTTCATTATGTTAGATTAAGTAGACTTGCATATATCAGTATAACTGACAAATAAATGCATTTGATTAAAATGTATATACATACATCTATGTGTATGTATGCATGTATATACACGTCTAATGTTGTTAAATTGTATAATACTTTATAAATTCAGTAATGTTATCATGTATTATAAAATGTAATTACTCCATGGATATCATGTTGAAAATAATGAATTTTAATATAAACAAAGATTTAGAAAAATCTGAACTAAATATTATGACATAAAATAAATAGAAAATAAGAATTGTTTTAGCTGATTAATCAAGTTACTGTGTGAGATGAGGTTATGTTGGCATCAAAAAATGAGATCTATCAAATACTACAGTCCCTGACAAAAGTCTTGACGCTTATCTATTTTGTAGAAACACCTGCTATTAACCTGACTTTAAATTAATCAATTGGTGTTAGAAATAGCTCATAT
>JAUCMS010000105.1:9503581-9516414 GCA_032357445.1 Enteromius radiatus
TCTGAGTATGACAAGCATTTCATGCCAGTCTTTGTTAAATTTCTACACAAACATACTTCATTCTGTTTATTGAGGTATTTATTTGGTGATCACCTGAATCCAGTTGTATTTAACGGGTAAAGTGTAAAAAGCACTGCTGTAATCAACACTATCCTCTTGCAGTGTGAGCAGTTGGATGGTAAAAAATGCTAGAATTCTTTCAAAAGTGATTAGAAATTTAAAAATAAACACTAAACATGCCAAAAACTGTGAAAAGAAAGGTTTTGAGTCAAGAAAAATATTGATATTGAAATCTAAATTGGTGAATGTAAAAAAATTATATAAATAGCATAACCTGCTGTTTTTGCAGCTGTCATGAAAACTATTTTTACCATTCTAAATAAAAAGTGTGTTAATGTCTTTGCATATTTTCATAAAAAGAGAAACAGATCTTGGATGTGATATGAATGGAGTCCAACGGTCTACTCAACAAGTGCAGGCTTGATTTTTACACACAGCTGCCACTCACAAAATGCAGGGACTTTCTAACTTTCTAATGTGACTTTTTTTCCAGAGCAGGTGCTGGTGTATTCAACGCATATCTGCAAAACATATTTAGCCCTCAAATCAAAGAAAATGTGTATTGTTGCATGTGCAATTTTAATTCATTTAGGTTACAGAGTTTTGTTAAAAATAAAAATGAATGATTATATAAATAAAAGAAAGTAAGAATATGATTTATGAAATACACAATAACCAGGTTTCTATATTTATCCTTAATAAATAAACCAATCTTATATATTTTAAATTGGATCTTACTTGTTTCACAGATATAACTGAACCCTGTTCATACTTTGTAACAGATTAAATGTAATTATTTTTTACAATTAACAGGTTAATGGTTATTATATGTGATGTTTTTGATGATTTTAATGATTGGTTTGTTTTTGTTTTAATTTATTTTATTAATACTTTATTAATATTTATAATGTTAAAACATACAGATAATAGTAAATTAGGTGACACATGATTAGTGCATCAGAAACCAGAGAGTGAATGAATACCTGTAAGCTTTATTCAAACTAAATGTCCCAAAATATTTAGGAAAACGTAGAATGAAATTTGCAAAATCACAATAACATACTGATATTTCTATAATAAACGCACAACCATATGCCGTATAGATGTGTACAGTGAGTTCTATAAAAGTTGTTAATATTTTGCTAATCACACACAAACCTTAAACTTTATGCGTTTTTTTATGAGCAGATCTGTCATTTTGCATTGCGGCCTTCGCTGTTATCTCATTTTGTCATTATATCTGTTTGTACACCAAAATTGGAGCTACAGTTAATAAATATGTCATATGTGTGGTATGGTGTGTGATAAAACGAGGGTGTGCGTTGTGTGAGATGGGGTCAGGCGTGTGTGTTTGTGAATAGAGTGTTTGTGTAAAGTGCGCAAGGGAGGTGTAGGGTATACGAGCAGATGGTAGACCTCTTCCCTGTAATGTCTGCTTCAGAGAGAACAATACAGCTCTCTTTCTAAGGCATGGTTAAGGGGTGGAAGAGGATTGCTCTCCATGGACAGCTGGTTGGCAGCATGCCTCAAACACACATACAGACACCCCCTCCCCATCATCTACACAGACACACTCAGCAATTAACTGGCACGGGCCATGGCTTAAATATTCACCAGCCCAGAGCAAACAAAAGACCTTCAAATCCATTCTCTATGGCACATGGTCTGTATTTCTCTTATGCATTTTCCGTTTTGTTCTGCTGCTTGTCATATCATTTTAGCAAATATACTTCACAGAAATGTTATTTTATATAAAGCATTTAAGTCTTTGAAGAATAGTTCATGCCAAAATGAAAAACTCACCCTAATGTTGTTCCAAACACAGTATCACAGTATCTTCAAGAGAAGCACAGTATCATTTTCTTTACAGCTTTTTCCCCATACAATGCAAATAAATGGTGACTAAAGCTGTAGTCCCTACAAATCTGCCTAGTATCTTTTGTATTCCATAGAAGAAAGTCATGCTTAAAACAACATGAGGTTGAATAAATTATGAATAAAAATGTCTTTTATAGTTACATGTGATCCTGGACAACAAAACCAATCATAACGGGTATGTTAGTAACAATAGGGTCAAAATTACAGATTTTTTTCTTTTATGACAAAAAAGGATATTAAATAGCTAAAGATTATGCTCCATGAAGATATTTTGTCAATTTAATACCTTAAATATATCAAAACTTAATATGCATTCCTAACAACTTCATTTGGACAACTTTAGACAAATTTGAACAAAAGCCAATTTTCTAAATATTTTGGTTTTTTTAAAATAGTTATATCTCCAAATATTATATAAATATAAATTATAAATAATAGCCAAATATTGTCTTGTCCTAACAAACCTCCATATAAAGCTAATTTATTCCGCTTTCAGATGTTGCATAAATCTAAAATATATATATATAGTTTTTTTTTTTGTTTTTTTGTTTTTAGAAAACTGTCCCTTTAAGGGCTAGTATAACAATACAGAAAGTGGGTCCCAGCAAAATGAAAAATGATCTCTGTCAAAGTAACACAATCAAAAAAAATACTATTATATTTTTGTAACTACATAAATCAAGTAGAATTAATGAGCGCGCTGAAACTTCAAAAGAAAGTGTGGTAAAACATAATAACAAAGGTTACAGATCTTTGCGACTTTTACTGCATTCCTCTCGCCGTTATAAACAAAAACGCCTTCAAGAAGCAGGACAAATGCGCACGGGGCTGAGAGTGAATGCAGTTCCGCTTGTCCCGCGCACTGCCCCCCTTCAGCACCGCGCTCCGCGTTCTCCCTGCGCTAGCCAGAGGAGGCGGGGCGAGCGACAAGCGGAACTGCTTTTGATCCCCGAGGGACTCGCAGCCTTCACATTCCTCGCATTCCAGGGGCCGTGAACAATCGGAGCTCGGTCATTTATTAGCAGAGCCCCTCCCCTCCTGAGTTCAGTCTGCTGGAGGAGCTCTCCAGGCGCGCACACAGCTCAAACATACGCATGGAAATAAAAGCCGTACCCAACGAATTTCCTTAAGGATTATATCGTTAAACAGATAAACGAGTACAAAAAGTCGTCCGTAACTTTTGGTCGTGATGCGATTGTGATTCGGTGAGTTTTTAAAAACGTTTTAAAGTAGCTTGTTGTTGTAAATTGTTCTTTTTTATGACACATTGCTTGGTGTCTACCAGTGAATGATGCTTTTATACTATGTGGTTTAATGTTTATTTAATACACTGTACGTGTACAATAGTATTTTATGAATTTCTTTGTAAGCTATATGCTGTAAATCCAACAATTTTACTTGTAGAATACATAAATGTAAATGTTTTTGTGGATGGTGCCAGGTTTAACTACAACAAAAAAAGAGGAACTAACCAACTTGTATAATATTCCTTTGTTTATAATTCTCCATTTTGGAATATTTCAATGTATTACTACAGTTGTGATTGTAAAACTAAGGTGAGACACTAGATAGGAATTTGTCTTTGTAGCAGGAAACTGTTTTCGCAACTGTTTTCGAAAGTTATTGGAGCCTACCCAATTGTCCTACACTTTTAATTCTAACCAAAATGTAGATATTTAAGAGGAAACCCAGTGCATGTTGGGGGTTGTAGAATGGTGCCAGTGGTATTTTGGGTAAACGTGGTGTTGCTATGGGCAAAGGCAGTCAGCCTAGAAGCATGTGGAGTGAGGCACCACTCACTGGTGTTTGCTTTTGTAGAGTGTTGCAATATAGATGAGCAACAAGCAAGGATTGCATTTTAATTAAATATATATATATATTTTTTAACCAGGTTCACAGTACAGTCCAAAAAAACCTCTCATAACACAGTATCTTTGATTACTATCTGCAAAACAAAGACTGAAATGAGAACGGCAGAGGATTCATCAGGCACTGTGCTGCACAGACTGATTCAAGAGCAGCTCCGTTATGGAAACCCTACTGATCCTACTCTGTTGGCCATCCAGCAGCAGGCTCTGCGTGGAGGCAGCAGCGGTGGAGGTGCAGGAAGTCCTCGTTCATCGCTGGAAAGCCTAACGCAAGAGGAATCGCTTTCTCCCCAGTTGTCCACCCGGCAAGAGCCCCAGGGCCAAGAGCACCAGGGAGACTACCAGCATTCAGAGAGTCCCATCTGCCAACTCTATCAGCTCCACACAGAGGAGCTGCCTACTTATGAGGAAGCGAAGGCTCACTCACAGTACCTAGCCTACCAGAGAGGTCAAGTAGGGCTTCAGCACGGCAGCCTGGAGACCCCTGGTGTGGTTGGAGTAGCCGAGCAAGAAGAGAGAGTGTGGGATATGAAGCGAGAACATGCTCGCTCGCTCAGCGAACACCTCATGCAGCTCTCGCTGGAGAGGAACTGTGCCCATGACAGTATTCCCATGAGCTCATCGCATAGCTACCCCCAGCTCTCTAATAACCACTCTGGTCCTGTTGTAAACGAGAGTCCAATGCATGAGCCAGACCAACGCGGTCCACCCCCGGAATACCCCTTCATGGTCAGATCCCCAGGATATATGCTTAGTCATTCACAGGAACATGGGCAGTATTACAAAGAGCCTCCCCCTGCTTTCCATTCACAGCATCACAGGTATATTCAATTGATATTTTGATCGTTTATATTACGTATAGGCACATTGTGGTGGTTTGGCATACTAATGGTTTATATTTTTCTCGATCAGGTTATTTCCAACACAGTCGCAAATGCCCCGCCATAGCGGGCTGCCCACGTTGACCCCTGCTGGTCAGGATGTCATTGTTGGAGGATACAGCATCCCGGTGAACAACTGCCAAGTAGAGCAGCTCATTAAAGAGAACGAAAGACTGAGAGGAGAAGTGGAAAGCTACAGCGAGAAGGCAGCAAGGCTACAGAAGGTAAGAGAGGGCTCTTTGTTCCTTCTTAGAAACCTCCCAAAACTGTTATATACTTGGTATGACCCCCACATTTTGCTGCTGATGCAAAAGAGGCAGCCGTGGTCTTTGATTTTGATTTTAGAAAGGACTTGCAAAGCATATGAAAACAAGAAATCATTGTGCGCTGGTGTCTTCTAGCTGCCTAAGGAGATTAGCCCTCTCGCCGACCGTGTAGGAATGCATGCAAGGGAGAAGATCACAAGGATTTCGATTTAATTTGAAAAGCACTCATTCCTGGTGACTGAGTTCAAATTCCCAGTAACTTATTTAGCATGTGAGACAACACTGAATTTACCCATGCCTGCAATGCCAAGCATTTTTTGGTAATGTGATAATGTCATCACTTAAATACCAGAGTGTCATGCCAGAACAAGGGGTAAAAAAGCGGGTTTATTTTGTTTGTGTTGGGTTTGTTTTGATAAGGTTTACTGGGTCTTGCATATGTCATCCAGTGGTGTAACATAGATTGAATTTCAGTTTGGATTCCACATAGTTCTTGGAATCATAACAACTGTATTCTTAAAAGAGTGCATTCAGCAGCAGATCATGAAGTCGCCTTCATATGAAGCGATAAATTGTACAATTCCAAAAGGGTAGGCCTCCTTGTGCTGTTCTGTTGCCCTCTTTGTTAGGATTCCAATGGGATGCCAATAAGAGCAGATGTCTTTGCTCATCTCTGTGTCCGTGAATGAAGTAGGGTCTTTGCGTAGCCCACAGCTGACAGACTGGACTGTGAAGAGCAACAACCAGACCCCACAGCTGTGGATTCCCTGACTGAATGGCCCCTTTCACTTTCACTCTTGAACAGAACCCCACATAGCACACAGGGTCCTGCTTAAGAATTTAACTACCTATATGACTATGAAATCAGTGATATTTCTCATCTTGTGTTCTGTAATGACAGTTTAAACCGTTTTGGAAATATGTGCTCTTTCATGAGCCATTTTCTGCGTCATAAATACCATACAGGTGCATATAGTGTGAGGTACTGTTCTTGTCTCTGAATGGTGTGCTTTCATCATGCACTTGTCCTTTGTTCCCCACGTTTGCCTTTGGCATCCCGCCCTGTAGGGAGATGAATGTGCAGACACCTGGGACTCATAAGTGTTCTTTCTGGAATGTTGATTCAATTCCCAGTCGCTGAAGAGCTCTGTGAGAGTGATTCACTTGTGGGCAAGCACCAGGAAGAGCTCAGCCAAGCACATTCCTCTCTCTTTCCCTTTCTTTACTGAATTGTGTTGGCCTATCTGTCATTCTTGCTCTCTGATCGTTGTCTTATCATGTTTATATATAAACATTATGACAACGTATAGCTGAGTTCCTTTGAGGACAAATATATTAAAATGCTTTTCCCCTCTCTTTCAGCTCGAACTGGAGATTCAGAGGATATCGGAGGCCTATGAGACTCTTATGAAGGGATCTGCAAAGAGAGAAGCCCTTGAGAAAACCATGAGGAACAAGCTTGAGAGTGAGATCAAGCGACTTCATGACTTCAACAGAGATCTCAGGGGTAAGATGGTTCACATAGCTGAGTAATTGTCTTAAATATGAGCTACATGTTTAGGTATGAGATGATAAATACTAATTGTTGACTCCCACATTAGACCGCCTGGAAACAGCCAGCAAACAAAGAGCAGCCATGGAAGTTGAAGACAAGAGTCGGCATGCCTTCGCCAAACTGGTTGAGCAAAGTAAGAATTCCCCTTTGCTTCATTATAAATTATATTTCTCCCAATGTGCGGACAGTGCGGTCAACCATGTGAGCAGCCCCAGCTGTTCCTACTGACTATGTTTATGTTGTAGGCATTCCTCTAACAATAATGCACTGCGTGATTATCATTGATGCGATTCCTGACAAAGCATTTGGTCTAATATATTTATTGCTAAGCAAAATAATTTTTTATTAACCAAAATAAGTGCTATGTAGGGTTCAGTGAATAGCTGGTTAGGTACATGTTAAATTCTGCATCTCAGTTGTTTTTAGAATTCGACCACCAACCATTATTAACACTGGAAGTAAATGTGACCTGGATTCCTGAAATATTTTCAGGTATTTTGGGATATTCCGTCCTGCTGGAATGCTTTCCAACAGCCCCCACCACTAGTTCAGTTTCTGAGGCCCTATAAGCACCCCTTCTGATGGCCTATGCACTGGCTCTCCATTTTTGGGCATATTAGCGCTAAAGAATTTAGAGCTGTGTTAGGGTAAATTAGATTTGTTTTGCTAATCCTAACAGGAATTGTTGTTGTTCAGCATTTGATTTGACCCTTTTGGAATGGTTATTTTTTTCTATTCCCCAAGGGTAGATGTATAAAGTGGTCTTTCATACTTGTGGATTAAAATTAGTTCACCTCCGATTCTGAAACAGAGCAGTTTTGTGCAAACAAAAGCCTGGATTTTTAAATGTTTAAAATTTCTTGTGAGCCAACACATAAGCATGTCCAAGCCACAATTCAGCATTTCTAAAGAATTATGATGTGTAAGTTAACATTTATGACCTTGTGGAGCTATTTGCTTTACATGTTTACTGCCTGCCTCAGAGGCATTCCAGAGATTCAGTTGGTACAAAGACGTGCCTGTGTGCGTAAGTGGATAAGAGGAAGTCTGCATTCCTTCCAAAGGCATTTGTTTTGGGTTGTATAATCAGAGTAGGAGCAGAATGGAAGACTAATTGCTGTCTAATTTGTTTTCCATCTCGCAAGGCATCCAAAGTGACCCAGAAACAAGTGAGTTTGCTGTAGTATGTCCCTTTTCAACTCTCCAAGTCATCATAGAGCATTTCAGAATTCGGCATCCCAAATGGGAATTCACTGAATTGCTTTTGTAATCTGGGAATTGTAAAGCAGTCTGCAGTGTAGGTCAAAGGACATGCGGAAACTCTGCCACTCCCCTGCAAACCCAGACAGACATGTGTAAATCAAGCATGCCTCTTTTGTTCCAGACTCTTGTGGGAAGCTTATCCCCTGAGAATTGGTTAGAATGAGAGAATGCTCTGGACACACCCCAGTCCTACAGCACGGTCATTCATTTTGTGGCCTGTGTAACAACTAGGCATGACAAGTGCACAGCAAGCGTTGCTTGTTCCCTTGCAGTAGTAAGTTGTCATGGTCCATAGTTCTCACAATGTTTGTCTCTTTCTCTCCATAGATGAGGATCATCTTAGAGAGCGGGAACGTCTGGAAAAAGAGCTGCAGCACCTGCACGTCTCAGGAGAAGAATGGAAGAGGCGCAGAGAAGCCTTGGAGCAGGCTCTGATGTCTGCTCAGACACGAAACAGGCAGCTGGAAGAAGAGTTGCGCAGGAAAAGAGCTTATGTTGAGAAGGTGGAGAGAATGCAGAGCGCCCTGGCACAGTTGCAGGCGGCATGTGAGAAGAGGGAGGCGCTGGAGTTAAGATTGAGGACAAGACTGGAGCAGGAGCTGAAGAGCCTGAGAGCACAGCAGGTAAAAAAAAAAGAAAATTTTTTTGTGCACCCAACTGGTGAGAAAAGTATGTTTTGGGTTTAACAAGTAAACCTTTCCTTTCTCTTTCAGTGGCAGTCTCAAGCCCAGCAAACGAGTCCTGGGTCCTACTCGGACCTTAATGTGTCATCGCTGCATCAGCAGCTGAGGGAGCGAGAGGAGCAGGTTCTGGCCCTGGAGGCCGACATAACGCGCTGGGAGCAGAAGTATCTAGAGGAGAGCACGATGCGTCAGTTTGCCATGGATGCCGCTGCCACTGCTGCAGCTCAGAGGTGAGTCAAAGCAAGTAATAGAAGCCCTGCCTATAAGGACCCGAAATGGGAATACATTTGAGATAAAGCTTGTGTAAACTCTTGTATAACTGTAATGCTCTTTTCAGGGATACAACAATCATCAACCATTCACCTCGCCATTCACCCAATAGCAGCTTCAATGACGACCTGCCGTCCCCTAACCACAGACATCAGGAGATGGAAAACCGGTATGTCCACTATTACATTTCTCTTTCCACAACTGGAAAGTCAATCAAAATTTGATAACAAACTTTCCAGTAGTGTCCATGTGCTGTATCTCAAAGAAGTCTGTTTTATCAGGATTCGGGCGCTTTATGCTCAACTTTTGGAGAAGGATGCCATTATAAAGGTCATGCACCAGAGGTCACGACGAGAGCAAGGCCGACCTGAGTCACAAGGCCTACGACCTGCTCGATCTGTTCCCTCCATCAACACGGTTGCCACAGCTAGCAGCACCCGAACCAAAGGTGAGCATAGTAGCCATAGCCAGCGGTTATTTTAGCTCCAGTCTACCTCGCTGAAAGTTTCTAGCAATCCTGATAACCTTTATTAGATGGTTCAAGTGTGTTTAATTTGGGCTGCAGCTAAACTCTGAAAAACACTGACTCTTCAGGAGCAGGATTGGACACCTCTATGTCTGGAACATATCTGAACCAAAAATGACATAGACTTTCAACTGGACAACTGGCAGCTTCTTTACTTAGCGCCTATGTAATGTCGCCAAGAAGGAATGTGCAAACCGAAATAAAAAGAGAGCGGCGACAAGCTGGTGTTCTTGAAATAGTCTACATCTTGTGAAACGGAATGCATTTCGCTGTTCTCTAGAATAGATCCTCCAGAATAGTAAAGGGAGTTTACAGGATGCCAAATGTTTGCGTGGTGGAATGCCTATGTTGGAACTTGTAATTAAACTGCTTCCTTTTCCGTCTGCGATTTTAGGGAAGAGCCTCTCGGATGACCAGACGGCAGCCGTGTCATTGCCCCCCTTGCCCCATCCACTAGCCAAAACCCAGTGTCGAGACAGCAGCACCCAGTGTGAAGAACCTTCAGATGAGACCAACCCTAAAACAGAACCTGCTCCACAATCTTCCACTGCTCCCAGTTCTGGTGTGTAAATCCATCCATAACCCCAAGTGTCACTTATTTATTTGGTATTTCTAGAGTACGTGCATTGACATACAATGTGATAAATCTAATATGTAGTATCAGATGACAAAGACAATGCTTAACGGTTAGAACTTCTGTAATGATGGTGCATACTTGCCCTTTTGAACCAGAGTGGTTAAAGAGTAACCTGAGCACCATGTCAAAGCAGCGATTGGGGAGTGAACTCAAACAAAACATAGTCAAAGTTTTGTAAAACCTCCTGCCTTGTTTACTCTCCAGGCATTAGCCAACAAAGCTGAAGATCTTGTATTTCGTTGCAGGTTCCACTGCTCCTAACACAAACCAGATCAGCAGCGCTGTTGAAAACGACATGGTGGAGATTCTCATCTAAGATGAATGGGTGTTCAGCTTGATGCTGCCTGCTGTTATACACACGGAAGATTCTCATTGGGTGTCCATCTGAGGACCAACCACATCAAGAGAATCCAGTGTTTGCTATGAGAAGGAGCTCGCCATTGAAGCGTCAGACAGAGAAGAACAAAAAGTGGGAGTAACCTAAAACTAATCCTCGCTGAAGGAGAGCTGAGCTCTCCTGACAGTTCCTCCACACGTTAAAGGACAGTGTTCATTCTCAGCCTGGACTGTGAGATGTATGGTCTGAATGTGAAGTACTTGGACAGGACTCTACAGAGCTCCAAAAAGCTACCACGAGACTTCTTAAGTGCTTATAAACACATTGTACATGTTCTTTTGTATTTCTGAGTATTGCTGCTGACTGTGTGACAGAATGGAGAAATAGGAAGAAATATCCCACTGTTGTGAAACTTTTGTTTTTGCATTTGCTTTTCGTTTGAGGAACAACCAAGGGCAGCGTTGTTGTTGGTTTTTTTTTTGTTTTTTTTTTAACCAACTAAGTATACCGACCCGTGTAAGACTATATCCCACATTCCTAGATAAATGCACAGACAAATATATCTCTAACTTTATGTGCTCCATGTATAGTAGATGTACCATCGCAACTGCTTCATCCTTAAATATCAAGAAAAGAATAGTTTGGATTGTAGGAGGCCAAATACAGTCTGAACCTGGAGTCCTGGGATTAGACAATTTACCAGAATAGTTGGGTAAATGCCTTCACTAGCACTCCCTTTGACTAAATTATCATTACAGTTGGCGTTCTTACTATAACTGACTGACAGCGGGAGCTTCTCGCTCCCAGATTTAGGTAAAGGAATGGGAAGCCTCATTTCGGGAACAGTGTATGAGTACATGCTCTTTTAGCGACACTTAGGGAAGTGTTACCCTTAGGAGGGACAGGGGGCTGATGTTTCAGATGCCATATTATTATTATTATTATTATAATTTTGCGCCCAGAACTGCAACCACCATGCTTGCCACTCCCTCACAGACAAGCCGGAGCTAATCTTCCCACATTCCTTTGTGGCGGAATGCCCCTGCTCAGAAGAAAAAGGCTATCTGCAGTCTGACCTTTGGCCTTGTTCAAAACGGCTGGCATTTAGACTACCATCCTCTTTTCGGATCTGTTTATTTGTGTAGTGCTGGAGTAGCTGGTTCTACTGTTAGCATATAACACTAGTTTGATTTTGTGACTCGAAGTTGTCCGATGTATCGACTGTGACTAGCCTTGATTTCTGAGACAGAGACTTTTCTGCCTGTTCACAATCAAGATTACACTTGCATTATGGTGGGATAATAATATAAAAGGTTACCGTGAAAACAAACAGTCTTATCTATGTGGGTAATAAGTATCATACCATGTTAATTTAACCTTTCGCGCTAAATGCTACTTCGTTAAATGCTACTTTTGTTTTCCTGTTGGCTCTGATACAGTGCACTTGCTGGTCAATGCTTTGTAGTGGTGTCATGCTTGTTTTGTTCACTACATGGACTGTTTACAAGAAAGGGCTGTTTTGAAACGAGAGAATTTAATATATTTTGTGTATTATTTTACTTTTTGGTGTTTAGTAATGTGAACATGCCAAAGATTTGCATTACGTTTAAGTTATATAATAAAATATGAGCATTAGCGACGTGAAATGTAGATACGCAGTTCAAACTGGTTGACCCATATTTGAATGTTGCTGTGAACTTCAAGAATGGGGAATTGTTTTGTATGTCATTTAACATTTCAGTAATTTGAATAAAACTTTAATATATATCTTTACAAATACAATGTGTTGGCTGGTTTGTGTCTTGACGGTAAAGACAGATGCGCTTAGAGGGAGGTACGAGTGGGATGTCCTCCTCAGATGTTTCCATGTGCAAGTTTGCACAAGCTGCTCATATCGGTGTCCCTTCTTTGGTATGAATGACATCTTTCTTTCAGAGCACAAGAGAGCCTTATTCACAACAGCAAAACAATTCTGCCACCTGCTTCACTGTTGGCAAGCTGTCTTCATGAAGAGAGGCCACATTCCAGCTTTGCTCTCACAGCCTCAAAAAGAACATTCCTCTCATCAACCCTGCATATGTTAAAATGGAAGTCATGGAAAAAAAGGCAACACAGACCAAACTGCCATAAATGCGTAATGAAAGCACAACGATTAACCAAATGCTTAGAACACAATTATGGAAGTAACCAGTAGCTTACAGTTTTGTGGTTTTGGATAGACATCATTTTAGCCTCTGTGAGCTCGCTTTCAGCTCAAGAAGTGCATCCAAAATTGCTTACTGAATAAGTACTTCGTTTGAGGTGAAAGAAACAATGCTGTTCACAACTCCAATCTAATGGTATTACATGTGCACTTCAGAATCTCAGTGGAAGTAGTAGGTTTATCTAGGTATTTTCACCTTCTATTTTGATTACCATGAATTCAGACATGGTACTCTTTTCATATACTGTTTTTCACCCACTATATATGTAGCACCCCTTACCTTGTTTTTTAACTAAATTAGTAAGAGGCAACACCAGATTCAATACTATAGTGCCTATGAGATGTTGAATTAAGGCCCCTCTGCTGTCACTAACTGAAATAGATGTATGATATGTACTATATATAT
>JAUCMS010000105.1:9539035-9614496 GCA_032357445.1 Enteromius radiatus
TTTACATGTACTGTATGTCCATCAAACAAAATTATGTACCTGATGATTTTTGAATGAATTACTTTAAATGACATTTATTTATTGCGCAAAAAAGTATCCGATTATTTTAAAACACTAAATATAAAGGTAGAATATGTAAAAATTGTGAAATTACAATATTTTTATCAGTTCTCTTTTTTTCTTCTTCCTCAACAGGTCCAGCTCCATCTCTCTCCTCCCAGGCCTCCACCCTGGCCATATCTTCTCAACCTGGAGACCTCCTGCCTGGGGCCTCTCCAAGAAAGAAACCCCGCAAACAGCAGCATGTGATCTCCACTGAAGAGACAGAGATGGTGGAGACCAACAGCACAGATGAAGAGAGAGCTAGCAGCCGAGCTCCAGGAAACAGACCTGAAAGACATGAGTCTCCACCTAGGGAATATGTTGGTAAGATTATCCATATATATATATATATATATATATATATATATATGCGTGTGTGTGTGTATATTTCTATTTGATATTGGTTAGCAAAGTAAATTTGTATTACCTCCCAAAATGGGTGTACACTTGTTCAGTAGTAATATTGGTTGTATGAATGCAGATGAGGATGGTGTTCGTTATGTACCAGTCCGCCCCAGACCTCCTCTTACTCTTTTGCGCCAATACCGTAACCCATGGAAGGCTGCCTATCACCACTTCCAGAGGTACAGTGACATCAGAGTCAAAGGTACGTACATTTTGAACATTGTCTGATTGCTTAGTTTTTCATCGCTCTTTTTAAAATATAGTTAAAGTATTGAATACGGTCATATTATATGAATCAAAACCATCTCACTACTGTCTCCTCAGAGGAGAAGAAAGGAAGCCTTCAAGACATGGCTAATCAGAGAGGAGTAGCATGTCGAGCTCAGGGCTGGAAAGTGCACCTGTGCGCCGCACAGCTGCTGCAGCTGGTGGGTTCTGCAGCTGATGGTGTCATTTCCACCAGTGGCTTAATTAGAGATTTACTGTGTTATATATTATATTATGCAAACAGCCTGTTATTGATGCAGTTAATGCTGCATATAGGTAACATTTGAATAAATTCCTTTCTTCCCTTCACAGACTAACTTGGAGCATGACGTGTACAGCCGGCTGACCACCCTGCAGGAAGGCCTCATCCCAAAGAAGAGAGCTGGAGCTGACGATGACCTGCACCGCATCAATGAGCTCATACAAGTTAGTATCTCAGCGTTACCTACCTTTGGTGGCTCAGTGGTACACAACACAACAAACTAATTCTTCACAACATAAAAGAAACAAGCTGCAACAAAATGAACTTAGCAAAACACATTAGAAACAAGCCACATCAAGTCGAAATTAGCACAACACAAAGGAAACAAGCCACAAAATGAAAATGAAATTAGTCTTATGCGTTGTGCTGTGGCGATTGTGATGTTGTGGAAACTTCATACCAACCCACCAGAGAAATTTGAATTTAGCAACAAAAATGTACACTTCCTCTTACGCATTCATAAATATTGGTAAGACTGAAAACAAAATACAACAGAGCATAAGAGTGACTTTAAATGTTAAATATAAGAATAGAATAGAAGTCCCAAAACCCATAACACCTTTACTGTAAGCGCATCCATGACCTTTTGACCCGTTTCTGCCCAGGGCAACATGCAGCGCTGCAAGCTTGTGATGGATCAGGTGGCTGAAGCTCGCGACACCATGATGAAAGTACTGGACCATAAGGACAGAGTCCTGAAGCTGCTCAACAAGAACGGAACTCCTAAGAAGAGCTCCAAATTAAAACGCAAGGAGCGGGCATAGATGCCAGTTTATGGTCTTCATCTTTGTCCTTCAGCATAGTCAAACACAGAAATGCTCTTCAAACGCTGGACCTGTCATGGCTTATCAGGTTGCTGTGCACAATCATCTACTTACTTTTACAGTCTCAAAGAGAGAGAAAGACGGTTGTAAACCATCCAGCTGTTTTTACAGGAACTGCTGCTTACTGTGGACTGTCAGACTGTCCATTGGGTATGAGGCAGCCTGGTTAACCAATGCTTTTTGTTTTTTCACCTTAAGTATTTCATTTTAGAAGAAACATTTTGTCGTCGCTTTTTTTTTTTTTGTTCTGAAATGGACTTTAAGGATCAGAAAGGTCGTATTTGCTAGATGTAACTTTTGTATTTTATTTGAATCACAACTGAGTACACACTGAACACATTCTAACCAGAGTGTGTTGGCTTTCCATGTTTTGGTGCCTTGTAACATGGGTGAAACTGTGGGACTTTTTTTATTTTTTTGTGTGTGCGTGTTAATCTCTTCCAGATTAACCAGAAAGTCCACAATGGAAATATAATAGTCTTGTACTAACCAGATATGATGCTCTCTAACCCTTCTAGTTTTTTTTTTTTTTTAATCACTGTAAACATTCAAGCGCTATAGAGAGCAGTGAAATGTGTACTTCAAAGAATCAGTATAATTATGTGAATTTATATTATAAGAATGTGTGGATTGTTTTATGTTTCTGTGTAAGAAAATAGTTCTTAATGGAAGTGACGTGGTTTTCACTTGAGTCTTTTTTTTGTGCTGTTTTACAGATATAATGTTGTTCTGGTTTTGAATAATAATCTGGCTGTTTTGTAAAAAAAAAAATTCCCCCGTTTATTTTTCTGTGTCTACTCTATTTACTGCAGTAAAACTGGATATATTTACAAAGAATCTTTAGTAAGTACATTCAGTACTAAATGCACTTCACAAGACTTTTAAATTAAAGAACTTAAGAAAGATTTTAGATTTTGAATACTTTCAAAGTACGTTTTATTATTTCTTGCTTTCCCTGGGAATCAAAATTAGTCACCTTAATGTGATTAGCGCCATGAAGTTCAATTAAGCAGGAAGTTGAGGATCTTTTTTTTTTCTTCACGGAACCATTGAAACATGCAGATGCAGCAGGAAATCTGGCCTGCTTTTTCACTAGCACTCCTTTCATTATTGATCAAATATGTTTCTAATATTGTGATGATGGTAGCTAAATGTCTACCAATTTAATCATTCAAAAATTACTAAGTAGTCTTTATGAATTACAATAAATCAAGGATATTACTAGATTAGATTTTTTAAAAATAGCTTAGTATTATATGAGTTTTGTTATTAGTATTTCATACAATGTATAGCACATCAATGACCGTCAATATGTGAAAAGAATATTACCATATTCATGCATTGATTGTGAGAGTCCAACAATTTTATCTCATCTTATTTCTGTAGGTTAAGGTCAAATATGTTTTCTGCTGATAGGGATAAACATTTTTTGAAATCTCTAAGGTCTTACTTTATCTTTGGTTTATTCTATTGATTCTGTTGAAAGAATTTTATAAACTACCTGTGACCTAAAAACACCACACCACATAACCTCTAATCTCTGAGTTCTTGCAGTGAAGGTTTAGTATTGCCCGATGGAAATCTGATTTTCCAGAATGGCTACACCCTGGGTAACTATGACACTATGCTATTTACAACATGATTGCCCTCTTATGATCAGAGCGCAGCTCTCCGTATGTTGTCACGCGGGTCCAAAGGTTTAACACTTTACTGTAAAAAAGCACAAAGCATTATGTAAAACTGAAAATGTTCAGATTGGTAATATTGTATTTATTTGTTAATCTGTCTTAGTTTTGTTTTGTAGATTGATATTTACATCACTAGTGTGTGCGGGTTCACACTGGCTTTCTTATGCAATTTTACTAGTGTTTACCGGAAAAGACTTTATCTTGAAACTTTATTTCTTAATATTCTCTAAAGCACTTTGTGGTATGCATACCATCCCCTAATAACAGTTTTTGTTTTTTCTTTTTGTTCCTATTTCGAGTACTGAGCTTCCTTGTGTTTATCATTATGGATGTGTTTGTCAGGGTGCAAAGTCAAAGTATCATAAACACCTGTTGTTCCTGAGCAGGCACCTGAGGTCATTTCTTTTGACTGAACGCTCACACTGTAGGGATCTGTTCTTGCTTTAAAGAAGAGAGACAAAAAAATACTCAGAGATCAGGAGACTTGATCAAATATCCACCGGTAAAGGTAGATCAAATTGGATTTCTTATGATATCAGTGGTTTAGTTTTGTTATTTTGTTATACATAAATAGATGAAACTATTGTACTTCACTATATGTACTTCAGGTAATATGTACGTGTATGTTAGACACCATTTTACCTTTGTAATCTCCACTAAATTACATTTTTCTAAAATGTATCCTTTGTTCTGTTATTCAGGCTGGAGGACTAAAGGACTCAGTCATGGTGGTTTTAAGGAAGGTAAGTTTTTTTAAAGTATCCGGATAAGGAAATTACTAAGGCGTTACAATGATTCATTATAGTCCACAGACAGCATGGACTATAATGCCATATGTTTATCTGATCATAAATTGTCCTTTAGTTTAGGGTTGAGCAAATTTCAAAGTATAGGTACACGCAAAATACCACAATTGTTTGATATATGTATGTATAAGTAAAATGGAACAGCATGATTACTGCAGTTATACCATGGTACTCCGAGTTAGGATATAATATGGTATGCTATCTTCAGTTCCTTTGTCTTTATTTAGCATGCACTGTATTAACGGGTTAATTTAAAATATCAATCATCCACTTTAGGGAGACTATGTGTGGGTGGACTGCAGTGATGGGGTCCAGATCGGAGCTGAAGTCAGACTTTCAAGTACTGGGCAACTTCAGCTCATCGACGATGAGGGAAAGGTAATATAAATGCTAGCCGTCTTAGTTTACTGCTGCTTTTGACTGTAGAAGTGTAACTGATATCTTTCATGGCGTGATTTCCAGGAGCACAAAATTAAGAAGGACAACTCCCTGAAGCCCATGCATCCCACCTCTGTGAACGGTGTGGATGACATGATAAGGCTGGGTGACCTAAATGAGGCCGGACTGTTACGGAACCTTCTAGTGCGCTACAAGGAAGGAACAATCTATGTGAGTTTTGAACTGCCGCTTTAGATTAATCAGGTATACGTTTAAATATATGATTTAAAATACTACATTTCAAGATCTGTGAACCTAAAACGACCAAAATAGGGAATACATTGTCCTCAATTCACCAACTGTTCTTTGCACTTCCTGTTTAACAACAAGATTATTTCTATAGAAACAGCCAGTTCCAAGTTTGCTGAGCGGATCATATTGTTATACAGCATTGACGTACCTATAACACAGTAAATCCAGCATTCCACCCTGCAGTCCAGCTGTGTTAATGTTTATGCACTGAGCAATTGCATACCGTAGATCTCATTATAAATGTATCCAGCTTCAAGAGCTTAATAGATTTTAATTCTTTCTATAAACGTTTTTTTAAAAGACTTTTTTGTTGTTTGTTTGTTTTGGCAGACATACACAGGGTCGATTCTGGTGGCAGTGAACCCTTACCAACTGCTGCCAATCTACACTCCAGAACAGGTGGAGCTGTACACAGACCGGCGGTTGGGTGATCTCCCCCCACATGTCTTTGCCATCGCAGACAGCTGTTTCTTCAACATGCGACGGAACCGCAAAGACCAGTGCTGCATCATTAGGTTCTTCAGTTATTCATACTTGGGAGAAACTGGTATTTTGCAGGGGATAGGTTAGGATTTTCAGAGTTTTCAACTTTTGGTTGTGAAGAAAAAGGGTCATGTCATTGCAAACAACAACAAAAAAAATTTAGTTCACATTTTAAAATATTGATTAGCCATTTTTAGTCTCATTTAGTCATTAAAACTTGACTGACATTTTGTAGTTTCATTTTTTTTTAAATTATGGTTTTGTACAAAAATCTGACAGTTTAGTCAGTCATTGCAAACCCATCTGACTTTCTCGATCCTTGATTTGACATCATTTGTTAATGTTAATGTTTTAATTCACAACATTAAGTAAAATGTTCATTTGATGGACGTTATTCCCTACAGAGTATCACAAATGATAAAAAGCACTATAATAATATTATAAAATGGTCCATATGACTATACCCTTTTGTATCAGTGGATGCAAATATTTCAACCATATTTTATGACTCTAATTTTTGCATTTTTGAATGCTCTAGTCCAAAATGTAATAACATTGAAAGAGTGGCCTGAATGTTCTTAAAAAGTGTGCTTTTTGAAGGTTTTGAAAAGAACAGAATATTCATTATAGAGTGAATTGCTTTAGTTCGTAGCAGTATTGTACTATAAATTGTGGGTTTTATGTGTAATAGGCAGCTGTACAAACACCCAGACTACCCTTGACCTGTATGTTGGCAACTCCAACATCTGTCTTGCATTCTGTTAGCGTTATCTGTTTGATGTGCTCTGAGAGCATCTCCATGTGTTGTGTTTGTCAGCGGGGAATCTGGAGCAGGAAAAACAGAGAGTACCAAACTCATGCTGCAGTTTCTTGCGGCAGTGAGTGGGCAGCGCTCCTGGATTGAGCAGCAGATTCTAGAATCCAACCCTATCTTAGAAGGTAAAGATATTTATAAAGAATCACAAGGATGCTCTTGCGACAATCAGCATTGCAGTTCCTTATATAAGCATTTCGGTATTAACATCAATAAGTTATTTCGCAGCTTTTGGTAATGCAAAAACCATCCGCAATGACAACTCCAGCCGCTTTGGAAAATATATTGACATTCACTTCAATAAAAATGGAGCAATCGAGGGGGCCCGCTTCGAACAGTACCTGCTCGAGAAATCACGCGTTTGTCAGCAGGTAAACCATGCTGATTATTAGACGGTACAATGTGACATCTTTCCGGGCAAGTTATTAAAATCATTGCTTATTTTCCAAATACATACTATATTTTTGGCACAGGCCCCACAAGAAAGAAACTACCACATCTTTTACTGCATGCTCATGGGAATGCCTCCTGACCAAAAGAAGATCCTGTCTTTGGGACATGCTGCAGAATACAACTATCTCACCATGGTACTGATCATCATAAACTCTGTGCTCCCACTTTCTATGTGTATTTACATTTGTTACAATGAAGTCTTTCTACAGTGAGAATGGACAGGTAGGATACATTGACATTAAAGTGATAATTGTGCAACAAAAAAGATACTTGAAAAATGTTTTGGTGTTGTTGTAGAGGAAAATCGATGGCCCTTTAGAACAAACTCATACATACAGGTGGACTTTCCTTAAAAGCATCATTAGATTAAACGTGATTGTGTTGCTTACAGGGTCAGTGCACTACATGCGAAGGACGGGACGACATAAAAGAGTACGCCAGCTTCCGTTCAGCAATGAAGATCCTGACATTCACCGAGAATGACACATGGGAAATTAACAAGCTTCTAGCAGCCATCCTACACATGGGGAATGTAGACTTTGAAGGTGAGTAATAATACAGAGACATCAACTGAAGAAAAACCTTCTGTTTTTTATGCTTAATTTCTATTTTTAATATCTAAGAAACCATTATGAACAACCTTGAGAGCTGTGATGTTCTCTCCTCTACACATTTCAAAATGACTGCACAGTTATTAGAGGTAATTAAAGATATATATGTATATTTTAGAAACCAGTTTTGTCTATCAAGCCCATAGATCTGATGGGGGTTTTTTTGCAGGTGGCCCCAAATGCCCTGGATGTGAGCTTGACACAGCGCTCTTTGATGACCAACAGGGAGAGTGTGTCTAAACCTCTGACCTCAGCACAAGCAGTGGATGGCAGAAATGCCTTTGTAAAGGTTGTGCAACTGAATGTAGTTTCATGTCAGGACTGATATACTCAATATAGAGTTCTCATCTTCTCTCTGTGTGCAGGCCATCTATGGAAGGCTGTTTCTGTGGATTGTGGAGAAAATCAACAGTGCCATTTACAAACCACCTCCTGATGACCCCAAACACGTCCGACTTTCGATTGGTTTGTTGGACATTTTCGGCTTTGAAAACTTCAACAACAATAGGTTTGTCATATATGCAACTCTTCTGCGGAACACACACAAAAAAAGGATTTTTAAAGAATATCCAACTCGCTCTTTTACTTTTTAATGAAAATGAATGGAGACTGTAGCTCTTAGGTTAAAAACATCATAAATGTTATATGAGGAAATAAAAGTGGTTTAACAGTTACATGTGACACGTGAAGTTTGAAATGTTAAAGACAATTGGTCACAATGCTATTGATGCCCAACTGATTTTAGGGCTGTAATGTAGCACATCACTGCAATTTCATTAAATTAAAATGGCAACAAGGATATTCTTCAAAAATTCAGAGGGTTTGGAACTACATGAGGGTGAGTAATGATCACAGAATTATTATTTGGAGGTGAAATATCTTGAACTTGTCTGTGATTCCTGCAGTTTTGAACAGCTCTGCATCAACTTTGCCAATGAGCAGCTTCAGCAGTTCTTCGTAAAACACGTCTTCAAGCTTGAACAACAGGAATACATCCGTGAAGACATCATCTGGAACAACATTGAATTTAATGACAACCAGCGTACGCTTGATGTTCTGGCCATAAAGCCTCTCAACGTTCTCGCTCTTATTGATGAAGAGAGTCTCTTCCCTAAGGTTCTAAAATATATTTGCGTTTATTTTCTATACAGGCTTTCTTCGACAATTCATAATCATGATGTGACTACTGATATGCAATTGCTGTCTATAAATATTTATATACATGTTATGACCAATTGTAATTTTCTCCAGGGCACAGATGCTACAATGCTTAATAAAATGAATGCGGTTCATGGGAAGGGTGAAATCTACATGCCCCCCAAAAATAATCACGACACAAAGTTCGGAATCCAGCATTTTGCTGGAGCTGTCTACTATGACTGCAAAGGTAATGCAGGCTATCAGAGTTCCTCACAATGTACTTTTATATTAGTTTTAGGCTTTAAAAATATCTAAAATGAAATTTACTGTCCGTATAGGTTTCCTTGAGAAGAACAGAGATACTCTAAGTAATGATGTCATCCAGCTGATACACACATCATCCAATAAGCTCCTAAAGCAGATATTTCACAATGAGCTCATCACCACTGAGGCAAAAACTAGTTCCAACCACACATTTGTCACCCCAAAAAACTCACTCCGGGTATGTTAAAACCAGCGAGAGGCGAGTAGTGTACAAACATGTGTTGTACACTGTTGCTTTTTCATTTACTTTATGATTCAACCTGATAAAGGGATTATAATTTTCTTTACCTTTAATTTGCTATTCCTTTAGCAAACAACAGACTCAAAGAAACGTGTGCCTACATTATGTGGGCAGTTTCGTCAGTCCCTGGACTCTTTAATGAAGACTCTAACTTCTTGTCAGCCTTTCTTCATTCGCTGTATTAAACCCAATGACTTCAAGAAGCCTATGGTAGGTTCAGTTTATTTTCTCCATCTGTTGACTCACTTTTCTATCAGTGACCCAATTTAAAATTTTTGTTTCAGCTTTTTGACAGGGAACTGTGTATCCGTCAACTTCGTTATTCAGGAATGATGGAGACTATCCGCATTAGGAAGGCTGGCTATCCCATTCGTCACACATTTGATGAGTTCCTAGAGCGCTATCGTGTGCTGCTCAAGTCCAGTGTTTGTGACCCCAAAACTGTGAGAGATGCTTCTGTGTTCTTTGACGTTAATTCAGTGTTGCAGTGGTTTCTGTAACATAGTGGAACAGGTTTTGAAGGTTCTGTAACCGATTTTAGCCAATTTGCTTATGTTTGACACAGTCTGAATTAGACCAGCTACATCAATAGCCAACAAAACCACATCCTCAACCCTCTGAAAAGGCACGTCCACAAACACCAACATATAAAGAGCAGAGAGGCAAAGAACGCCCTCTTATTGGTTTAAAAAATGATAGGTCATTCTTATGTTGTTGTTTGCAGAGTTTAGGGCTCGTTCCTGTGATTGTGTTCTGGTAGTAAGACAATTTTATGTGTTACATAATATTTCTGTGTTGATTTTCAGTTTTGTGGAGTCAATTCAGTAGCTAAAGGTAACGGAAGTCAGCAAAATGGCTAAAATCTATTAGATCACTTTTATAAGTGTGCCAATGTAATTTGCCATAAGACAAGATACACTTGTATTGAAAAATATTAAATATATTTAGAGTTTATTTGCAAAAACAGATTTTAATAATTCCCAAAAATCATGTCTTTTCATTCTGCATTCCAGTTAATGATGATTTTACTAGGGTAAAAATAACTAAAAAACCTGCCAACTACCAAAATAAAAACACCACATAGTAAAAAAAAAAACATGATTTTTGAAAACATAAATGCAAATAAATTCTTCATATGTTCTTCTGAATTAGGCCTAAATATGCTTCAGTAAATATATCTTGTTTCAATATTTGTGACTGTATATTATACTATTGACTGTAATATTAAAGGAGACTGCCAAAAAATGCTGTGAAAGCATTTGTAACAACATTCTGACTAAAGAGGACTGGAAGATCGGCAAGACTAAAGTGTTTCTAAAGGTACTGAGGTGAATTTTATAGGTACTGTTATAACGTTTTTAACTAGATCTGTTCTAATGTGATACTTATTTGCATCAGGATTTCCATGATACAGTTTTGGAACTGGCACGAGACAAGGCTCTCAATGAGAAGGCACTTCTTATTCAGAGAGTCCTGAGAGGATATAAACACAGGTAAAAGCCTGAAGACAATCTCCCACATTTGTGAAGTTTTCACACATTGGTTTATCAGTTGCCTTCGTGTTTGCTTGAAGGAAAGTGTTTCTGAGAAAGAGAAGAGCAGCTGTGACCATACAGAAAACCTGGCGAGGACACAAAGTCAGAAAACTTTACAGAGTGGTATGTTGTCCTCTAACTGCAGACTAACAAATTCTAAATGTTGGTAGTCATTACATGTACATGCATTAAGTATCACTTGTCTTTTTGTAGGTCCAGTTGGGTTTTGCCCGTCTGCGAGCTCAAGTACGCTCTCGTCAGATGGCCTGGCGGTATAAGCAAAAGCGACAAGCAACTGTTCTGCTTCAGGCTCAGACTCGTGGGTACCTGACCAGGAAGCAGTGGAAACGAAAGAGAGCGGCAGTGATCCTCCTGCAGGCTTACACCAGAGGAACTTTAGCCAGAAAGGCTGTCAAAAAGATAAAGAGAGATGTAGGAAGTTTGTTTTTTTGATGGATAGAATCACCATGTTTAGAGGAGTTTAAATATATCAGGCTACATGTCATTCATCTGTTGCTGTCTCTGGTGTTTGCAGGCTTTCCTCTCACTTCAGGAACGTAGAGCAGAAGAACTTGCTGTTCTAGAGAGGCAAAGGAGGCTTGATGAAATTCTGCGGCAGAAAAAAGAAAGAGAGGCGGCTGAACAGTTGGAATCCATCACAGACCAGGAAATGGTGGATGATATCTTTGGATTCTTGCCTAGCATGGTTGCCGGACAGGAGGGCCAGGCACCTGTGGGCTTTGAGGTTAAAGAACTTCTCAAAAAAGCATAATGTTAATGTTTGGTTAACAATAACATTAAAACCAAAAGCTGACTGGAAATGTTGTGTTTTTAGGACTTTGAGGGGAAGCGAGCGGTGCTTGAAGAGGTGGATCTGGATGATGCTCCAATTATGGAGATTCCAGAAGAAGACTATGATGATTTGGATGAGTACTCGTTCTCCAAGTTTGCATCCATGTACTTCCAGGGTGCTGCCACACCTACACACATTCGCCAGAGATTACGTCAGCCTCTGCTCTACCATGAGGACGAGAATGATGTCCTGGTAAAGCCACTTGTGACATTTACCAGCTTTTGTTTGATTAATGAAATGCTTCTGATGTGTCACATGAACAATAAGTGCTTACTACTACGTTTTCTTTACAGGCTTCACTAACAGTTTGGTGGATGATCTTGAGATTTATGGGTGATCTTCCTGAACCAAAG
Organism: Enteromius radiatus; assembly: GCA_032357445.1. NCBI lineage: Eukaryota > Metazoa > Chordata > Actinopteri > Cypriniformes > Cyprinidae > Enteromius > Enteromius radiatus. The sequence continues at coordinate 9,550,887 of JAUCMS010000105.1, forward strand.
GCTCAGGGGGTCTCCAGAAGTGGACCAGCCTTTGTGGAAGGCTCTCTTCAGCAAGATGTGGCCTCCAGACAAGATAGACGTCTCAGCCATATGGTGGGCCTGGACCAGGTGAGGAAGCTCCTTTTAATTACATATTTTACAAAAGAAAAAAAAAAACATGGGTCAGACTAGCTGGCTGACAAACTAAAAACCAGCTTGGACATGCTGGAAGACCAGCAATACAGGTCTTTTAGCAACTTGGAAAAAAATAAAATAATTCCTGCAGTTTTTTTTTTGGAATGCACCCTTTCCTGAAAGTGCTGATGTCTTATTATTTCAGAGAATGAGAAATACAAGAAACTCTCCGAACAGGAAACTCAGTACAGTTCCAGAAGAGGCTTCCCGCAACAGAAAATCTTCAACTTTTACAGACATACTGGCCCGAAACAAAAAAGATGATGGTTTTCCAAGCCGCAAACTATCTGCCATCCCAGAACAGGGTCCGAAAAACAGAAAGACTTCAACTTTCACTGATATAATGTCCCGAAACAGAAAGCTCTCCACAGTTGCTGAGGGGCCTCAACCCAACAGAAGAACCAGTAGAAAACCATCTGTTATTGCAGAAGAGGTGAGACACATAAATGGTGCAAATTGGACAATGATGTAACACTTATTATCTGTTGATTTTGATTAATTAAATGGATAGATATATATGTGATCTGGGAAAATCAGTTGAATTACATGCTGGGACATTTTTTTTTTTATGTCAATTTCTTGTTAAAATTAGTCTTTTATTACCGTACTACTCTATAAAATCTTGTCTATCAACTCTGAAAATATCTTAGCAGATTTAACTTGTTTAATGCAGAAAAAAACAGTGATTTATTGCTGCAAATCTTATTTTAAAGGGTCATAAAATGGTTTGTTACAGCACTAGTCTTTCAGACCTTAGATCGGAAAAAGACTCTAGATATGGGCGTGGAGAACAGTGGAAAAGTGGGCGTGTAGAGGGTGAGAAGAAAAGAGAAAACAACCAATGAAACACAGACCTACATGGGGCTTAACATGAATACATTTCTAAGAACCTTTTACATGTTTGAAACTCAATTTTATTTACAAAGTCTTTACTCCTTTTCTTATATATGTAAAAATAAAAGCTAAATTTTTGAAGCTAATGCATTAGCTTATTATTACAACATATCTTAAATGCCACAAACAGATTTATCATTTTAATAATCCCATTAACTTTTCATGTAAAGGCAGAGGATGGGACTGAAGTTCCCAAACAATCCACTGTGCAGACTATTAGTGAAGAAGATGAAATGAATTCAGACGGACTTACCCTGGACCGGCCAATGACATCTCTTGAAAAGTTGCATATCATTGTTGGATATGCCATTGTCAGACGTGACCTAAGGTTGTTATTATTTAAAACCGATAAAATTCATATATTGATTAGTGTTTAGATCTTTCTGTTTCTAAATCGTTAATATCTTTCATTGTTAGGGATGAAATCTACTGCCAGATTTGTAAGCAGCTCCAAGAAAACTCAAACCGTGGTAGCTTCTTCCGTGGCTGGATCCTCCTGTGCATCTGTTTGGGCATTTTTCCTCCTACCGAGCGCTTCATAAAGGTGAATAAAGGACAGGTTTCCTTAATAAACTCTTTGAGGCATGGTTTAAGTATTTCCGTATGAAGTAATACTTTTGAAATTGTCTCTATATTACGTAGTCCTGAATGTTTTGTCTCATCTCCTCACAGTACCTGCAAAGTTTTCTGCGCTTTGGTCCTGTGGGATACGCGCCTTACTGTGCCGACCGACTGAGGCGCACTGTTGCCAATGGAGTGCGTGGAGAGCCTCCCAGCTGGCTGGAGCTCCAGGTAAAGACAGTTATGCCCCACTGACAAATAAACTTGCCATAGCTTTTCAAAATCGAGAGTCAAAAAATGAGATCAGCTGCTCATTTAGATCAAATTAAACACTTTTGAAGACTGTCATAATGATGGGCAGCTCATTGAAAGTTATGAGTTTTACATCTACCAGAGATTTTAAACTATACTTCATCCCCTCACTATTTAATCACAGGCCACAAAGTCCAAGAAACCCATTGGTATCTTAATAACTATGATGGATGGCAGGACTATCAGTTTGCCCGTAGATTCTGCTTCCACATCTAAAGAGGTCTGCCAGGTGCTCTCACAGAAAGTCAAACTTCAGGACACATTTGGCTTCTCACTTTACATAGCCTTATATGACAAGGTATGAAGCCCTCACACTCGAATTAAGTTCGAGTCATATTTTCAGTATTATAAGAGATTAAGACATGGTATTATGCTTCCTCTTTTTAGGTGTGGTCCCTAGGTAGTGGCCGTGAACATGTGATGGATGCCATCTCTCAGTGTGAGCAGGAAGTGAAGAGGAAGGGAGGGCAGGAGCAACATGCCCCTTGGCGTCTCTTCTTCCGCAAAGAGATCTTCACACCTTGGCATGACTGCAGCCAGGATAACGTCAGCACAGACATTATCTACAGACAGGTCATCAGAGGCCTGAAATCTGGAGAATACCAGTGTGGAAAGGTATGCTTAAGACCATTTTTATTATCAGTTCACCAAAAATTTAAATTCCGTCATCAGTTATTCCCCCTCATTTCGTTCACAACTTCTATAGAACATATTAGAAGGTATTTTAAAGAATGTAGTCAACCAGTTTTGGGTCCCATTGATTTCAATATAATTATTGACTCAAGAGAAAAAAGCTAAGGAAGTCAATAGGACCCGAAACCATTTGGTTACCAACATTCTTCAAAACACCTTCTTTTGTGTTCCATAGAAGAAAGTCAGTCAAACAGGTTTAACTTGGGGGACAGTAAATGATGACAGAATTTTAATTTTGAATCATAATTTGTCTTTATGTATTCATGTAATGTATTTATTTGCACATTTTTTTTATTTTGGCAGTCATTTCAAAGTTTTTAAAGGTGCATTCAGTGAACTTTCATATATTGTGCTGATCAAAACGGCAGTCTTCACGTCACTATTTACTTTATTAAATTAGCTTGATTCTGAATTCACACTGCTATATTTTCCCATTACCAGTGCCATTGTAGACTTGTTTTATTCATAGTGAGACATGATGACTTTATTTAATGGGTAAAGGGGTCCAATAAATACCAATAAATTTATTGAAATGTCTCATCACGTAGTAGTGGACCACATCGTGTCATTTCACCTTTGTGTTTGTATCAGGAGGAAGACACTGTTGCGCTTGCAGCAAAGCACTTCTATGTGCAGTTTGGATCAGACATGAGTATGGAGAATACTAGGACTGTAGTTAAGGACTGCATTTACTCCAAACTACTGGAGGCCAAGTCAGAAGAAAAGTGGATCCAGATGGTCAACACAGCACATGCGCAGGTACAGATGCTCCTGTTATTGCTAATGTTAAAATAAACTTAATGCTTTCCACCCGTTTTAAAGTCAAAGCATTTTACAAGCATTTGTCTCTTTATGTTAGGGCCCATTAATAAACTCTCGGACCAAGTCTGATAAAGTCAAAGCAGAGGTGGTTGACTATGCTCGTCAAAAATGGCCAATGCTCTTCTCCAAGTTTTTTGAAGTTGCCAAGTTATCTGGTAGGCACTACTGTTAAAAATTTGGGATCAGTAAGGTTTTTGAAAAAAATTAGTACTTTAACTATAAAAAATGTCAAAAGAGTTATATACAGTATGTTACAAAATGTTTTTACAAAAGGCCTCTAAATAAATGTTTATTTGAACGAATATTCTATTCATCTACCTTCATGTGGTTCCAAACCCCTAAGACCATTCATATACACAAAAATTATTCTTCTGGCTTCAAAAAATTAAGTTTAACCGGTGATGTCACATGGACTATTTTAATGATGTCTTTACTACCTTTCTTGGCCTTGAACGTAGTATTTATGCTGCAGTCTATGCAAGGTCAGAGAGCTGTCGGATTTCAACTAAAATATCTTAATTTGTGTTCTGAAGATGAACTAAGGTCTTACAGGTTTGGAATGAATTCAGAATTTTTGTTTTTGGGTGAACCATCCCTTTAACTGGTAATAGTTTTTCACAATGTTACTGTCAAATTAAATGTCAAATGCAGGACTTATGTGAAAAAGAGACTTCTTACCAACCCCAAATTTTCTAACAGTAATGTACATTGAAAATGACATAATTTCCACAAATAATGAAGGAGAATATGAACAAAAACTTTATAATAGTGATAAATGAGATAAAATTTGTCATTTTAATATTCAGGTCCTCCTCTACCAAAGAGCAAGTTCATATTTGCCATAAATTCAATGGGAATAACATTCCTAGATGAACGAGAAAAGAATCTCCTTGTGCTCTCTTATCCAGAGCTCACCGGGGTCAACGCTATCAGGTGAGTTGGACAACAGATGATGTTTGTCAGCCTTGTATCATATTGTCTTGTCATTCACATGGTTAAAATATGCTATTTTTTAATTGAATAAATATAAGTGATACCTTCCCAAAAATCCAGAGAAAGGAAATGCGTATGTTTGCTGACTCTGAAAGGAGACTTCACACTGAATGCATTAATGGCCACTGACATCTCAGATCTGGTAGCCATGTTCCTGGCAGGCCTGATACAACGTTCACAATACGCTGCAACACTACAGGAGGTTAACAGACAAGGTCAGAAGAGAAAATATATGACATTTACATTCTTATTTGATTGTTCATGATCTATGATTTGACTTTTTGTCTAATGAACAATGTTTGGGATGTTTTCAAGATGATAAAACATTTCTCAGCTTTAAGAAGGCGGAGCTCATCTACCTCATTAAGGATGATGAGTTTTCTGTTACTCGCGGCTGGTTGAAGGGTAAGAATGAGCGGACAGGAGAAATCGGCGCAGTCCCTGCAGATGCTGTCTTGATTCTTCCGACTCTCACGAAGCCGACAAATGAAGTCCTGGTGAGAACTTGAATATGTTTTTTCCTGCTTTTCTATGTTCTTTAGATCTGAAAAGGTCTATGTATTATGGAATATTTCTCATAGCTGTGTTGGTAGCTAATGGCTTAATGACTTCTGTTTTTTAAGAGCCTGATCAGCTTGTCTCCAGATCAAAGAAAGACTATCATGGACAACACTGTAAAAGGAACCATGACTGAAAGAGTGGCTCCTTCAACTCTAAAAGATTTTTCTGTTGAATATTTCAGGTATTTTCAGCAGCTGTTTGACCACATTATTATTGCTCTTATTTAAGACATACTAAATTCTTCAGCTTTTCAGAAGCAAACGTTGTTTGTTTTTGTCATTGTCACAGGCAGCCTGTCAAAGATGTGAACAGACAGGTGATCTCTAAGAACGCAACACTTGAGAGGCTGTGGGCCAACTCCAGAGAACCCATCAGACAACCCCTGCTGAAGAGACTGGTGGGCAATTCAGAGTTAAGCCCACTAGCCTGCAATGCCTTCACTGATATCCTTTGCCACACATATTTAAGCCTTTATCATTTATTGCACTCATATGTTTGATCATTGCTTATTGCCACAGTAGCATTTGAGCCCTTATATGTATCCAATACATATCTAAATGTAGTAATGAATAAAGCTGTAGAACATGGCAGCTGTTGTAGGGCTACATAAGCAATGATCCATAAATGAAACATACCAGCTAACCTGGTTATCCAGGTCGGATACAACCCAGGAAAGTGCTGATTCCTTGACTAAATGATGCACCTATTCTGAAGTACATGGGTGACTACCCGACTAGACAGGTCCAGAGCCCCCTGGAACTTACAGACCAGATCTTTGGCCCGCCTACACAAAATGAGGAGCTCAGAGATGAGATCTACTGTCAGATCATGAAACAAATGACCAGCAATAACAACCGGTAAACAGCAGTACATACTCAAAATCAATACTGCATTGTCTATCAAATGCCTGTACACTGCCACAAAGGTTTGGGGTCTGTTAAATATTTCAGGCTTTTGAAAGAAGTCTCTTATGCTCACAAAGGCTGCATTTATTCAGCAGAAATCCAGGATTTTTTTTTACTCCAGTCTTCAGTGTCACATGATTATATGGGATTAATTTTAATATGCTGATTTTTTTTTTCCATATTAGACTATGATGTGATTTTCAGGATTCTACAATAATTAGGAAGTTTGAAAGAACAATGTTTATTTAAAATAGTAATATTTTATAGCATTAGTATTTTATACTGTATAAGATGTAATTTATTCATATTTTATTAACATTATACATTCTTTACTGTCACTTTTGATCAATTTAATGTAATTTGTGGAATACAAGTATTAATTATTTAAAAAACTTTTGAATGCTAACACACATGCAATCAGTAAATAAGAGTAATATCTGTTGAAATCATAATGACTTTTGAACTTGATACAAAGATGGGACAGAGGCACAGTTTCTCAATAGTTGGGATTGTAGTTGCACCAAAGTCAGCTTGCCCTTAATAACGGCGAGAGGGAACTATGCAGCCTTTAACCTCTTTATCCGTTATTAGTGTTCTGTTTCTTCTAATAAGCTTTTTTTTATCAGTTGATCATTTAACCAGCTTATAGGTCTTGAAGCTTTAAAACAGCGGCATGCAGTTATTTTTCAGTCTTTAAATTTCAAGGCCAGTATTCATGAAAAATCATTTTGCTAAGAGTTGCTCTTAGTGAAAAAAATCTAAGAGAATTCTTGTGGGTGTTCCCTCGTAAAAAATTTAAGAAAAGATCCTAGTAAAGAAAAAAGTAATCCTGAAAGCATCTTAACCCTTAAAGTCTGAAATTGGTAGGAGTACAGACAAGGACCTTTAAGACACTTAAGAGTTTCTTTAGCAGTGGAGTTATAAGAAGACACTACACATTAGATCGTGCAGAGATCATGTTTGTGACCGATCTTATTACAGACACGCACATCTCACACATCGCACAGAAAAGCCATAGTGCCAGAAACGGAAATAATCACTACATTTACATATTTAGCAAGTTGAAAAATGCAACTATGCAGCAGTGATGATTTGGGTCTCTCACAACCTTCTATATTTCCTTATATAAGAAAAGTGATCACCCAAACAAATACAGCACTTTCAGGAACTTGTCACTGTTCATTTCCTATAAAATATGTATGACACTATGGTAAATAAAAAAATAAAGATTTTATATATACATAGTGTGTGTGTGTGTGTGTGTGTGAATGAGAGAGAGAGAGAGAGAATGGTACAAGCTAAAAGAGCTCTTTTATTTCCTTCTTGGACAACCAACCAATCACAGTCTGTGTCATATCTAGCAACGGGGTCAGCCCTTCCTCCTCACTAAGATACAAGTTTTTGTATTTTAATCACTCAGAGTTGCTTTCAAATTGGTCCTGAATAAGTTTTAAGATAAAATTCCTGGCTAGGAAGTTTTAAGCTAAAATAGGAGCACTCTGAGAGGATTCTTAGATTCTGGTTTCATGTGCCAATAGGTTTTATTATTGTGAAATTAAGCAATGGGCATTTCAGGAAAAAAAAACAAAAAAAACATTTGTAACACTTTTGTGTTACAAACCATATAAAACTAATAATTCAATTCAGTGATTCCTCTGTCTGCTGTGCAGGAGAGTCAACAAGCAGCAAGTTCATTGAACTGATTCATTGATTCACTTTTAGACATTAGATAGTCTGTGAAACATACAGTGTCATTTCAGATGCTATATGTATAATTACATTATAATAAATAATTATGTTATAATAACATGTATAAATGTTCTTTCTCAATCAGGTACAGTGTGGAGCAGGGCTGGCAGCTGCTGTGGTTGTGCTGTGGTCTCTTTCCTCCCAGTAACTCTCTGCAGAAACATGCTCTGCGTTTCATTGAGACACGCAAACGAGAGCCATTGGCCACAGACTGCCTCCAGAGACTGCAAGGGGCTCGGAGGTATGGCCAGTATTTCACAACGTATTTTTAAGCATATTTTAATTCAACCCATTACAAATGAAATCGCTTTTAGGGGTATAACAACAGGAAGAAATGCAATGAATGAACAGACTTTATTAATTGATCATACATTACTAAGCTTTACTATCATGTGATTTCAGTTAGACTCACTATACAAAAACTTATGAAAATAAGCCTATATTGTTTTTTGTTCTGAACTTTGGCTGGCTTACCTGAGAGCCATAACCTATTGGAGCTCATGTCAAAGAGCATATGCGTTATATTACTGGATTGATAAACACCCTATTAGCAGCTGATAACAGTTTAACATGTTGGAACAAGCTTGGCTTATTTACATGTTATAAACGACTTTGTACATGATAGCCACTTGACACGGATGCTTTCATATTTAATATAAATTCTTAAAAAAAAAAAAAATTTCTAGGTGCTTTTAAAATCACACACTGTTTGACATTATTAGCACAGCAACACCTCTTCTTTTAGCATGCTAACCTTTGCCAGACTGGTGCAAATGCCAGGAAAGTGTCAGATAGGATAGTACAGAATTTAGAGCGGCTTCATCTGCTTCTGCAACTGTTCAAAGACTTCCACATTTGGGAAACAGTGGTGTAGCACTATAGTTGAAATTAGTCCACAAGCTGGGTCACAGATGGTGAGAACTACGTTGTTGATGTGGTGTGATAGTGATGGATTTGTCATTGTTTTTGTGCTAGAATGGAGCCCAGAAAGCTTCCACCTCACCAGGTAGAGGTTAATGCAATTCAGCAGAACAGCACCCAGATCTTCCACAAAATTCAATTCCCAAATGACACTCAAGAGGTAATGCAACACACAGTACAGGGATCAACAAGTTTTTTTCATAATTTGTTTTAGCCCTGCAGTAGTAGTTTGCACCTGAATAACATACAAAATGGTGAAAATAATTGTAGTTGCATAAACATGAAATCTATATCTGAAACATGAAGTCATTAATTTTATTGTAGTGCAGTTATTTTCTCTCTCACCCTTCTGGTCAGAATTTTGAGGTGGCATCCAACACCAAGATAAAAGACCTGGTCCGGACCATTGCTAATAAACTCATGTTGTCCTCAGCTGAAGGTTTCAGCCTTTTTGTGAAAACTCCTGATAAGGTTGGTACCCGGATTACCCTGATTTAGATTTAACTGTCATGGCAGTAAACACATATTCAGGATCTTAAAACAATAGTTTAAGAACTGATCTTTTAAAAAATAATCTTTGTCTGATTATTGGGAGAGACATTGCCTCCTCAGTAGGGTTGCCAACCACCCCCTATTAGCCGGGACGTCTCGTGTTTTGGGCTCCTGTTTCCTTGTGCAGACAATATTCTCACTGCATTATTATATATAATAATGACAAAAATAATGTTTGGAAATATAAACTGATTTCCAACTGACACGCTCCCACAAAAGATAGAAATAACCCACACTTAAAAACATTTTTTGTTGGTGAAAATACTAGTGGACTAAGATTTTGCACAGTACCTGATATAGATATAGATATAGATATGTATATATATAGATATATGCAAAGCATAATTACTCCAGTCTTCAGTGTCACATTCATCTTTCAGAAATCATTATAATATGCTGATTTAATATTATCAGTGTTGGAAACAGTTGAGCTGCTTAATAGTTTTTTTTAGGATTTAGTAGGATTTTTTTGATCATTAAAATATTAAAAAGAGAAGCATTTATTTAAAATGGATAATAATGTTCAAAACTACTGTTAGAGTAGTTCAAAAGTTTGAAAACAGTACATTTTTATTCTTTCTTTTTTGAAATACATGAATACTTTTATTAACCAAGGATCTATTAAATGAACAAAAAAGTCATAGCATAGATTTACATTTTAGAAATGTTTAATATTTGTTAACAAATTATGTTTCAAGTAATTTTTTACTTGTTATTCATCAAAGAATCCTGAGAAAAAAAAAAAAAGAAAAAGAAAATCACAGGTTCCAAAAAAATATATATATTGGCTGCACAACTGTTTCCAACATTGACAATTCTAGTAATACATCAGCATATTAGAATGATTTCTGAAAGGATCATGTAACACTGAAGACTGGATTAATGATGCTTTGATGCTAAATAATATTTCACAATATTACAGTTTTTTCTGGATTTGTAATCTAATAAATGCAGCCATTGATGAGCATAAGAAACATCTTTAAAAACCATTAAATATCTTACTGACCCCACATTTTTGAACAGTAGTGTATAATATACATATATAAACAATCCCCCAAACCAGGAATGACTGACTGTCCAGTTTTTTCATTTTCTGAAGTTGGCAACCCTGCTCCTCAGTGTCTACAGTGGTTATCAGTGTCATGTTCTTTTTTTAAAATAACCTTTGTCTTTATATTAATCTAGCACTTTTTTTGTCAGGTTCTGAGTCTGAATGAAACTGATTACTTCTTTGATAGCCTGAGACAGATTACTGACTGGTCCAGGAGAGCAAAGAGAGTGAATCAGGGTAAGTTGTTGTTAAATTATCTTTATATCGATTGAGGGTTTGTTTACAAGACACTAAAAACGTTTTGTGTTTTTGCTGTTCATGTACACAACAGTGGCATTTTGGGTGTTTGAAATTCAGGTTTTTGTAAACCATTCCATTACGTTTTTGTGTAAAATTGTGAATTTGTGAAAATGGTGACATCATGTTTAGTCTACAGGTACATGTGCAAACTTGTGGTGTTTCTTTACAAAGTTTCATCGCCAACTACTGGCCTGGCATGTGTAATATAGCATTTGTAGACATTTTCATGGCTCCTTGTGAATGGGGGTTTTGACAACATTGACATCTATACATTTTATTCAATTATTGCCGTGTAGATGTCCCCTAAAAGGAGCAAGTTTGAGAAGTCACCATTGTTACATAGTTAAGTCAGATTCAAAACGAGTGCTTCTGCTTATATTGTTTTAAACAGCGGGTGGTCCAGTGAATGTATCTTACACGGTTTTCTTTATGAGAAAGCTATGGTTCGGCATTATCCCTGGTAGAGATGTGGAGGCGGATCTTATCTTCCATTATCCACAGGTACTGGCAATCTGTGCCATGTTTTTAAAAATGTTTGGATTTTCCATATATTTTCCATACATTTTCCATCTCACACCGTCTAGGAGTTGCCCAAGTACTTGAGAGGCTATCATCGTTGTACCAAAGAAGAAATGGTGATGCTCGGCGCTCTACTCTTCAGGGTAAAAGTGGACAATGATAAAACTCAGTTTCCCATGATTCCTAGAATGCTGAAAGAACTGGTGCCTAATGATCAGCTTAAAGCCATGTCTACTGATGAATGGAAAAAGGTCAGTTTCAGTGCACTTCAATTCTCTGCATTCTGCACTGTATAATATTATGTTTCTAAAGTGTTTCTTATAACCATTTTCCAACAGTACATTTTTGCTGAGTACAACAAGCAAACTGGCACAACTGTGGAGCAGGCAGTGATTAGCTTTTTAAAGATTGTCTACAAATGGCCCACATTTGGCTGTGCCTTTTTTGATGTGAAAGTAAGCAATTTGAGTTTGCAGCACAATCATATCTTTGCTAATTTTACTTAAAAAAGATTTTCTTGATTTAATGATTTTATAAAAAACTTTATATTACAGCAAACATCAGAGCCCAATTTCCCTGACATTGTGAGGATTGCCATTAGCAAACAGGGCATCACTTTCATTCACCCCAAAACTAAGGTATCATCAATTAACAACAAACATTTTTGTCTCACTTTAACTGCTTATTGTGTGATTTTTCCCTACTTAATATTTGTATAACACCTCAGATGAGCGTTCCTGTAAGCTTGAATGTAAAATTACAGTGTCTACTTAAAATATGAATCATGTACTGTATTGTAATTCTCGTTTAACTAGTAGTATTCAACTTCTGTGTTTTAAGGACATTCTGGCAGTGCATCCATATAACAAAATTGCAAACTGGTGCAGTGGAAGCACATACTTCCACATGACTGTAGGAAACCTTGTCAGAGGAAACAAAATCCTGTGTGAAACTTCCCTGGTAAGTGACACAGGTATGGCTTTTTCCAGCCTACAGTGTCACGTGATCCTTCAAAAATTATTCTGATATGCTGATTTGGTGCTCAATGATTTTGCTCCTTAATATTGTTGTGGAAACAATGATACACTACCATTTAAAAGTTTGGGGTAAGTAAGATTCAAAAAGTAGAAGAAAAACATTTTTATCCAGCAAAAAGTTTATAAAGGATTATAATTCTGTTTTGATCATTTCTTTTCATTAAAGAATCTTTCCACAAAATTATTTAGCAGCAAAACCTGTTTACAATATTGAATCAGCATATTAGAATGATTTCTGAAGGATCATTTGACACTGAAGATTGGAGTAAAGGTGGCTTATAATTCAGCTTTGCCATCATATGAATATATGACATTTATATTAAAAACATTAAATCAATTGTATTGAAACAATATACAGTGCCAGTAGTGTGTTTGTGTGTCTGTATTCTATCTGTCTATCTATCTATAGAAGATTTTTGCTGTTTGAAGTATACATTTTCAGATCTTAAAATAACAGAATTTTATCCTTGGTTCATAAGGGCTACAAAATCGATGACCTGCTGACTTCCTATGTCAACATGTATCTTAATGAGAAGAGAGGACAAAGACGGAATCAACACTTTGACTAAAAATAACAGACCAGCAATGACTTAAGTGTGCCGCCTTTCACATTTACAAACACATTCACGTATAAAAACACAACCAATAAGAAATTTTAAAAATATCATTAATTTATCAAACTAAATAACAGTGTGGATTTATTGTTCAATGTGATATGCTATATATACTGCAAAGTGTGTGATGCCAAATGTTGTGATAAAGATTTAAAGCGGTTTTTCTCAATATAATACCAGAATGTGAAGACTGTAATTTCAGTCAGATTACTGGTTGACTAATATTTAATGATATAAACAAATCATTGCAGTAAGTGGATCGTATTATTGATGCATTTAAGTGAAATTGTTAAATAAATGACTACGAGGTTTAACTCTGTGCATTGTGATTATTTGCCATATAGAGCTTTCTGAACTGCTTTAGTTCTTGAATGTGACCGAAGATGAGTTCTTCTCTGGTTAAGTCATGTTACACTGTGCTTTGCCCCCAGGGCAACAACGTCTCGAGGGGCAGCATATAATGAGGCTTGGAGACGTCCCAATTAAGACTTGGCACTGTATTATTTAGGCTATTCTGTTAAAGTAGAGGCAACTAGATAGTGGGCTCATTCATTAAAGCGAAATATATTAGCATATCGTTGAAGATGGGCCCAGACAGAAGAAAAAGAGATGATGTGTGTCCTACACAGCTGTGATCTTCTAGAATGAAAGACAGATTATAGCTCTTGCTGTTCGCTTGGGGCTCCACATCTGTCTGAAGATCACGTGCCCTTATTTTTGCCCTCCACTGTTCTAATGTATGATGCCCCAACAGTCCACAGCAGGGACCTGAGAAACAAGGACCCCAGTCTGTTATTCTCTATCCTACTCGCCCTTGCGATTTCAACTCATATTTCTTCCAAGGGGCCTCGTCTGTCTGGCTTTCCCCAGTGTACAATGGATAATCTCTGGTCTTTATTCATAAACTACCCCATTAAATGCTCAGTTCATCTTCTGTTTATTGATATGGTTGAAGGAGGGGGGGTTTCAGAGTAGTATGGGGGGGGGGGGGGTTGTAACCTAAAGGCACGCTAGTCCCCGTTGCCATGGTACCCCACCGGCTCCACATTGAGAGCAAGGCATGCCATTATTCTCCCCCTGTCGAAATGTGCTGCTTCTTCTGACTCGGGTTATTGTGGAGCACACAAGTGGCCCTCAGAAGAAAATAGCATTGCAAAGAAAGGCTGAGGTCAAGGGTCACATTAGAGCCTTCCCATTGCAAACCGCGTTTTTGTGATCAAATTTGTTGGTTACACAAAAAGAGGCACAGATCGTATCTCACATACAGCTCAGCCTGAGAGAGTAGTCTCTCGACTCCATTAAACTCCACTGCCGCTCAACAGAAGCTCTCGCTTTTCAAGCAGCTGTAAGAAAGCGGAGGCAGCAGAACTCTCTCTCCTCTGCTCAACTCTTTCACTACTCCACTGGCTGTTGAGGGATCAACACTCTGGTAAGTCTCTCATTGACTTGTCTCAGTGTCTGCTGTCTGGCTCAGTTATAACTCAGTTTTTCTAGTTTACGTCAAAGCCATTTAATCTATTTATTTTGCATCTATTTTTTTTTTAAATAAAATGACTGAATTGTTTTCCTAGTTTACATGCATGTCATTTAAACAATTTTCTATGATTTTGTTTACTATACAGTTTTTAATTAAAGTGACGCCAACTGTTATTTTTATGTGCTTTTAGGCTTTTCTGCAAAAAGTAGCCAGCCAAGTACTCCCATATTGGGTTTTCCTAGTTTATGTGCATGTCATTTTAACTACATACATTTTATTGCATCCGGGGTGAGTTTATTGGTTAGAGAAGAAAGTCTTTAAAAGGTCATTTTAAAACTGCACTTTTAAGGTTTAGGATTAGTTGGCCAAGATTTGCTCTGCTTGAATGAGCAAAGTAAGTCACAAAAAAATGTAGCACAGGACATTTTGCTTTCTCATGGTCAAATTTTATGTACTTGTGTATTATAAAAAAAGAGAGAGAGAAGGGTTTCCTATATCTGTTTTTGACCTTCGATTCTGGAAGCATGTTGGTCTGCACTGAGCTGCAGTTCAGCTTTGGATAATCTGCAGTGTGCCTCACGTCTGTGATTACTTCTGCTTCTTTTGTGTGATGTGGTATAGGAGCATTAGTGTCACATTGCAACCCAAGATTGACCCCCACTTATTTCTTTAACACAAAAGTGATTTTGTATTGTCGCCAGCCTGGGGAGAAGACTTGTACTTCAAGACTTTCAGGTTTAGAGCATGTTTTCCAAACATCAACCACGGAACACTTAGACTGGTGCTGCTGCATTATAGTATTTCATCTGAAATTCTCATTTTTGGCAGAGTAAACGTGTTTTTCCTGGACCACACAATATAGTTTCATACCACACGTCAGAGAACCACCAGAACCATTTATTAACATCTGGATTTCTTAATCGCTACTTTTTGTCTCCAAGCAGGACAGTGTTTTGTTTTGTAGGGATACACTTTTATCTGTTTAAATTACTGGAGGGTTTGGCATGTTCTGGGACTTTTCCTCCCCCTCAGTTACAAATCCTGCAGCACTTTGCTATGGCAGCATCTTGAGACACTCCTTTGTACACACCCACTTTGTTTTAGTCTGTAGTGTTCTGAAAATATTGATAAAGACTCTGCTTATTATTCCAACCCCAGTGAGAGGATATTGTGAAATGTTCTGGTAGCATACTTTTGTCATGAAGAAAGACTCTTAGTGCCGAATGCAAATGGAATCTTTCAGAGAAGTATTCAAAAGGGTGCATACTTAGTCCTTAAAAATGTAAAAATAGAAAGAAAAAAAAAAGTATTCTTCATTATGTATTACTTTATTATAAGTATTTAATATTTAAATGCCAAGTGTTTATTACTTTTTCCATTTTAATGTATTTTGTAAATAGAAACTCACAGTACATCGTGTCACTGAAATCATTTCTAAATGTATTGACACGACAGCCTTCTATTATGCAATATTCATAA
Source organism: Enteromius radiatus (assembly GCA_032357445.1). Lineage (NCBI taxonomy): Eukaryota > Metazoa > Chordata > Actinopteri > Cypriniformes > Cyprinidae > Enteromius > Enteromius radiatus. The sequence goes on from JAUCMS010000105.1 coordinate 9,566,501, forward strand.
TGATATTTTTAAAAATATCACAAAGATAAAAAAAAAATCCATTCTGTCAGCTACAGCTCTAGTAGTAACAGGTGAGTGTCTCCCCTGCTTTGAACCTTTCTTAAAAAGGTCTGCAGCTTATCCCTGCAAATGCTTCCGTCTGATTATTAATAGAGTAACTGTTATTGGATGGCGGGCTAGAATGAATGCCACTTCCAAACAGAGTTTGCTCACTGAACCTGAGGCAGACTGCCCTGTGCATATGCTAGTAATGTGACAAATCAGAATGCAATGAGGACAGCTGGTTCAGACTGTAAGCAGATAGCCAGGAGTGGCTCTGGTGTGGCCACCGGATGCACCAGCACCTTCATGTAGTGTCGTGTGTGTGTGGAGGTGCAATGAGTGTGTGTAGGCAACTGCTCCACAGGGACATCTGCTCCTGACTCCTGAGACACACAAATATCTAAACATCTGAATTACTGCCAAACGCTCAGACAGCTGTATTGCTCACACCCTCCCTACTCAAAGAAAACATTTACTGCTGCTGGAATAAAAAGTGTTACGCTGCGTCCTTTGCTCCTTTTTTGTAAACATGTTTTGACTATTTGGAAATATTTTCCCAAAAGCAGGTGCTATCTTGTTGTTTTTTTTTTTCCTCTGATTTCCTCTGTTGACTGCAGCATAGGTTGGTTTGGATGTGTAACAGAAGTGTGTGCCAAACATGGACATTTTTGTTGATCTATCAATTTTTAATGTGTTTTTTTTTCTAAATTTATAACTAGCATGGCTACAGCTCCCTAAACAGAATTGATGCGATCCCTGGGGGCACCAGCTCATACATTCATAAATAAAAACACATGATACAGTACATGTTTTATATATATATGGTTTCAGGATGGATTAAATTGATAGGTGTGACAGTAAACAGTAAACTCTTTTTTTAGTAATAAATAATATATAAGTATGTGCTCTCAAGTAATTAATCCATCCAAAATAAGTGTTAATAATAAATATGCACAGCACACACACATATATTATGTATACATAAATACACATGCATGCATTTAAGAAAAATATGTAATGTTTATATATTAAATATATGTATATATAAAATAAATGATAAAAATATAAATGTATACACATATAAATACTGTAATATAATATAATATATATATATAAACTTATTTTGGATGTGATTAATTCAAATGTATTAACTGAATGTTTACATAAATTCATGAATTCAAATATAAACTGTTTTATATTAGCATTTATATTGAAATTAATTTAAACAATGAATAAAAATGTTTTTCTTTTCCTCTGTTTAGAGTTGCAAAAATGGAGTCCCCCCTTACAGAACTTCCGACATTGCTGTCCAATCAATCCATGGAGAGCTGTCCACCTGCGGACAATACAGTGGAGAACATGATCTTTGGATTCTACTACATCATAGTTTTCCTCCTGGCGCTGAACGGCAATAGCCTTGCCCTGTGGATCTTCGCCCGCCAGAGAGGCAATTCTTCTCCTGCCAACGTCTTCCTGCTTCATCTCGCTGTGGCTGACCTGTTTTACGTCTTTGTTTTACCCCTCAGAGCGACTTATCATTTAACCGGGGGACACTGGCCATTTGGTGAAATCCCCTGCCGTCTTGCAGGCTTCTTCTTTTATGTTAACATGTATGCCAGCTTGTACTTCCTGGCTTGTGTTGCAGGCGATAGATACCTTGCTGTGGTACATGCCGTACGTTCCCTCAAGGTCAGGCGTCCTCGTTATGCTCACATAGCCAGTTTTGCTCTGTGGGCTTTGGTGATAGTTTCTATGGCGCCCCTACTAGTCACCAAGCAGACTGCAGAAGTCAATGGCTCTACTGTATGCTTGCAATTGTACAGAGAAAGGGCCTCACGGCGTGCTCTCATCTCTCTTGTGGTGGCCTTCACACCACCTTTCATTGGCACAATGTCTTGTTACCTGCTCATAGTGAACAGTCTGCGGAAAGGTTCCAGGCTGGAGCCGGCTTTGAAACTCCGAGCTCTTCGCACCATTGGTCTGGTCATGCTCATCTACATAGTGTGTTTTTTACCCTATCACTTAAGCCGTGCAACCTTCATCCTAGGTTACGGACACCCAGACTTATCCTGCCAAATTAAAAGAGGACTAGCACTGGCTAACCGGCTTACTTCCTCTCTTACCTGCCTGAATGGTGCTTTGGATCCCCTGGTCTACCTGTTTGCGGCTGAGAAGTTCAGGGGAAGCGTTCGGAGGATTTTCTGCAGAGACAAATCAGGGGGGTCTGGCGCTACAAGTGGGGACCTGAAAGGCACACATGATAGCTCTCTAAGTGCAAAGTCTGAGTTCTGAGAAAGCGCTTAAATCATACAGATGGTATGAATATTTATCATTGATTTTAGTGATTTGCCTACACCTTGTGATAGTGTATGGTCAGTTAAAGATCAGGAAGCCATAGCCAACCATGTGATTTGGACATAAGAAAAACTGTAAGTTTAAAGATCAGTTTCGAAATGACGTTGATGGTACACTGATTTGATAAGCTGAATGGCTTCTGTTTTTTCCCCTTACATCTTTTCTAAGAGTATAAGTTTGGTGAGTGGGTTACGAAGGATGGATTGCTTTATAAATGCATGTTCACGGCTACCCACTGTAATTACCACAGTGATATTGTGTTTTCACACAGTGAATATCAGTGACATTGATGTTTATTAATTAAATCATTTGTAATATTTGTAATGTATAATGGACATACAAGTAAGAATTGTCATCACCTTTTAATGTCAATGTGTAAAAGGCTTGTAATGACACAAACAAGATGTTCTTAGGTTCCTAGGTTTCACCGTCTTCCTAGGTTGACTATTATGCTGCATTCCAGGCAACCCGTAACCCATGTTTTTCCAAACTTCTACCTTTGAAAGTGAACTGGAATGGCAGTCAAATCCGTGACTTCCCACCCGTGAACTCGTACTAGATCGATGTACTCCCAGCTACGAGCTCTGACGTCACATAGCCCGCTAGAGAACAACAATGGCAGCCCATTGTGGTACATTAAAATAAAAGGTATAATAGCTTATCTTGCCTTTTACGCCATTTTATTCTCCTCCTTTTTCTTCAAATAAGCAAGGAAAGCACCTTTGGCAATAAAATGACTGTAAATTAGCATAAGCCCACTACGGTCGGCCACGCTGGATTGTTTACATCTAACGTTAACTACCACAATTCCTTGCGCTCAGGCAGTTTGGCGACTTGCCTGGAACTCCTAGTTTGAATTCGAGACTCAAGGGCTCAAAAATCAGCATGGAACGAAGAATAAAAGCCTGTTAACTTTTCTTTTTACCGGAAATTAAAAACGTGACATTTACGCACGTTCCCTAAATCTTAAATTCTGTAACACATTAAGCCTTTAATTATGTACTGGTTAGTACTAGTACTTTTACTTCTTTGTGACATACAAAAAAGGGATTAATTCAAAATATAGTGTAAGCCTCGCTATCGTTTATGTAATGTTACACTATTTATTTTGTTATTGAGAGGAAAGGCAACACGCTCACCACATATTCATCACAATGTCGCTCTCAGCAGCGTGGACGGCATCTGGATGATCGTTGCAAAGGTATTTAACTTCCTTTTGGTCTGCGGTTCATTTGATGGCTGTAGCGTTGAAGGTTTCCAAATTTTACATAGAGCCTCTTTAACTGTAGAGGGCGTCAAAGTTGCAAAAATATACAAAACTACATACAGTTGCTTTAAAGTAAAATTCGGGAAGCTTCAGGTGGCTGTTGCATATATCAGTCAGTTAAGTTACCAGAACTACACTGTCAGGGACTAAAACTCCATCAAGGATCAATGTGTATAAAACTCTGTTCTGCCTTTTAAAAATGTATTTTATGTTTTTATTAGCATATTACCTGTTTGCTAATAACATGCTCTGACTTTGTAAACTTTGTAAGCACTTCCCTTAGTGCATATCCTTAATGAAATCAGTGTGAAACTAATGCATTTCATACTTGGTGTTAAAACTACACATATAATGATTTTTAATGGTCCCCAGGGGGATTCTCGAGTTATAGCACTCTCAAGCTGTGGTAAGAAAAGTGTGAAGGTTAACAAACCAGTGTGGAGTTTAAATGAATACTTAAATTCCTTGATGGCTACATTTTATTAAGACTATTTAGATGCATGTGCACTTCACACTATATAGTCAAATAATATGCTTAATGTACCTTTTATAAGGTATATAATTACAGTTTTGTTGCCATAATATAGGCTACTGGTTTTGTTTTCACCTGTTCAAATGAAATTGATATGTATCATTATTTATATTATTTTAATTACTGTGTAACCAGCTTGTATAAATGTTTTATTTTTGGTCATCTTTTTTTTTCTTCTGTATTGTTCAAGTAAAATCCATCCATGAGTCAATTTGCTAATGTATATAAATCAGCTGAATAAATTTAACCACAAATGGTTATTTGTGTTTTTATTCCCTTTCAGATGCGTTGTGGTGATTGCATTATACCCATTCTTCTCATTAAGTGACAGAGAACTTTGTCACATCTAATACAGCTTCCATTAGTCTTCATAACACTTGACTTTTTTGAGTATCATCTCATGTGACATCTGCTAATTACAATAGGCAGAATCTTGTGAAAACGTACGTTATCTACAGAATGCATCACACACGCTCTGGCCCACCACACTGTGGCCGTCACCACTGAGCTCTTATTGACAGCAGTGCATAACCGCTTTCTTCACGGCTGTGTGCATGTGAGAAAGACGCAAGATGGAAACCACCAGGCTAAGCGACTGTGGCACTATTCAGGTTCTCTTTTACATCATGTGACTCAAACTGTGAGCTGTCAGCAGATTATTTTCTCTCTCTCTGTCTGACTCTCTCTGTCTTTGCTTCTCTTTCCTCATATTTGTGCAAGGCTTCCTGTCCATTAACGTAACAGGGCATCTTTACCGAGAGTGAGAAAGAGAGGAGGTGGAGGTTGGGGGTGGTTACAGTAATGTGTGTGTGTGTGTGTGTGTGTAGGATAGTGTATATCACTCAGGATTGGAGTGCTTACTCCGAAAAGAAAACAAAACATTTACAAATGAGACATCTGATTTGAACTTTTTTTTTTAGTTTTTTTTCAAAACATGTAGCAGTACAATCACAAAACAAATTTCAAACATTTCATTTACACTGCTCTTTTCCATTCAGTATGAAAGTGGATGGTGGTTGTCAAACTCAAGAATTGTCAAAATGCACCATAAAAGTGGGCCATATGAAAGTGGGCTAAAGTGTGCAGTTGCTTTGCAAGAGCAAAAAGCCTAAATTTAAGATGCTATGATAATGATACCCCCACCCCCATGTAGTTCTAAAACCTCATTCGTGTTTATATGTATATTAAAATATGGCACATCATCCTTTGATGCCATATGTTAAACAGTGTGGACATCTTAACTCTTTTTGGTTTTGATGACTAAATAATGATAGAATTTTCATTTTTGGAGCAACTGTTGCTTTAAATACAAGTAGAGTTACTGTTCAAGATAAGAAAATGGGTGAGGTTTGTACCTTTAGGGACACAACAGTAGGATTCTGGGGACATACACTTAAAAAGGCCGCTTTGTGCCTTATCTACACCTAGGGCTAGCAATATGTGTCTTTAAGGGATTACTGTTACATTTCAGGGTACTTGTTTTAACCCCTAAAGGTAATTTTCTTTTTTCCAAAAGTGTATTATTATGTTCAGCGTACACCTGCATGAAAAGGGAACTTGCTCCATCACGTCATGTTTAATGAACTTTCATATTCATGTGTCATCAACACACATATAAACACAAATGCTCACGCATATCTGAAGATGTTACAAATTTGCACCAAAAGTCCCTTTCAGAAGCAGTGGTTTGGTCAAAATGATACATTTATAATCTCTCAAAAGAGCCTTTCTCTGTAAATGTTTATCTACATTTCATACTTTGCATAATGGCCATTACGTAGACACTTGCATTGGTTGTCCTCTTCATACTTGGTTAATCATCGATGTTTTATGAAAGAATGTACTGAAAACTCCTACAACACCACATGCACCTTTTTCATCTCTTTTGTGGTAGAAAAAAAAAAGGTGTTGGGGCCGTGTGAACAAGCCTGCTGTTCGGCCTCTCTTGCTCACTCTCTGTGAGTTTCTAAACTCTGTGTGCACAGAATGAGGAAGTTCACCCTTGTGTTTGTTTCAGCTTCCTTTTTGCAGCTTTCGCCCCTCTAACAGGAAGAGAGAGAAACAGCGAGCCTACAGCCAGACAGAGCAGGAACGGCTATCAGTTCTAACAACGCCATGAAACAAATCGTGAGACTCTGAAGGTGGCCTCATGTTGATCTGCTCTTGAAAACTTGCCGGGGACAAAATAACCTGGGTGTCTTCAGACTGAGGAAGGGAAAAGTCTTTGGAAAGGATGTTTTCTCTCCAGCCATGGTACCATGGCAATATCACTCGGTCTACGGCAGAGGACCTCCTCTCCAAAGCAGGCAAGGATGGGAGCTTCCTCCTGCGGGACAGCGAATCCATACAGGGAGCTTATGCCCTCTGTGTTCTGTGAGTATTGCTGCTGTTCATCTTAGGTGAAGGGATTTGCTGTCACTAATATTGTAAATGAAAGTTTAGAATCTTTAAGTGTTTTCGAGTAGCTATGCAGCTTAAATTTGCAGTGTTTTGAATGATTTACATTGAGTCGGTCATAAATGCATTATATCAAACATGCACTAATAGTAAGAGCTTATTTGGGTCGAATATACATAAACATGAAGGTATTTGAAATCATGTATTTTAGAAATGGCTTCCTTCTTCCTACATTGGTGCACATTGTCAAAATAATTACCAGGTAAAATGTTACTACATATAAACTACGCACAAAAAAATATTTGGTGTCGATATATGAAAAAGAGGCCTTTTTGTTTGCAAACTGACCTCAGTTTCCTTGTATGTTCAGTTCAGGTGAAGTGTTTTGCAAATGTTTCTTTTTTTTCAATTATACTGTAAAAAAAAATGTGTGTCCAGTGCGATTCCTTATGTACACTTTTTGATGTATATACAATGTGTTATTATCGCATTATTTATGCTGCAGCTTATGCAAATGATCTTCTCATTCTGTTGCAGGTTCCAAAACTGTGTGTATACCTACAGAATATTACCAAATGAGGATAAAAAACTATCAGTCCAGGTAAGAAATTCTACATTTTGTGCATGGTAGAAGGTGCTGACCTCTGGTGTTGTATTGGCTTGAGGTTTCCTGCAATAGCTCTGCTTTAATACTCGTCCAGACAGGTGTTGCTTGCACTGGAAGACTATTCTGAGCACTGAGGAACTACTCCTTGTGACGTCAAGTATTCGAAAGTTGACAGAATGATGTGTTTGTTTTAGTGAATATAGAAAGCTTTTATGATGGCGCTAAAAAAGTATTTGGACACTTTTAATCATAGTTAAAATATTGCAGTTTCATTTACTGAGTACAAAATATCAAGTGGTATCTACAAATATCTAGAGATTTTTTTAGCAAATCAAGCTTCATGTGTAAGCTTCATGTCGTTCCACTTGATTTAAAAAATTGTACTTATTGTACTTTTTTGGTATTAATTATTAATTTATTTGAATTCTTAGAATCTGTCTGCAGCACTATTCATTTTCTGGTTGCACTAAAATGGTGTTCAAGCGAAAAAATAATAATACAATTAAACCACAAAGTGCTAATTGCTTGTTGTGCTCATAGTCTGCTGGTCACTTGACAAAACACTGTCCGTCTTTATGACTAATTGCATAGAACATCTGGCATCCTACAATCCGTTTACTATTTTGTGTTTGGTAATGAATGCGTGACCTTGTGACAGTTGGCTCTTCAGCTGCTGACGACTCCCTGAGACTGTTGTGTAGGCGTCTTGTCTGTTAAACTAGTATCTATTATGTCCACTGCATTAAAGCAAGCATTGGTGAAAGTGCAGCTGCAAAACCAATTGGTGGTTTTATTCGAGCTGTTATACTCGTGACATACAAAGTAATGAAAGCAAAATGGTTGACCTTTGACTATAATTTGCATTGTTCTCTCTCAGCGTTACATTTTGAAGTAACCTGCACTCAAGGGACGGGGCTAAACCGAAAACTGTAAAATCGTACAATGCCCTTCAATGTCTTTCTACCACTGTTCTTCCTCTTTCAAGCCTGCGTTGCAGCACTGGCTCAGTTTTAAATTATCCATCAGCGTGGGTGTTAAGCAAGCCACATGGTTCCTCTTGCACCCCGCCTTGAATGGAAAGTTTCAAAAAAGTGTCATATTATTGAATTTGATTTGATTATTTAAATACACTATTTGTGCTGACCTTAAACTGTAGCAGAAGAATGAGAATGTGGGAGGTTTGCATGCTAAGATTACGCTTGTCAGACATCTTGTGATTGGTCGTGCTAAAATGGATAACATGGTTAAATTGTTTTGTGCGCAGTGCTAAAAACACTACATTTTTTTTCTAATGCTTCTTCCTAGCCAAATATATAACTATGAAGAGCCATATTACATTTAGCAACTCAGATTAGTTTTAATTAGTTATATGTGCTTCATTTTAATACCGTGTAGTTCTCCAAATCATATACCAATCTTTAGATCATTGGTTTTCGTATTTGTTGATACTATGCATATAATTGGATCAAAATGTTTGCTTAGCTTTAAGACACACTGTAAGTCAAATCAGGTGACTAAGAGCTTATACTCCAAAGTCCTTTGAAAACAGTGGCTTATAAAACCTACTTGGCACCAACTGAGCACTGTTTTAAGAGAAGCCATGCGAAATGAACAAATGCAATGTGCCGCTGTTTGTTTCGGACAAAGGAAGAGCAGCTAAGAGAGTGACTGGAAGTATTACTGAGGGTGTTGTGCGTGCTTAAGCAAATGAGGAGTTTGTATATCATAAAAAAGGCTATAAATTTGGTATATATTGTACAGTCTTCAAAATAGCAGATCTTTCTTGTTGCAGGCATCAGAGGGTGTTCCTATTCGGTTCTTCACTATGCTGCCAGATCTGGTGGAAGCGTATTATAAGGAGAACATGGGTCTAGTCACACATCTTCAGTATGCTGTGCAGAAAGAGGAGGAGCCAGAGGAGGAACCAGGTAAGTGAATCACAATAAGCTTTGACTAATTAATGTCTGTGTTTAGACTTTTTAATATATATATATATATTTTTTAGAATTTCTAAAAATATTTTTTCATTATTTGTCATAATTGTCATAACTTTTTTTGACCTCTTTGTATGTTTGGAGACTATTTCAAAGTTGCTGTAAGCATTTAATTTTTTTTTAATCAAATCTTTATTTTCACAGAGCCTGTTAGTTTGCCGCCTCAGTTGCCACCAAGGAATATTGCAAGTAATGAATGTAAAGAAAGCTATAGTGACTCATCCAGAGGAACCGATAGAGGAACAGAGCTTGCCTGCCCCTCCATCTCAGACACCTATATCCAGCGTTTGCAGCAAATTGACATATCAAAGTACAAGATTTATCTGTCTTACTTTATTCAGTACATCTACTTGCTATGATTAAATGATTTTTGACTGAATTAGACTTGTTCTGCCGTGTTAATGATTTTGATGTTTAATATCCAGTCTACCAGAGGACCATCAGAAGTCCATCCAGGAGTATTTCCGCTCTTCTGTGTGTCTGGATGCAGAGCAAGTGCAGAATGGCAACCCGACTCTACCCCACTTTAAAAAGCTCACACTGAGTATCTGCAAAAACCTAAACAGGTACAAGTGTGAAAAATATATCTCCAAACACCTGACTGCTCTTATGAATTTAATCTGTTGTGCATTTATTTGCATGTTTTTATTGAAGTGAAATTGCCCGCACACTTCCGAGTCTTGAGGCACTGCAGAAAGTTTTGGATCAACCGCAGTCTCCTGGAGCTGGGAGGCTAAGGAGTCAGGTCAGTACGAATGGATCAAACCAGGAAGTGTTGTTCCTGATTTTAAATGTCCACCCTGCTGAAGTGACAGTAGATTCTGTAAAGAAAAAAAAGAAAAAAAATTGAAATGCAATTAATTTGATAAAAACAAAAAAGATCTGATTTAATCCACACCTTTTTTGTGGATATATATGTAGCCTGCAATAACAATAATTTTTGTAATTGACTTTATACTGATTAACACAATTTAGAGGTAAATACAGTACAAGATTTCAAAATAAGTTTTATTTGTAGCTGATAAATATTAAGTATTACATCCAGTTTTGAGACGCATTGCTTAATAAACCATAAAATTGCAGATGTTAGAACAAAAAATATTACAACATTCCCATTTCTCCATACAGACAAGTAAAAATCTAACAATGAGAAATTGCAATCAGATAAATAAAAGTTATTTTATTTTATTTTATTATTTCCCCCCTAAAATTTCTAAAACTATATCTGTTGGTTTTACTTCTTTTTCAGCTTTTTGGAGATGCAAATCAGTCTGTGGCTTTCAAACTGGAGCAGCTGACTAAACTTATATATTCAATAGAAGACAAGGTATGGCTCTTCCTTGTTTGTGCATCACAGCAAATATAACAATATTCCTACTGAAAACTTGATTGTAAACTAATATCACATCTTATTTACAGACCAAGAATGCTGTGTTTGAATCTGTGGGATATGAAGGAGGGCACAGGAAGTCACTTATTCCTCCGGTGACATTTGAAGTAAGAAAGTCAATTCAACAATATTTATTAAATAAAAAGGAATTTAATTATTTAGTAGATTAACACAAGTCTACGCAAGCATATATGTATGTATGCTGTTTGATAACTTTTTTATACAAAGTGAAAGCTATATCCTGTTACTTCCTACCTGCTCCTCATAATAATGTCATAAAAATGAAAGCATGGACATTTTCACTGCTGCTGCTTTGCTCTCCAAAACCACATGCAAATTAGAAAGAGTCTAGTTTGCCTATGTGTTAGATGACTTTTGGTTCGGTCTCCTCTGCACACTGTCGTCATAGAGAACCTTTGTAACACTATTTTAGGTACACCACAAATTCTGCACTTCATTTTGCTGATTGTATTGTCTTTTTCTGTGCTAACAGGTAAAATGTGACTCCCTTGGTATTTCAAACAAAATGTTCCTTAAAGTAGATGTGGAAGGCGGGAAGGTTTACTTCAAGAAGTCGAAAGATGGACCTGAGGACAAATATTATGTGCACAATAAAAGTATGCTGAATTATTTCTTCGCTAATACAACCACACACAATTGAATTTAATGGCAGTGTTTCAATATTGATAAGTCAGCAGGGGTTAATTTTCAAATAAACATTGATAGGAATATTGGAACTCGGATGCAAAGTGGTTTTTATCTTGAAGGGCTGCTATATATGAAGTTTTTTCATTATGTAAGACAAAAGAACTCACAGAGAAACAATGGTTTCAAGAGACAGGCAGGATTGTTACATATAGTGATGGTCTTTTTTACAACATCTTTGATGAATTTAGAATTGTGTAATCATGGGTGAAATCAATAGAAACATGGCAAATTCTTCATTTTCAGTCTTGCAGTTGGTGAAATCACAAAAGATTCACAACAGACTAGCACTGGTGGTAGAGACAGAGAAGGAAAAAACTCAGCGCAAAGATTTTATCTTTGATGACACAAAGGTAAAAATCCTACTGCTAATATGGCTGTGAAAAGTTTTGTAAGCCAGCACAAAAATATACAGTATACTTTTTCCATATTTTTACATGGTTTTTTTTATACGTGACCTTGTGTGCAACTGTGTATCCCGAAACACATTTTTTTAGAAAAGAGAAGGCTTCTGCCAGCTTCTGCAGCAGATGAAGAACAAGCACTCAGGAAAACCTGAGCCGGATATGATCACCATTTTTGTTGGCACTTGGAATATGGGTAAGATACATTTGGCCAACCTTTACATTTATTTAGTCCAAAAAGACTTTCTCTTTGAATTTTCTTCAGTTCAATTATTTTTGGAGCTAAAGCACATGATAAAAGTGCTGTTACACTTAGTTTTAGTTTTTTTTTTTTTTTTTTTTCTCACTAGCCTACCCTTGTGAAAAAGTAGAACGTTTATATAGCATATCTTTTTACTACGGAAATAATATGCTTTAAAAGAACCTAGTTAACGTTTTTAGTCACTTAATGGCATGTTATTTACAAATAAACAAAATATAGTTTAAGGTTGTATAAAATATAATGAGCTTTTTTAAATTGTCAAATAAATGTTATAAAGCATGTATGGTAAACTAAAACTGTGTATAACACACAACTGTTAAAATTATGACCAAGTACTTTACATTTGCTTAAGTGTATGAAAGCACTTAAATAGCATGATGAAATAGTATTAGTATTATAATTTAAAATCTACTTTAATTTGATATTTTTTATAGAGTAGACACAAGTGTGTTACAAACAGTCATGAAAGTGTTCTCTCTAAAGTACACTTAAGTGGCCTTTTATTTGATTGATATTGTATTATCTGCAAATACTGTTTTTAGTTTGAAGTGTAATTATACTTATTTACTTATTAAGTGCTAATTAATATTAATTAGCTACACGTACATACTACTGTATATGGTTAGGGTTTGGTTAGGTTTACTTGCATGTCATTATAAGATTTGAAGTACAGTATTAATAAAGACTAGGCCTTGTAGAAAATGCTTCTTCTCATTATTTTTAAGTCCTGACATTTGTATGGTATAAAATATGATGTTTACAGTAACAAGAGAACTGCAAATTTAAGTGAAGTGAATTGTACATTTAGGAAATGCGAACCCACCACACAACATCACTTCCTGGTTCCAGTCAAAGGGTCAGGGAAAAACTCACGATGACACAGCCAATCACATCCCACATGATATCTATGTTATTGGGACACAGGAAGACCCACTGGGAGAGAAGGAATGGATAGAAACAGTTAGAGGAGCCCTTAGAGATATAACCAACATTAGCTTCAAACAAGTATGCGATCATTCTTTTTTTCTGAACAGAGAAATGCCATGCAATCAATATCTATTATATATGAATGTATTGAATGACCTCGCATATAAGCCAAATGATGACAGCTGTGTGTTTGGTTTTTAACAGATAGCTACTCAGACACTGTGGAGTATAAGGATTGTGGTTCTAGCTAAACCGGAACACGAGAACCGCTTCTCTCATGTCTTCTGTGACAGTGTTAAGACTGGCATAGCTAATGCTCTGGGTTTGTTTAAAGCTCTTTTTCCTTTAAAAATGATTAGGAATCATCAGCCATTCTTCCTTGCACACAAAAAGCTGATTGTGTGTGTTTGTGTGTGTTTATAGGGAATAAAGGAGCAGTGGGGGTGTCTTTTATGTTTAATAGAACCTCCTTTGGATTTGTCAACAGTCACCTGACCTCAGGAAGTGAAAAGAAGCTGAGGTAAGCCACAACCCAAAAACCTGTTTGTGTGACAAATGAGACACTGACATGTAATACACACATAGGAATAATAATTATTAACTTACTCCTACTCCTTTTTCAGACGAAACCAGAACTATGTTAGTATTCTACGTTTTCTGAATCTGGGAGATAAGAAAGTTAATCCTTTTGACATCACACATCGTTTCACACACCTCTTCTGGCTGGGAGATCTGAATTATAGAGTTGATTTACCATCACAGGTAGGTAAAAATGAATGCGCATCACATATATTCAAGCATGTTACATGTTATTACATGTTAATATACTTAAGCATGCTACATACAGCATTTGCAAGTTTTTTCCCTATAAATATACCCAGAGTTTCAAAAATGTTTAATTTCTTTTCTTTTTGCATATATCAAAGTGATATATAACTTTAGTATTTATTGCCTGTCAAATGCAAACACAAAACAAGTGATCTGTTCATACAAGAAAAGGCTTTTCTGTTTTGTGTCAGATAATAAGCCTCTTTAGTGGTAATTTACAACATGTTTTATCACAAAAGTAATCAATGCTATAAAACAATAGCTAGATATCAAGTTGACACGTCCTGTGGTGTTTACTGATTCCTTTATAATTATGTTTGCCTATATATTATGAGCTTATAGAAACTGGAATACTTATACTTTAACTAATTTATTTTTAATTCCCCAAGACCATTTTTTTGTTCTATTATATTTTAATTTATAAATGAAATTCCACAGCAATCAATTTTAACAAAAGACAAAGACAAGACAGAAGACAAACAAAAACAGAGAAATCCCTGTTATAGCTCACAAATCATATTTTAATACATTGTTTTTACAAGTTATACATCAGCTACCCACATTATGGTACTTTGTGGTTTCGAGAGCGTAGTTGTATTCAGAGCAGGCAGTTCCTCTATTAAGACAAGAGCTGTCACGTACAGCAGCTCCTGACAACAACTGACAGGAAAAGGCAAAACTTTTGCATAGTTGTTTGCTTTTTGCAGGAAGCTGACAACATTGTAATGAAGATCAAACAGCAGCAGTATCAGGAACTCTTGGCCAGAGATCAGCTGAACATAGAGAGGGAAGCTGAAAAGGTCTTCTTAGACTACGGTGAGAGAGCTTGTGCATAATGTTTACCTGTTCAATTTCCACTATATATTTTGACAGACTTTGGTAACTCAGTAACCATAGCCAAAACACATTTAGTTGAACCAATGTCTGGCCAGTCAGAAAAAAACAAGCAGTGTTGAAATTTCCAGAACCACAGTCTTTACACTTCCACCTATAAGCTGCTCACTTATCATTACTCTACAAAGATGGATGGAATAGGGGAGTATTTTAAGAGTTTAAGTATCAAAAAATGTTACAAACATCAACTCAGAACCAGCTTTTGAAGTTTAGGACCACATGCTGTTAACTGGAGGTTTACTAACTGTAATCCAAACAATTCTTTGAGGAATTGTATTTATTTATTTGATCATTTGTAATATCCTTCTTGCCTTTTCAGTGGGGCTAAGCACACTGCATGAGATCATACTACTATAAAGTGTACTATCTACCAAAATTAGGAACATACACTAGTTTGGAGTCGGTACAATATTCTAAAATGTTCTTATCCACATGAAGACTGCATTTATTGAATAAAAAATACTGTATAAACAGTCATATTTAGAAATAACATCACAATTCAAAATAATGTTTTCCTATTTTAATATATTTTAAAATGTATTTTATTCCTGTTTTGGTAAAGATTGACTTTCAGCAGCCATTACCCCAATCATCAGTGTCACATGATTCTTCATAAATTATTGTAATATCTGATTCAGAAGTATTTGTTTACATAATATATTTGTGTGTGTTGTGTATATTATATGTATGTATATATTATATTTATATATATACGCGTGTATGTATGTGTTGTGTGTGTGGCGGTCGCAGTGATTTTGCCAAGTAAGACATGATCATGGATCAACAACATTACTGTCCAGAAATATACTTATTCTAATCCCTACCCAAAATGCATGCCTACAATCATTGAGAAATGACAGCTGATTAACAAGGGTGTAGAAGCACCTAACCCTGATCATAAGCCTAAAACAGATATTTCCAGAAAAATTATTCCTCAATTGTGATTGGTTAATTGGAATGTTGTTCCAGGATCAACAAATGCATCTATTTATGCATCCTTGCTGAATAAAAGTATTAATTTCTTTATTTAAAAATATCCTACTTTATGCCATGTGGTCAGCATGCCAACATATGGCACAGTTGCACTTCATAGGTTTTGAGTTAAAAAAAAAAAAAAAACCTACATTTTAAACTACAGAGTAGTTATTTATGGTATATACATATGCCACAAAAGCATATTATGGCACATTTGATTTAGCTCGTAGCTTGACAGTTGTATGCCACTGCACTACTTTTTAAACCTTTTTATATGTAAATGTGCTAATTGGATGTCTAGCCACCTACTTCTCTTTTAGCATCTTTCAGCATATTCATTTTCATTTTTGACTTCCCCCCCCCATTTTTCCATTCTGTGTGTTTTTGTCATGTCATTTGTCATGCCATCATTTTTAATGCTAGTTGGTATGTTTTATTTTACAGAGGAAGAGGAGATAACATTTGCCCCCACTTATCGTTTCGAGAGAGACACACGGGAGAAATATGCCTACACTAAAGCTAAAGCCACAGGGGTACAGTGTGGAAGTCATAACTCATGTCAAAAACCTTTTCAAGACTGTATCTATTTTAAATTTAGTTGTGAAAATTCTCTTTTTCATGAATATTTGATCTCACAAACAGACAAAATACAACTTGCCTTCATGGTGTGATCGAGTACTTCGCAAGTCCTACCCTATGGCGCATGTGGTTTGCAACTCATATGGTTAGTTCATTTAATAAAAAATGCAAGTTCCAGTAAAACATCAATGCAGTTAAAACATCACTACATTAACCAACATTACTCTTTGACATTTCAGGATGCACTAATGACATCATGACAAGTGACCATTCCCCTGTATTTGCCACATTTGACGTTGGTGTGACTTCTCAGT
The DNA here is from genome assembly GCA_032357445.1 of Enteromius radiatus. Taxonomy (NCBI): domain Eukaryota; kingdom Metazoa; phylum Chordata; class Actinopteri; order Cypriniformes; family Cyprinidae; genus Enteromius; species Enteromius radiatus. Next base: position 9,582,973 of record JAUCMS010000105.1, read on the forward strand.
TTGTCTCAAAAAATGGTATGATCTTGTAAATATTTCACTTTGACAGCAATTCTTCCTGTTACTGTTATATCCTGCCAGCAGTGTTGTGCTTTTGCACTTACAAATGATTTGTGCTTCTTGCAGATCTCTCCAAAGATGCTCAGGGTGCCATCAAAATCATGAACTGCGTGGCTGATCTTTATACTAAATCAAAAACCAAGTTCTTCATTGAGTATCACTCAAGCTGCTTGGAGAGTGAGGAGCTATAGCCATTACGCTTTCATAAATTATTACAAATCAATTTAAACCACCCCACTTTGTTTGTTTGTAAGAACAAATGAGCTACAGTGAACAATGAAGTTAAATACTTCCAATTCGTTTTCTAGAGTTTGTGAAGAGTCTCGAAGGAGAAAACCAAGAGAACAAAGATGGCCCGATAAAAGTACGATTCAACGGACAAGTTGAGGTAAAAACCTTGTTTGATAAAACGTTTAGGCTACATTTAAAGCTCAGCCACCAGGTTTACTTCATCTTTGTGAAATTGCTTTGCAGCTCACACCCATCATTGCAGACCCAGAATACCTCCTTGATCAGCACATTCTGATCTGCATTAAATCTACAGACTCTGATGAGTCATATGGTATGTTTACCTAAAATGTGTGAACTTTGCTTGTAATTCGAGCTGGCTAGTAGCTCTCACTATTGCTTATTGAGTAGTCAACACTATAACAGAAATCAGCTGTTGATTCTGTTACTCTGTCCAAAATCAATCACTTGTTCTCCAGTCTGAAACTGAGTGCACTAGGCAGTAGGAGTGAAAAAATGAAGCGAGGCATTTTGCATATTTAAACATATTACAACGTTCACTTGAACCCTGAAGCTGTCACAACATCATTCTCCATACGTTTGTCCTGCATTAGCTTACTTTAGAAAAAAAAAATTTAAATTAAAAATCATTGGTAACTTTGGTAATTGCACATACCACCGTGCCAGCATTGATGTTATATTAATGAAACAAATATTAATTTGGTTTTCCATGGTTAACCTAATTTGTAAAAATTAAACAACTTATAAACACTACCTTTTTTAGATGTGTCTTATGCTTCTTAAGAAGTCTCTTATGCTCAGCAAAGTTGCATACAGATAAAGCAGGAATATTATATGATATAATATATTAGTAATATAAATATTATTGTCCTTTTTTTAAATAATGGTTTACTATTTTAATCAACTTTAAAATATAATTTATTCCTGTGATGCAAAGCTGAATTTACAGCATTATCACTCGTCTTCAGTGTCACATGATCCTTCAGAAATCATTCTGATATGCTGATTTATTTATTTATTTTCTTTGTGATTCTGTGATGAATAAGAAGTAAAAAAGAACAGCATTAATTATTTAAAAAATACATATTTTGTAATAATATATGCACTACACTAAATTAATGTTTTTTCATTAAGGATGTGTTCAAATAATACAAAGGGGATGAAAAAGAAGTATGTTGTTAGAAAATATTTGTAATTTGAATAAATGCTGTTCTTTTTAACTATTTATTCATTAGAATCAAAGAAAAAAGTATCACAGGTTTCATAAAACAAATAATGTGACAATGAAGACTGAAGTAATGGATGATGAAAAGCCAGCTGTTCATCAAAGGAATCAATTACATTTTACAGTATAGAAAACTCTTATTTTGAATTGTAATAGCATTTCACAATATTACTTTATTTCTTGTATTTTTGATCAAATAAATGCAACCTTTATGAGCAGAAGAAATGTTTGTGAAAATCTTACTGATCCCAAACTTTTGAATGGCAGTGTGTATTAAAAAAAAAATACACCAAGAATAAACACATCATAAGCTTATTGTTGAATGTACTTCTGTATTTAGTACCTAGAGCTGTCCTGTCCATGCAGCTGTTTGCCTAACCCTCTTCAGTGAAGAACTTTGTCCCGAAGAAGCTATTAACATGATTTTAAATTCTGATTAATACAGTCATATGCCATATTCAGATTCAGATAAGAATACTGACTTAATCTAATTACAGTATGTGTTTAAATGATGCTTATATATTTGATATGGAGTATTCCTATGCATGTACACAGTTATGCTATTCTCCGTCTGTAGGTGAAGGTTGTGTGGCTCTGCGTTCTGCTGAAAGCTCTTACACTGAGTTCTGCATCAAACTCACACATCACGGTGAGTGCACAGGTCAGCTAACAGGGGGCGTTCAACTTCCCAAATCTGACGGAAAACAGACAGAGAAGCTGTATGGTGAGTGCATGCTTTGTTTCGATACTGTGCTATAGCGCTTTCCTCCCCGAGCATCGAGGCTGTGTTCCTTTCCTCAGGATTATGTTTCTTTATTCCAGATTTCATCAAAGTCGGAGATGACCCGGGAACTGGTAAAGGCAAATCAGGAGATAATACCAAAATGTAACATATCTTTCATCTTTTTTTTACTATATTCTGCACAAAGCTTTTGATTATGCTTGTACAAATAAATAACTTTGACATTCTTTGACAGGTCTTCTGATATTAGTAACCCCAGTTATATGGGTGTAGGCTATAAGAGCAATAACCAGACAGACAAGGGCCCCAGCAACATTGTGTCCCCAAGAACAGGGCCGTCCTCAAAAGGCATGACGCATGGCAATCTCTCACCAAAAAAGAGTAGTAGTACTACATCCAGCCCAACAACAAAGACTTCAAACCCTATGTAAATATTCACCTTATTTTCAACGTCAAAGCAGATGCAAACATTTGTAACATGAATGTGCAAGGCCTCCGGTGTCTTTTGCTTTCAGTTATTTTTAGCGGTACAAAACAGCTTGATATTGATATTTTTCTTATGCTATTATTTTAATGTATTGTCATAATTGTAAACACTTACTAACAGTTATTTCCCTATAGTATAGTGGCTAATAACATGGGAATCTCACATTAACAGAGAATAGCTTACCTAAAAAATAATGTGTGTGTGTGTATATATATATATATATATATATATATACATTTTATCTCCATTATCTCATCAATATATCCTTTTTGTCATCTGATAAATGTTTTTGATTCAGACAAATATAGCAAAGGTTATCTTTGCCATTATGTAACACCCACTTAAAGTTAATAATTAAAAACACTTTACACTTCTAATTTACACTATATTGAATAATATAAGTGTATATTAATTTACAATTTAAACACTTATATCATTTATTTGTAACACTTTTAATAATACAAAATTGTAAAAAAAAAACATTCATATGGAATATTAGAATAATTAATTTCATAGATTTTAATTTGTTGTCAGGCTTGCGAAAAAAAGCCACAATTTTAATAATGCATTTCCAATATTTGTATGCATTTAAATTGTATGAATTTTAAAACGTTGATCTATTACTAATATTTGTTAAACTGTTACTTTTGATGACTGCTTGTTATGAAACAGTTTGCATTATAGATTGATCAAATAAATAAAATTGTTGTGGTTGTTTTTGGTTTTAGATCTGAGGATGGGCAGCCTCCAGAGATGTTTGACAATCCCCTGTATGGCTCAATGAGTTCATCACGAGGAAATAAAGACCATCTCCCTCCCCCGGAGGCTCACTTCTCCTTTCCCAAAACAGACCTTGATGCTGACCGCCAGCACCCTGTTCCAACCCCTCGCTTGCGCTCTTTCACCTGTTCAGAAAGCAAACCCCAGACATCATCAGCAACACACTTCATGATCAGTGGTCTACTACCCCAGAACATCACCAAGAAGCCAGTGGTGCCTTCTCGCTCTGAAGGGGGCACGGCTGGCCCTAACAGACCTCCGGTGCCTATGAAGTCTCGCCCCGGTCAGCCACAAGAGCTTCAGCCAAAGCCCAGAGACTACAGAGACTCCTCTGAGCTTCCATCCAAGTTACGCCAACAAACCAGACAAGGCCAACCCAAAGACGGTAGGATAACCACAGTATATTCTCCACATTTCTCTAAAAAATAGTAGATCAGGGGTTTCGGAACTCACCTGTCAAAAGACAGCGAGCAGCAAGGGCTGTGTGTAAACAGCTTGATTATAATGTTTTAAAATAATGTATATATTATTATATATATATATATATAATGTATAATTTGACCTGATATTCAATTTCTTATTTAAATACCTTTCTCTTCTCTTTCAATTGCAATGTCTTCTCCTCAGGGCATCATGAGACACAACAGTCACAACTAAAGATGGGTCGGCCATTAAAATGATTTTCTATGGATGTATGTTGACAGGAGAGCTGTCAGCACTGGTGTGACCTTCATATCTGATACTTGAGACTCTGTAGTACTGGGCATAAGACATAAGCTTCTTTATCTCTGAGTACTAAAATGAATTAATGTATAAATGATAGCAATACAAAGAATTTGAATATTGATTTTAAAATGATGAATGTTTCACAGTTTGAATGTCACTGCGTATAGTAATACATACTGCAATCATTTCTGTTAGCTTCTGTTTAAACATTTCATGTTGGTTAAAGCATTTTTATTAAAGAGAGAAGAGTGAATATTTGTAATCATATAATAAAGCCAAGTGTTGTACAGTCATTGTGTGTGTGTTTGTTTTTTTTTTTTTTTGGAATTGCAGAGCTTAGATTGTAAATAACAAAGAATAAGTAATCAGTCTTGATTCTTCGATTAAAATCAAAACCAGAAAATAAATAAATTAATTAATAAAGTTATTACTAGTGCTGAAGAAAAAAGGACTACACAAATATTTTGGAAGGCTACTTTTATGCAACTACTGAACGAAAATTAATCATTTTAGTTTTTTTATTATTTGCCTCCATCTGCTGGTGAAACGGCGAATTACCAGAGATTTTGTTATTAAAGACAACCGGATGTAAGTTTGCTATTAAAGTCGTGTGGATACAATAAAAGTACCTTTTCTGCCATTAATTTATTTCACAAAAATTACACGCATTTTAAAAAAAATGATAAGAATTTATCAGATCGTAAATCTGGTTTATTTTCGTTTCCTAGTCGTTTTTTTCCTATTCTGTGTTTGAGGGATCTTCCGCGGTGCGTTCAGATGACGCAGGCATTCCTCCACCAACGGGAGCGTTACGTCTTCACTCGCCTAGCCAATAGAAGCACGAAGTGTAGAACCTGGCAGCTCTCTTTGATGACGTATGTGATCTGAAGCACAAAACCGCGTGAAAATGGTAAGTGTTGTTATTCAGCAATAATAAACGGTGCTTCCGTTAAATAAACACGTTTGCAGCGACCAAACAAACAAACACTTTTGCAATATATAAAATGCTTCATTGTTTACTGCACGCCGCCGTTACTGAGGAATTACTAATGGCAGTAGCCTGCTAACGGCTAGCTAACTTGTCCCATCGCAAACAGCTTTTATGTTATTCTTGTGCCGTTAATTAAATTTAAAATCGACATGTGATATCTTTAATGCTTTGGTATTTCTGTTTTCGAATGAAGTAATTTAGAGCAATGTAAAGTGCTTTTGTTGTATGCAATTAACGTTAGATGGCTTTGCTCATTGTTTATAACGCTGTACTGTATTTCACATCATAAATGACTTTTTTGTATGGTTTGATAAACTTTTGCTCTTATACCAGGCCTTAATTTGAATGTATGTTCAATTCCTCAGCTCTTCTACTCGTTTTTCAAGTCATTGGTTGGCAAAGATGTTGTGGTGGAGCTCAAAAATGACTTGAGGTAAGCACTTTAATGTATCACATTTAAATATAGTAACGTATGTGTGGTAACTCATTATATTCTTAATGTTAATTTTGCAGCATTTGTGGAACATTACACTCAGTTGATCAGGTATGGCAGCACATTGGCTTTATTCGCACATAAGCAAATATTGAATGAATTTCATTTTCAAAATAAACATGTTCTCCCTTCACAGTATCTGAACATCAAGCTGACAGATATCAGTGTCACTGATCCAGAGAAATATCCGCACATGGTGAGAACTTGTCAAGTGTGTTCTTTGTTATAGATAAGGAAGTATGCATACTATTTGAACCCCAGTCACTCAATGGATTGATAAAGAGAAGTAAAACTTAAATAGCAGAAAAGAGCAGTTGTTTTTCTGGTCTGTGCCTAGAATCTCATCCACTTGAGCCTGTCATGTATGAAAAGTTATTGAGTTTGAACAGGAGAACAGTGTCTATATATGACTCTTGTTGTTGTTGTTTTTTAGTTGTCGGTGAAGAACTGCTTCATTCGTGGATCAGTAGTGCGATATGTTCAGCTTCCAGCGGATGAAGTGGACACACAGCTGCTACAGGATGCTGCACGAAAAGAAGCTATGCAACAGAAACAATAATCCGTTTACATTTCAGAATAGTTTTTTTTGTTGGACTGTTCATAAGTATCATCTTTGGAGCCTTGTAGATTGAATGTTTTTTTTCTACCTGAAACTTATGTAAAGTTTAGATTTATTTTTTTTCATTTACCCTTTGTTATCATGACTTTTTTTGAGTTAGCAGTCGTTTTGTGCTTTTAATAATCTTTGGAAGGTTCTGTATTGCATCCAAATTACTTTTGTTTTAGATAAGTTCTTTGACCTACTAATACAGAAATAAAGTATTTTCTTCCACGGTCTACTTTTTGTTATTTTAATTCTTTGAAAAGTTTACTGTTTAAATTTGCATGCTGTTAGAGTAAACACTTTTGTTGAACATGTAATTATTTTATGGGTGTTAAAAGAGTAGTTCATATCATGAGTCTCCAACCCTCCTCCTGGAGAACTCCCATCCTACAGAGTTCAGCTTCAACCCCAATAAAACACACAAAAAACCATGTTAAAGGGTTACTTGATTATACTTGGAGACAGGTTTGTTGGAGCAGGGTTTGAACTGAAGTCTGAAGAAACATGGCTCACCAGGCGCAGGTTTGGACGTTCCACTGTTCTCACATATAGTTTTTTGATTACTATAGTAGGGAAATATGTGATTTTGGATTCAACTAAAGTCTCTCATGCAGCTTAAAATGTTTATGCTTTTTAAAATGTAGGTATAATGTGTACTTGGTGTGTATTTGTCCCTTGTACTGTATAGTGAAGTTTTGCAACTATTTTGTGAGCTATTTGGAATTGTGCTTTAAAACGATGAAGCTTAAGATTTAATTGTAAATAAATGATTCATCTGTATCACTATACAGCTTATTTATAGTGTTATATAAACGTGCCTCTAAAAGTACTCCTGGGGCCAGTGGATAAGATTTCTACTGACGTTTCTTGCTATGTATAGTTTCTAACTAAAACTGTGAAGCATATTGTATGTAATACACACAAACAAAACCCTAATGCAATATTTAGCGGTAGCAGTTCATTGCATCATTTTAAAGTTTGTAGCCTGTAGAAATAATGATAACATTTTTTAACCGGCTCAAATGTATGCCATTATAGCATTAACTTTATTAGCACCCAATGACAACGCCGAAGGATTTGCTCATTAGCTCACCAATGAACTTGACATCTGTTAATTTGGTTGAACCAGGTGAACCCAAAATAAAACCGATACAAATTGCTATCAGCCGTTTGTTGATTTTCTATCCGAGTGCTTATACAGACACTGTTGTGTTTAAATTAAACAGATACGGGATTTAATGAGAATGGTAGGTGTTATTTTTTTTCTAATTAACGAGTTTGTTTTATGAAGTTTATGGTTACTCGGCGTGACTTTAGTGATTTGCCGTTCCGTGTCCTTGTCAACGCGCCCGTGATATCCGCGAATGTACGTGTATGGCAGCATATTTTATTACAACGACTTTTCTCGGTTTTGTTTTGTTAGTGTTTATCACACAAAGGCTTACTACTACTGTATGGCAAAAAACTATGGGTGTTTTATATATAGGCCTATATATATTTTTTGAAAGTCATACCACACCGGTTTCGAATGTGTTTTCAGGAGAAATACATGAATGAGAGCTTTGACATGGATGAAAGTTGCTCTGAGCAGGACGATGGCAAAGTAAGTCTAGAGAATAAGGAAGTTTGTCGATTTTTAGTGAAGTTTACATTCCTTGTCTTGATGGCCAATTGCTTTGTCAATTAGATGGGCGAGCTCCTTGCCAAGAGTTCAGCTCTAAACTCCATACTCCAAGAGTTATTAGATCAAAAGGTAGCGCATATATTACATTTATGAGGATATACTCTTTCTTCTTTCTCTGTGATCCATGTTTTTCCTTTCGTTTTTTTTAGATATCTACTCAGAGGGAAAATCATTGGATACTTGGCCCTGAGGACCTCAATGATACTCTTGTTTATGATTTTGGAATTGAAGAAGTAGCCTGAGCTTGTATTATGCCTACATGGTGTTGGTTTTACCTGTGAATAAATGCTGCAGGTGAAGTGTAGATTTTTAAAAAATTGCATCAGCTAACTGTAACTTATAAATAAAGTGTGTGTGTATATATATTTACATCGGTTACTGTGTTTAAAAATGTGTGTATTGTCCCTGTCCCTGATTGTAAAACCTGCTGAAACAATGGTGAGAATTGGTCAATAGCGAGTAGCCCTTAAGTTTATATTGAACTCAATATTTTCATTTGACAGACTGGCAAAACCAAACTTCTGAAATGTTTGTATGTGTAAAAAAAACTGTATTTATAGTTGCAAGAACATTTTCTGTAATAGTTAGGTAACCGTTATGGTATATGTGGAAGTTTATTGAATTGAGAAATGTATATAGTTAAGTGTGTGAATGAGATTTTAATAGGGGTTACACAACTTTGTCTAGGGTGGGGGCCCTGCGGAGTTTAGCTCCAATCCTAATCACACACACCTCAACCGGCTGGTTTTGTTAGGTATGTTTTTAAGGTTCAGGCAGTCAAATTGGCGTTAAACTCAGACTGTGGTGGTACTGGCCTATACTGTTATGAGCAGACTTCTGTCCCCACAAAAAAAAAAAGTGCACCAAAAATAGGGAGATGTTTGGTTTAGCAGATAAACAATACTCGCTTAGTACAAAAACAAAAGTCAATGGAAATTCTCTACTATGGTAGAAAATATGTCCGTTGAACTGAGCTATACTGTTGCATTTTTGTGATTTTTATATTGGTTTTTAAAGAAGGAAGCAGAAGAATCTCAGACCTGTTCCAGAGTAACGCAACAGGATCTGATACTTTTATGGTTTGTAATGCAGTTTTCTGATCCCTCCTCCCAACCCCTCAGAAAGGCGTTTATGTTGCAGACTTGTACTACATGGCCAGTGTTGAACTGATTAATTTTTAGATGGTTATTGGCGTCTTCAGTCTGTATAACGCAATACAACATACAGTAATTTAGGGGCCATCAGACTCTCTCCTGGAGGGCTCGTGTCCAACAGAGTTTAGCTCCAACTTGCCAAAACACACCTGCCAGGACGTTTCAAGTATACCTAAGCCGTAAGACCTTCATTAGCTAGTTCAGCTGTGTTTGATTAGGGTTAGAGCTAAACTCTGCAGGACACCAGCCTTCCGGGATCAAATTTGGTGACCTGTAATGGTCCTATAATATGCGCACTGTAAGTCTGACCATCAATTTTGCAGTCATAATTATTTTGGCCAATGTTTTAAATATTTGTCACCTGTTGACTATGTAAATTAAAGCAAATCTCAGTGAGAAAAAAATATCTGAACCATTCTGGGGTGAGTTTCCCACATACAACTATGGTCGCAAATTCCGTCATTGCCAATAGAGTTCGATGGAACTTAAAACCACAGTTAGCTAACAATGCTTTTGGGAAATGCGCCCCTATTGTGTTGAACCACTATGGTTCATTCTTTCTTCGTGATACTCCAGTCCTGTTTAAGGAATTGATACAACACTGGTATGGAGCTTCCAGTGTTGCTTTTCACTACCCCAGCTTGTGGTGATTTGGTTCCTTGCTTTTTATCTTGACTCTCTAACAATTCTGCTATTGTTGTAACATGCAAGCCTTCCCATAATGCTAAGCTTAAGATGACAATTATGCTATTGTTATAACATGCAAGCCATCCTATAATACTAAGCATATATATACAGCGGGGCAAAAAAGTATTTAGTCAGCCACCAATTGTGCAAGTTCTCCTACTTAAAAAGATGAGAGAGGCCTGTAATTTTCATCATAGGTATACCTCAACTATGAGAGACAAAATGAGAAAAAAAATCCAGAAAATCACATTGTAGGATATTTAAAGAATTTATTTGCAAATTATGGTGGAAAATAAGTATTTGGTCAATAACAAAACTGAATCTCAATACTTTGTTAAATACCCTTTGTTGGCAATGTCTTCACAGGGTTTTCACACACTGTTGCTGGTATTTTGGCCCATTCCTCCATGCAGATCACTTCCAGAGCAATAATGTTTTGGGGATGTCGCTGGGCAACACAAACTTTCAACTCCCTCCAAAGATTTTCTATGGGGTCTGGAGACTGGCTAGGCCACTCCAGGACCTTGAAATGCTTCTTACGAAGCCACTCCTTCATTGCCCGAGTTGTGTGTTTGGGATCATTGTCATGCTGAAAGATCCAGCCACGTTTCATCTTCAATGCCCTTGCTGAAGGAAAGAGGTTTTCATTCAAAATCTCACGATACGTGGCCCCATTCATTCTTTCATTTACACGGATCGTTCGTCCTGGTCCCTTTGCAGAAAAACAGTGGCTGACCAAATACTTTTTTGCCCCACTGTATATAGTGTGGAGAAACATTTCACAGCAAGAACTGGCAAATCTGGTTCTGTCCAGTGCTGCCAAATGCTTTCAATTAAAAGTAGCTAAACGTTACTAGAGGCCATCATGATGGCAAATTCAATGATCTATATAAAGATGAATATACTGTAGATCAGTGGGCAGATGAGCACTTAGATAAGGTTTGTCCAGATAGTTGCTATATTTGTCCCTGAACTTAAAAAAAAAAAAAAATGGAGCAAGGAAGTCACTAATCTAGCTTCAAAATAGCTAAACTGGCAACACTGGTTCAGTCTGTGAGGATGAGATGCAGTGTAGTGCTTAAAGCAGCTGGTGGCTGCACAAGATATTAACAGTGACCTTTGTTCAGGGACTCATTATTCAATTTCTGCTTGTCTAATGCCTGTGAATCTTGTTCCATTTGTCTCAGTAGCTTAAGACATTGTTAAAACATTTACACAAGCAATGTGCTAGAAAGAAAGGCAGCTGAATGCTAGAATTTCTTTTTAGCTAGGCTTAGAATAAAGAGGCTTTACGCAAATATTAGACATAGAAATCCAATACTTTTATTTTACATTCATACATCTATATTTTACAGTAAGCTTAATGCATTTTTTTTATTATTTAAAAAAGCCCGATCCCAAAACAAGTCCTGAAAATGTATAGCTCACGCAATGATTTGCATTTTTTCTTAAAGTGTGTGAAAAGCATTTATAAAGCACACATGCACACACACTCACGCTGTCCTTCTGTCACAAAAACATTCTCACATGTTTACACACTCAAAAAGGGAAAAAAAGGACACATGTTGCCCTTCGGTTGTACCTTAGTAGAGCTGGGCTGAATGAAAAGAAATTCAGACACCATTGAGAAAGGCACCTTGAGTACACAGTGTATACACAGACGAAAAGAAAAGAAAAGAAAAGAAAGACAATAGTATAACCTTTTACGTAGCTTAGAACAACGACAAAACTGTAAACCTTCACTTGCCAAAAGAAATAAAAAGTCACGTTTCTGTACAAATACATCTGAAGCAATATATCTCCTTGGTCATAACATAGCAGTACCTTTTTCTTTTTTTATTATTATTATAATCATTATTACTTTTGAATGCATATGTTACCATGTAATTCCAGATCGGCTCTGCCAGCAGAGAGCAATCTTGATGTAAAGTAATTACACTTTATGTCACAATATTTATGCATTTGCCTACATAGTGAAAGTTTATCAGTGGCAACCCACCTCATGCATGTTTTCCATTTGAGAGAGCAGCCATTATTCTCAAAAGTACACGACAAAAACCAAGAAAGATATTCAATGCTATAGTCACAGTTAGGAGTTCCTCTTGCAAGACAGAGGTCGTTCCAACATAGTGTAACCTGTACATTAATATATATAGGTATATATATATATATATATATATAAAAATCTATAGACACACAATTCTTTGCTTTGCGAGAAATGTGTTTGACTTAAAATATTCCAACTTCAATCAAAATCCCCAATACCTTCAGAAAAGTATTTTTTTTTCTCGTTAGAAAATACTGTATTTTCAAAAACCGGATTTAAATGTTTTACATTCCATCCTTCTTCCAACAAAATAAAGCTTTTTTTAGTAACTCAAAATGTAAAAACACTTCCAACATTAATATATGTAAATATAAACAATAAAGTGACTACAAGAGACCATATTATGGTTCTATGTTCAAATGTAGAGGAAACCCGTTTAGACTGGCATTTCTTGCCAGTGTTTTTTTTTCTTTTGCTTTTTTTTTTGTTCTTGTCCGATTAACACAGTGTGGCACTAAAATTTAGAATGATTGTACAAGTCAGGTCATATAATGCCATGGTCAGGTCTGCCCATAAGTGCCTTCTCAGCATGCCTTCGTTAAGTCGGTCGGTAGGTCTGTCGAGGACATGCGATACTGGATCTTGGTGTTGGTGATTGCGCCGTGCTTCTGTCGCAGGTGTAACCGCAGCTGACTCTTGTGGCGAAAATGCAAGTTGCATTTCTCACACTGAAAAGCAAATGCGAGAACAGCGTTTAAGGTGAGGATGAACACTTTTGCACTTCACAGCTACCGTTATGACATCACTCTGTATGTGCTTACATGATAGGGCTTTTCTCCCGTGTGTATTCGCAGGTGACTTTTCAGCGTCTGCAGATGGCGGAAACGAGTGCCACAGATCTCGCAGGGATATGGCTTCTCTCCGGTATGAATCAGAACGTGAGCCCGAAGGTGAGCAACCTACGCAAAGAGGTCGTGTTAGTCTTACAAATATCTTTTTCTAAATCTGTGCCATTGGCAAAGCACTCACCTGCACAAATCTAGCTCCGCATGTCTCGCACTTGTATGGCTTTTCTCCTGAGTGAATTCGTGTGTGGGTTTTGAGGTTAGCTGGTCTGTTGAACTGAGCCCCGCAGATATTGCATCTATACGGTTTCTCTCCTGCAGCACAAATGAAAGGAGGTTAAGCAAAACATCGAACGCCGCAGCCAAAATGACATTTGTAGCAGCGGCTGTTTATTTTTACCGGTGTGAACTGTTTTGTGACTGGCAAGGTTTCCCTTGTAGCGGAATGCTGCTTGGCAACGGTCACATTTGTATGGCTTGTCGCTGTGGACCTGAAGCGTGTGGCGTTTCAAGGCTTCCTCCTCTGCAAACTTGGAGTCGCATTCATTACAGAAGTATGTTCCATTTTCTGTGAGGCGGAGGAGAAATGGTTTTAGGTTGGTTTTGGAAGACGCAAACGGATCTTTAGGAAACTATTAAGAAAAGTATCTCACCACAGCTGGAATCGGAGTACTCCGAGTGCATCTCTGACATCTCCTCGGCCAGACGCGAGGCAGACGTGTTGGGACAGACGTCAGAGTGCTGTGGAGACTGGGAGCCACAGGACGAGCATTTTAAATGGCTCATGTAGAGAGATGAGTGGCTGTCGCCGTTCCTCTGCGATCCCTCTAGAGTTCTGCTGAGGAAAACGTTACATTTTAAGTCTGTGGAGAAATTCACTCAAATTTTTTTTTATAGGATATTGAATGAATTTCACACATTCCTGCTAAGAGGTAAATCCTCTGTGTGCTTTAAGAGGATTGGAATGGATGAGGAAAAATTCAATCTGGCTTTGTGGAGGTGGTGGGTGGAGAACCGTTCCACAAAATACTGACAAACATGCAGTTCTCAACTTTATTTCATTAGGAAATGAGATCATCTTATTGGAACACAGAGAATTATTTTAAACACCTTTTCGGCTGTTTAAGAGAGTGCGATTTCCTCACCTGTTGATGATGTTGTTGAGGCGACTGGCCTGAGGCACGGTGAAGTCCTCGCCTTGCTCACTGATCTTTGTTGTCGCCTTTGAGTCGGGATGTTCAGAATCAACATGGTGAAGAAAAGCAGACAAGCCTGGCCTCTGCGGGGAGTGCATTCCAGGGTCACGAGGACTGGTCTCCTCCTCCTTGGAGCTCTGATTGAGAACAATGAATTTGTATTTCTTCCAGTTACGAGCTTTAGGGTCTTGAGTACCTTGAGAGGTCGGAGGTTGCGAGGACTGTGCGAGGGCTGCGTTTTTGCTGCTGCTCGATTCCGTAGGGGAATTGGGCTGGCAGTCTGATTTGAGGGGGCTCTGAGGACTGCTCATCAAGGTTTTGCGTCCATTAGAGGATATGCCCATGGAGTAGTGTTGGTGGCTCAAATGCTCCTCTGCCAGAGAACTCTGCTCTTTTCCAGTCTCCCTCTGCTGCTGCTCCTGGGCCAGGCTGGTGAAGCCGTGCTTTCTGGAGCTCATCCCAATCGAATGGACCACTCCCTCCAAGGACTCCCGCTTCATTTCCTCATCCCTTCCCAGCTCTCTCGAGGAGTATGAACTGGCATGGCAAGCGGTTGAGCTCCCACCGGTAGCGCTACGGGTGAAATCGGCCAGCACGGGGTTGTTGCCATCAGCGGGTGAGCAGTGTTTGTGATGGATGATGCCTCCCTTTGAGAAGTCTGAGAAAGTGTTTTTGGTATCTGTCAGCTTGCAGAGAGGAAAGGGAAAACCTTGCATGGGAAACTGGCTGTAAAGGTATGAGCTGTTAGGACCGTTGACCCCGTTAAACATGCAGACACCATAGGGTCTCCCCTCTCTGAAAGTCGCTGCCCGTCCCGGAACGTTTTCTAGCACCTCGTGGGGTCTGTAGCTGTGAACGTCTTGAGGTAAAAGCAGGGGGCTGACCAGAAAGTCCTCTCTGGGAAGTTTGATGGAGGAGTCACTGCATGGAAATATGAAGCAAATTAAAAACATCTGCTTCCTGCCATACTTTCAAGTAAACATGTTGTATAACGAAGGACTATAATTAAGGAAAATATACCTGGACTTTATGAATCTGTGGCAGGTGTCAACAACATGGTCCATCTGTAAATAGATGGCTGTGTTCATGATGGCCATGATGAGGCTCTCCTTCAGTGTGAGTCGTGAAGTGTACATGAACTCCAGAAGGATTGCGAAACCCTCTGGGTCGACCTTCGGGTCCAGACTGATGGCGTTCAGGTTACATTTGTGTGAATCAGTAAAGATTGAGTAGAAGAGCCCACTGTGGAGAAATTATGATTTTAGTAATTCACAAATGAACATATATCCACTACAAGAAAGTATGCAACAAATCCAAATAGTCTTTAATTGCACCTGCATGCCATGAGGACCGTTTTGTGTGCTCGAAACTGTTGTCTGTTGACCAGAATCATGACATCTGTAAGGATATCTCTGCTACGCAGTCGGTTCAGGTTGAGCAGAACATCACTTGCATGACGCGTGAATTGGATGCAGCTGTCGGCTGCACAAGCCATTTTTTCGAAATCTGTTAGGAAACAAAGTGAACCGTGAATGATGTAATCGCTGCTCACTGAACAACATGTGCTAAAATCAGAAAAGTTGGGTATTATTCTTACATCACAAAAATCTTTGAAGCTCATATTAGCTGTTTTAAAACTTCAGAAACAAAGGCAATGCTGTTATTCTTTGCTTTTTTAGCGAGGTATGTCAAAACATCTATTAAGATTAGAGTTTTAATCCTGTTATGCATCAAAAAAAAATTGTCAATGTGTACCTCCTCTGCTTTTCTTTTCACAAAGGAACACAAAAGGAGACGTTATGGAGAATGACAGCCTCAGTCGCCATTCACTTTTATTGGAACTTTTTTTTTTTTTTTGGATACAATGAGAGTGAATGGTGACTGAGGCTGTCATTCTGCCTGACATCTCCTTTTATGTTCCACCGAAGAAAGAAAATCATTAGGGTTTGAAACAACACGAGGGTGAGTAAATGATGACAGACTTATCATTTATGGGTGAACTATCCCTTTAATCTGAAAATCAATTACATGTATAGTTCTCAAAGATGCCGCCAAATTTCCTTCTCTCTCCGGTAGGTGGCGACAAATGATGCAAATATTTAGTTCATGGCATGCCCATCCACGTGCAGTTCTGTCAGGTCTGAAAATCATATTTCTTCCACCTAAAATTATCTTCTATTTGACAGCATTATCCTTCAAGTTCACAGTTGTAATGAACTTTTAGGCACTTTGCGAGGTTAGTCACAGAAAACGGTATATTTATCTTAATATGTACCAAGTTCACTGAAATGTGCATTTACACAGTTCTTGCCTTCTGAAGAAAATTGCTTCTTTCCCTGCGATTTTAAAGTCTTTATGTGTGGAGAATAAACAAGAATGAGTCATGGGAAAATGTCGTTAGGCTGTTTATTGCAGTACTGTGGACCGATAGACTTCACTATTGAGGAATGAGTGTAATAACAGACAAAGTGGAATAGTCAACAAACACACCCCACTTATTATGTTAATGCTGTACAAGAGTTTATTTTTTAATAGATTAATTTTGTTTCTGCTTTCCAGTTCAGATAATGAACGATTCACCTCAGACGGTTCTCCCAGTCACATCTGGCGCCTTGACACAAATATAGTTTCACTGGACACCTTTAAATAGTTAGGCGAACATTTCTCACATGTTGAACATTCAGTATTAGAGATTCTGTTTCCATTTGAGCCTACATAACATCAATATCCCCGACCGCGCGCTGTCATGGTGCCAAAGCAGCTTAATCAGCCCATGACTCTTGTAATGCTCTTGTGTGAGGAGGCAAACACGCAGATGGCCGGGAAAGGGATCGGGATTTTAACCACTGGACAAACATAAAAATCACACACACACTCAGAAACCCACCATAACACTTAAACCCGCTCTTCAGAACTCCTCTGAAAATGTTTTCTACTGACCCGAAGAACTTTTGTAGCCACTCTAAGTTCATGCTCTGAACAGCAAGTTTTATACCGTCAATTCTGTAAGAAATTGAAAGATTTGCGTCCACGAGATGTCACCCAGAGACCGTTTTGACGTTCAGCGACGCAAAACGACACCGACAACACCTGCAACTCGCATATCAAGTCACATTTGGCAATTTCGCCGGTATTTCGCGATCCTAAATCACTAAGACCGTATAAACAACGTCAACTTTTCACGAACACAGAAAAGTGTCATATGGCGGAGCACACGCGCGCGCTGTTGAGCTCTTATTTGTCTCGCATTCTTACGCTCAGTTTCCATCTTATTAAGCGTTAAATCTTATTTAACACTTTTACCCTATGTTACTGAACGTCATTAAATGTGCTCACTCCAGGAACAGAACCCGACTCACAACACGCAAACAGCGAACAGAGATTTACACTCGCTCAGTGCCAAGCAGCACTTTAAAAATAGTCTGTTTTTTTTTTTATAAACTTATGTCTGTTTATCCATATGCATTTATACATATTTCTAATATGATGCATTTTTGACGAGAACATTAAAACACGTTTTAAAATGAAACACCCAACACACTGGTGACAAATCACAAATACGTACATTTAAAACGAAAACACAAGAGTAGGCTACAGAGAAACTTGTGCAGGTCTGCTCTCGAGCTGTTACAAGTGACAGCTACCACAGAACCATACAAACTTTTCTATTGCATCTCTACTTCCAAACACTGGCAGATTTTGCTGAAATACTATAAAATGTTACACTTAATGCATTTTAACCAAAATCAATAATGACAACATCAACGATTACATTAATGGGTCTTTGCGCTACAGAGAGATATTAATAAATAAAAAACAAAAACAAATGACAAACACGCGCAACAACTGTTCAGCCAAATCAGAAACCATCTCTAAGCATGGGATGTGATTTATACCAGCATACACGCAAATGAAAACACAGTGTACGCAGCTTCTGGCACAGGACAACAAAACCAAAACGTCTAGAGAATCAGCGAGCGAGAGCGCAAACTCCGGTTTCCGAGTAAACTCCGGGTTTAAAACATGCACTGAGATAAAAAGAGTGAAATCGTCGGATGCTTTGGTTAACGCTTCTATCTTTTAATTTGACCACGCACTACACAGCCCCTGGTTTATTATCTCAAACCCAAGTGTTATTTAGTCAACTTTGAAAGCTGTCTTGTTCGGGGAAACGCGCACCGCGCCTGAATTTTCACCCCTCTGCTGCCTGCACACACTATTTACAACCTCGCGATCCCGCAGTGAGGACTGACAGAGCAGTGTGGCTCATGCAGGACGACCTAAACTGTCAAACGTATTTCCACTAAGACGGACCCACTACATAAACACTCTGCTGTAAAAACTGTCCACAAAAACATCTAAAAATCAGCCTAGATAAACATTTAACCATAAAATCCAATAAAACAACCTAATGAACATGTGTGAGTAATGGCAACAGCGCGCCAGAGGAAAAGAATGTAAAAAAAATCACCTGGTAGTGCTTTCCTAGAAACTTCTTGCATCACCACTTCTAAGAACCCCAGTTCTAAGAATCAGGAGAGCTCAATTCTCGGAATTTGAGCTGGCGACCATACCATTTTTAGAGGACAGGGGAGTGTGGTATTTTGCCTCAAGTTTGTATTTCTTCACTTATTGTCAATATTTTATTTTCACACTGTTACACTTTAGTAATGAACTACAATGTTTTTGAATTCAATGTTTAAAATGTAAATTAAAGCATCGAATTAGCGTTATGATCGAGAAAAATAGTTGCATTCAGCGTTTCATTCCTCCTCCTTCATGGACGCGTCCAGACCGAGACGGTCACGTGGCTAGAGAAAGTGTCTTACGTACGTTGTCTCTTTAGCCCAGCCTCAAAATACTCAGAACTAATTTGCTATTCCATGACATAAGCAAAGTGTCCATTCGTTGCCTTTCCCTGTATTAAACCCACGGCCATAACCTATTCTATACAGAACATATCTGGAGCGCTTATTCACACGGACACATTTTGTTTATTTATTGTGTTTTTCTTTTTTTTCAGTGATATTTTTCCCTAACATGTTATCTCTTCAGTTCCGTGGACCTGCTGGCCAGTGTGCATAAGGGTTTGTTTGACCGGGATTATATATATATATATCTGAGACATTGTGCTTGAATACTGGCTTAATTTCACATCTGAAGTGTCGTTAATTTATTAGAATTTTTACTTTGATTCTAACTGCTTTGTTCTCGTCGTGGTTTGTCTGTCACATGTGTATATAACCGGTAGCAGGATACTGACGAACTACCTTTTATAGCGATTAATTGTCGATAAATGTGTTTGGAAATCGATTTAAGTAATTGTGCTTGAGAGGAATGTTGGTGAATATTTATTTTACTTCTCAAGGCGCCTTTAAAAGGAATTGTGCAGTATTATTGTCTAATTATCAGGAGGCAGCTGAGTTGAAAGTAGAACCTTGCAGCACCGGTACGCAAGCTTAGTTTTGTAAAGATGCCAGTGACAGGCAGCAATAGACTGACGAATTAATCTCATTCTTACGCACAGCTCCGCGTTACTAAACCATATTTGTAGAGCCGCGCGTTCTGTGCGCATTAATTGATGTCACATTCTCTGCTGTTGAAGTATCCATATCCGTCACGCTTTAAGTCAGAAAGACAGCAGCACACAACAGCAGCAGTTCGTACAAAACACTTGTTGTTTAGGCCCACGAATATGATGTTATTATTGCTTAATTACACGTGGTGCGGCTGATTTATTTTTTATATACTACGATGTGCTTAATTAGGTTTTGAGCAAAAGCTGAATATAATTTTATAAGCTATTTAAAAATGGCGAAACTTATATGGCCACTTGAACACGTCAATTGAAATTAACCTGCAAATGTCAGCTCATGTTCACAGGTTAACCTCAGACCGCCGTAGTAGCCTATAGTTCACACATTATATTTAACAATGTTTTCTTAGTATTTTTACACCTTTTTTTCCAGACAGGTACTGCAAAATTGTAATATTTTAAAGTAACAAAAGCTCTGCGTATTCTAACACACTCCTCGAAGTTTCACTCGTTTTTTTTAAAGTTAGTTATTTTTACTGATGTCATTAATTACATCTACTGTCGTTTATTGTCGTCAGTGAGACTGATTTTTGAGAAGCATCTGTCCGAAAGCATAAGGAGGAGACGACACGTCTCTTTTCTTTAGCATATTCTCTTCCTCTTTCAAGCGAACACGTTTCTCGCTTTTCCCCCCCTCGCATCTGTAATGTACTAAACGCGTACAGTCTGGGGCCAGTTGCATAAACGTAGCCTTCATGTTAAGACACCGTCTTAAGAGCTAGTCTGACCAACTAGCAGTAAGCCAAGAGTAATCTGTTTTATTTTGTGAATTCAACTTAGACCAATAAACATTTTTATGTAACTGAATTTAAAAATAAACTGTGACCAGAAAAATTTAGCTGACTAACTTCTAAGACTAGTAGTCTTAACCTTATGCAACCAGTTCTGGTCCAAACGCACGTCAGGCATCGTGTTTTCAACCAAACTGCAGAAAACACTCGCAAAATCTCAGTGTAGCATCTTTAAAAGTCTAACGGTCTCTGAGTTTTCACATTTAGAGACAACAGTAGTTAACTACATCCCTTGAGACATAATAACATCTTATGACAATTCCTGATTAAAAAAAACAAAAAAAGTAGTTAAATTGACCCATCGGATGCAGTGGATAAACAGCGGTCAACGTGAAGAATGTAGTATACGCCAGTTATTCAGAGGTCGGTTAACACTGCCTTCGACGGTTGTGTGAAAAATAGACACACATTTTTTACCATTAGCCTATATTTGAACAGATATATCGTTTTTGATGATTAATTACATGTTCTTGTTCTCAGGTGATTTATTATTATAAGGTAAAGTGCTGAGTAATACTGTTGAACAACATAAACTTAATATGTAAATAATCCCTTGGGCAGTTTAGAACCTCACATTGTTATTGCTACTGCAATTAATTATACAAGTATGTAATATGTAACATGGATTGTAGAATTCAAGGAACTTTTCCAGTGGGTTGTAAATTTTGGCTGGCTTGTAGTTTTGGAATTTGTTTTGCTCTGGACACTTTTACATCTCAGGCCTGTTTGCAGCACAGCTCAGGGAGTAGATTTTGAGATTATGTTTTTTCGTGCTGGTGTGTCAGCATGAGTTGAGTCATGATGAAGATTGCTTGTAAAATTGTTACTGTGGAAAACCGATCAAAATAACTGTGCATGCAGAACAAGTTTTATGCTATTAAAAGCTTTTTTCCTGCTCCACATCAGTTTTGTCTTTTACATAAGTAGTGTGTAATAATCATATATATTTGTTACTTGCTCTTGTTTATTGTACATGTTTTTTTTTAAACTGTGGGATTCATGTAGATCCATAATGAAAATGATAATAAAATAGTTTTTACTGATGTCAAGTCTGCGATTTGCCTTTTATGAAATGCAGTTGTTTTGTGGGTATGCATCTATTGAGGCGTAAAAACATAATCAGAAAATGTGAGTTGAATATTCATAGTATAGAGGGAGGAAGAACTCACTTTTATTTTGACACATTTTTAATGTGTCATAATCACTTTTACTTACACTTTTTCTGTAAAGCTGTTACTGGACAGTTCTGATCTACGTGTGCTAATTTTTTTTTTTTTTTTTGCTTACTGTTTTAAGTTTAAGCAGTCAAAATAATTATCATCAGGATATTTGCGTGTGTGTGTGTGTGTGTGTACCATAATAATATTTTTAGTTCAAGGAAAACATTAAGGGGAAATGCAACAAGTAGATTTTAATATTTTTTGGGAAATACAAGCAGTAGTAGTTTTGTTATGTTTAACCAAGGATGATTGAAATTAAAAATCAAGCCACTTGGGCGAAATCTCTGGGTATTCTTAATCTTCATTACTTTATTTACTTCAGATTTACACAGCCAGGTTTGAAACGTTGAATGCTGAGTAATTCGCTTTCTGACTCGCTCACCTGAGTAACTTCGTTTGTGGCTCCAGTTGGGGGGAACTGGTCCGTCCTCCCTTGAGCCGTTTATACCCTGACACAGAAGGAGCATCTGTTGGGCTGTGGTGGAAAAAAAGGAAGAATTTCAGTGCACATGTTTTTCCTCATAACAGATTCATTGTATTTGTCTGGGGTTAGTTTGTACCTCTGTTCTTTTTGCAGCCTTATATTCTGCTGATTAATTTGTCGTCGTAAATGACAAATTTAGGCTTATTGATTCTGATGCCATGAAGACCAAAAGACATATTATATATATATATATATATATATAATGTCATCACTTACTGGTGTTATTAATTTGTTATCAGTTTTATCTGCTTATGACTTAACTGATTGTTGTTTATTTCATTTCTTTTCATTTATTTCAGACTTAAAAATGCAGGCATCAGGGCATATTATAAATATATTTAATAAAAATGTCTTGGCAGAATAAAAAGGTAAAAATAAATAACTGTACTTACTTAAATTAGTTTTCTTTATCTGCATGTGTGAAGAGGGTTTGCTATTTTTATAAATAAATCAAAATGTAAAGTGACGAAGATCAAGTTTGCCCACAAGAGGGTACCCCAGCCAGAGCAGTTTCATGCTCTGAACTCCATTGCCCATCATGCCTCATTCCTAGGACTAAACCTGCACTTCATTCACACACACACACACACACACCTGCACTTCATTACCACACCCACTTACTGATTACTCACATGAATAAAAGCCAGACTCAAACTTCCATTCACCACGAAGTCTTGACTTGCCCTGGCTGTCATTTCCAAGCGTTTCTTTCCCGTGTTTGTTTTGCCTGTTATTACCGTGGACTGTATTTCTGATTCCTGATTGTTTGCTGCCTGCCCCGACCCTGCTCTCTCTCCCTGAACTGTGATTGTTTGCTGCCTGCCCTGAAATCTGCCTGTGTATCTCGACTTTGATTCTGTGTTGTCTTCATTGCACTGTTTGTCGCTATCTGACCTTGCCTGTACGACTTCACTAATAAGAAGCTGCAAATGGATCCGCACACCTCCGTTTCCTCCATTACAGAAGACTTCACCGATACAGGATCCAGCAGTTGCCAGGTTTTGACCCAGTCTTATTAGCTTGAGACAGAATCAACTGATGCCCGCAGCCCCTGAGCCACTGCACAAGATGGCTGCCACTTCCAAGTCACAATATAAGACAGCCGCCACACCAGACACTGCTGCCTGCACGGAGGTCAAAATTCAGTCCTCAGTCTTAGGCGGTAGCCATTTTGAGTGTGTGGGCCGCATACTGCTCGCCAGAGGCCTCATCAGCCTGCATTTCAGCCCCAGAACCTTCTAGGGTTCCGCCGGTGGCTGCACAACCTCCAGAGATGTTGGCTCCATCTGTAGATGCTCTGGAGGCCCCACCAGTGGCTGCACAACTCTCGGAGGTGTCGGCAACTCCCACAGGGTTGTTGGGGGTTCCGCTGGTGGTTGCACGACCTCCAGAGAAATCAGGTCTCCCGCCTGGCTCCGGCCTTAGAGACCACCTATGAACTCTTGCCTGACTCTGTTACGGCCGTGAAAGCCTTCAAAGGACCCCTCGTCATGCCTGGTTCCGGCCACAGAGGCCAATGAACTCTCGCCCTGCCACGGCCATGAGGACTGTCATGGAACACTCGCCTAGCCCTGTCACAGCTATGGAAGCCATTTCCGAGCCATCGTCCTGCCCTGTTTGCCCTATCACGGCAATAGAGGCCATTTCTGAGTCTTCGCCTTGCCTTGTATTCTGTCATGACTCTCTGACCTGTTGGCTCTGCCGAAACTCTCTGAATCACCTGTCATGCTACAGTTCTCTGGATTGCCAGCCTTACCTTGGACATCAATGCTATTGTCATCACCAGGGCATCACCTACCACAGATCACAGACTCAGACTGTTTATTTTGATAAGACCTATCTCTGCTCCCCATGACCCAGTTCCACGGACCTGGTCCCCTGTAAATCCCTCATTTTTGCCCCTGCTTCAACCCCGTCCTCGGTACTAGATTACTGTCAGTTTTGAGAGTCTGGAGTGTCTCCACCAGAGGGCACTGTTCCACGCTCTGAACTCCATTGCCCATCATGCCTCATTCCTGGGACTGATTACACGCCACACCTGCACTTCGTTACCACACCCACTTACTGATTACTCGCCTAAAAGCCAGACTCAAACTCCCATTCACCGCAAAGTCTTGATTTTGCCCTGGCTGTCATTTCCGAGCATTTCTTTCCCGTGTTTGTTTTGCCTGTTATTACCGTGGACTGTATTTATGGCTGCCTGCCCCGACCCTGCTCTCTCTCCCTGAACTGTGATTGTTTGCCTGCCCTGAAATCTGCCCGTGTATCTTGACTTTGATTCTGTGTTGTCTCCATTGCACTCCATTGTTTGCCTGTATCTGACCTTGCCTGTACCACTTCTCTAATAAAAAGCTGCAAATGGATCCGCACGCCTCTGTTTCCTTCATTACAACGTCTCTGTGTCAGTCTTTCCGGGTTTCATTAGTGTCTTCCTTTCCGTTTTGCATAATGCTAATGTAAACATATGATGTAATTATATGTATTCTAAGGGGAATTCCTTTGTAAATCTGCTTGATAGCAACAGTGTCAGCATTGCACAGTTTGGGAAATGGTGGAACATCAACAGAGAGAGAAAAAAAAATCAAAAACGCTTCTGAACTCTGGTGACACCATAGCGTGACTCAAAAGAAAAAAAATCTAAAAAAAGTAGTGAGATGGAGATCCAGAAAGTGAGAAAGTGACAGATCCTGACATATATTTTTCCTTTCTGACTTTCTTGAGTTTTTTGTTTCAAGACAAATCCCTCTCAATGAAGTTGAAATGTGTTCATATAATATTTAATGTGCTTTTACACTTGCAGCATGTAAATGCTATCTTTCATAAATCCAGTAGCATTCAAGGTGTCTCACAAAAATCTGTAATATTTCTAAAAATACATCTTTACCTCATAATTACACTGAAAGAAATGTGCCGCTATTGTTGAAGTGTACACGACAGGAAAACATGTTCCAAAAATAGTTTGCCTCTGTGCTACCTTGGCTAGTTGTACCCCGGATTGTGTGGGCTGATTTTTTAGAACAGAGGTGGAACAGACATGCAAGATGGAACGCCTCTATACTTTCTTGTGAAGATCCTGCCTAGGTAGTCATAATAGAAGCATAAAGCGACAGCATGAATATTTTTGACCTTCTCATGACAGCCCACAATGTAGAATTTAATTTCAACAACAACCCACATAAAATGCATTTAGTGTTGTGAAGAGGCAGAAGTCATTTACTTTCCTCAGTTTAACACTGATTGACCTACTTTGTTATTTTGGCCCGAGGAGAAAATTGAATCAACGTAATAAATTGATTTTTCTGACCCACTAATATATTTTACCAGCTTTGATTCAAGTGTGTTAGTTTAGAGTACATCTAATTGTCGTAGATGGAACAGAACAGCTTAAGAAAAACTGATGGATTTCTGTCTGACCTAATGCTGTCTCACATTAGGTCAAATTTAGCAGAAGCTGATTTCAAGCACTTAAAGGCACAGCATATCTCGGTATATCCCGTCCACAATTTAACATCTTGTTCATAACGCACATTTAAAATTCTTACATAACATAAAAACTCATTTTGGTTCTATATATTTATATACTAGTTTATACCATCCTTAAAAATGTAATGCGCTGTAACCATACCTTGAACACATGTAAGTACACATTTTATTTTATCTTAGTTTTGTTTTATTTCCTTTTTGATAGTTTTTAGGGCGTCACACCCCATGACATTTTAGGGCATGAACCTTTTTTATATAATAATTAGCATTGAATCAGTTTTGTTAAAATATTATTTTTTAAGATTTTATATGTAGCCTATATATAACATATTTAAAAACTTGGTTTTTTTTATGATTATGGCAAACTACAAAAGCTTTTATTTTCAAGAATTAATTTCTTTATGAGCCTTTTTTCTCTTCATAGTCGTATCACACTGACTTTATGCGCCCCAAAAGGTACATATAAAAGTGAATTTTAATACTATTTTAATATTATACGTATAAAATGCATTTTTTAATGTATTCATGAATAAATTAATACTATAAAAAATGTCATTAGCCTTACTTTATTTTGCCTGCCAAATTATGTTGCTAATTATTTACAGCATTACTTGGATACTTTACCTCCAACCTTCACATAACTCCTGCCTTCATGATTAAAAAAAAACCCAACAACAACAACAAAAAAACTCTCTTTCCTTAATGGAATCATACGGATATCCACCCATCTGGATCCGCCGCCCCACTAAAAACACCCCAGGTGTTCGCTAACCAACAGGGGAAAGTCTCTTAAATAGTTAAGGCCCTCCTTCACAACAAGCACCGATTCAGCACTGCCAAACAAAAAGCATGTTGAGCTTCAAAACAAAGAGCAGCGTCAACTTTATTTCAATCCACTGGAGGGTTGTTTAAGGCCCTCCGATGTGGTTTTGCATAACACACGGCCATAAAAGCATCCAGGAGTTTGTAGAGAAATGTGTAATTTACCATGGCCCCCTGCAGTGCCCAACCACATGCGCATGAGATAATTACTGAAAAACCTTGGCAAACTTTTAGCCAGTGAATTCCACACAAAAATAAATGACCCACTTAGAAAAGCAGGGTGGAGAAGGGGAGCCTTGATCAATACTCCATGCCTTCCACAATCCGTTAGCAGCTACTGAGCAACAGGCGCGAACGACACATTGTTAGGTTAAGGGTGACATCACTGAGTTGTTCCCAGGCCACTTTGGTAGTGATTTCTGTTTGCATTAGAGAGGGAAACGGGTTAGTGATGACAAGAGTTTACAAATACTTATTCTTCAATATGGGTCTGAGACTACTATCCCAGTCTGTTTGAACGGCAATAAAAAGCCGCATTGGCAGTGACCGTCTGTTCTGTTTCAACTTTAACTTACAAGTTGTAAAACAACTGTCTGATGGTGCTGAATGTGCACAATGTACTGCCCATTAACATTAGCCTGAGCGCCGGAAACTGCCCCACAGTCTTTTCTACACGAGCGGCAAATTTTTACCCCCATCTGATAGCAACTTTTTTGTTTTTTAATTTTTTTTGCCAGCTTCAGCCTTCATTGTCAGCGAAGTCTTGAGCCAACCGTGTTCATCAGAGGAATGATGCAACGGAGCTGTAACACGGTGCGGATCCGCTGTTAGCAAGTGCACTGAGGTCCTCTTAGTTCTTTAATATAAAAAGACTGCTTTTGGGTTGTGAATAAAAATTCTAAAGGAAGCTTTTTCTTTTCTAAATTTCCATAGAGAATAGGAGACGTGTCACATGGTTTTTAAGATCAGCAATTTAATGCATAGTTTATAATGGTATCACACTTTACTTTAACACTTTACTTTTTTTGCATATATGCTACAATATATAATGTGTTTATTTGTATATCCTTTCTGCCGTGCTACATCTAATCAAATGATAAAAAATGTGACATCTCATGATGTCAGATAGACATTTAAAGCACTGTTGCATCATCAGACTGTAATATGAGTTAAATTGTAAATTTAGAGTCATGGCACTGATGTAAAGTGTGATTAGAATTTAGTATCTCTCTTTATGAATGTGCTGTTTTACAATCAGTGAATGCTTGTGTGTGCCATGGTATGCTTCGAGGTACAGGTATGTACAATTATTTTTGAATTTTCTACTATTATTCAAAATACGCTACAACCTACGCTAATAATCTTCCCTCTCTTTTAATAGAAATTTTATAATAAGCCACATTATAAGAAAGTATTTCGCCTGTAAACCAAACTCTTAGTTGACGCTGTGTACTGAAAGAAGTTTGTCAGATTCCTGTCTGTGATAAAAGAAACCCTGAAGTGTGGGTACTGTTATCACTCACTCTTGTATCTGTTTGACTTTATGCTTGGTTCACAAAGCCATAAGAAGCACACCGGTCTTTGTAAGCTGTAAATATGGCCTATTTACAGTTATTTGATAGCATTTCTCCACATAATTTCAACACAAATCACTACTTCAATGCGCGATTACATACTCCCTAACTGACGTTTATTCAGACAGATGCTAAAAATGAGCGTGGGATTTGAAATTTGTCATATTAGCAAGACATTTTATCATCAGGCCATTAACATAATCTATAAACATGAGTTATCATACATTTCAAATCAAATACACAGAAGAATTTGTATTTTAAAAGTCCAGGCCTGTAATTTAAGTATACACGGACCTAGTCTTGTTTAGCTGCCCTTTAGAATGCCATATACCAGTTATGAAGACCTTCTTTTCATGAAGTTTTGGATGTTGCAGACTGACAACATTCTTTAACATTTAACAGACACAACCAGAAGAGGCAAAGCTGGTATGTATTTAACGCCTACAGTGCTTCATGCTCAACTCCTCAACTGTGGTGAGAAAACCAGTTTCTCTGTGGTCTGATCTGATGTTTCGACTTTCTTACATCCCACGTCAAATTTACCATTCACGTTCTTAAAGTTTATGAGAAGTTGGTGAGATTTTTGCTCTATTCCAAGACATTTGTAGACATTAAGTTAGTTAGTTTCAGGCACCAGATGCATAATGCTGACATACATGAGGTAGATCAGATTTAGACTGAAGCGTGGGCCATGCAGTCTCGAGGTTTTGCATGTGAGCTGATCAGCACAGGATGTCACAGCCTTAACAGCAGTAGGCGGGGTGGGGTAGGGTGGGGTGGGGGGGATGATGTAGAGTGGTGGAGGTACTGCTGCTTTGTCTACCTCGGTAACGTGTGGGTATGCTGTCTGTAAGCAGAGCCTGGCATGGGGGGGGTTGGGGTATGGGCACACAGCTGCCACATTGACACCAAAAGCGTCCTCCAACAACCTGCTGAAGATGCATATGTCATGCTAGAAAGTTTTGGAGTTGTTGATTCTTCATGATAATGGCCATTTCTGTAACGCACGTTTTACACAGTTGAAGAGGTTACATGTTTAATTTTATTTATTTATTTTTGCATTTTGGTGTAGAGTAGTTAATATATTTAGGTTAAACCGATAATGCCATGTGGTAACACCTAAAATGTA
This sequence comes from Enteromius radiatus, assembly GCA_032357445.1. Taxonomy (NCBI): domain Eukaryota; kingdom Metazoa; phylum Chordata; class Actinopteri; order Cypriniformes; family Cyprinidae; genus Enteromius; species Enteromius radiatus. The sequence continues at coordinate 9,612,039 of JAUCMS010000105.1, forward strand.
TTTTAGGTGTTACCACATTACCTCTATTTTCAGACCCACGTACAATTGTGTACTTGTGTTTACATTAATATTTGACACAATGCATTTAATATGTACTTGCATGTTTTTACATTGCACATATTTAAAAATACCTTTCTGCAAATACATGTGTAATTATTTTCTGTAGTTACATTTGTAATTACATTATCGATTCTATAACCCACTCTTAAACCTATACCACCAAACCTGTCCATTATAATTATTTTTTTTTGTTCTCCTCTAGTTGCTGCTTCATTTGCAAACCTAAAACTTTATAAATAAATAATTATTTGTAAATTTGTCATTTTTACCACAAAGAAAAAGCCAATTTTTAATGCATAACATATAAGTAAAGAGTGTCAGAATTAATGGTCTAACAATAATGCTTTTTAATATTACGCAGTGTTTTGAAAGAGTTAAATGATTCTTTTTCAGTGAAAGCCTGATGTGTTAAGAGTATGACGTTGGGATTTGATTACTTGAACAGCACCTGGCATCTTTTCCTGCAGATTTGAAAATGGACTTTTTAAAGGAACAAATTCATCTACAAGAGCCGCTGAAAGCAGCAGAAGTCCTTATGGAAATTAGCACAGTCACTTGGGGAAAAATCTTTAGTGACTCAGAGACAGAAACACCTTGGAGGGCGAATAGAGTTTTCAAGTTTTAGTTCATGAGGCAAGTCTGCCAAAACTCAAGTGGAAATTTTTCACATTAGGTTTTAGCTTATGTGATTGGCTGGTGATGAATATAACATGCTACAGTACAGGATGTTAGTGTGTGTTTTTGCAAAAATTTATTTTTATTATTATTATTCATATACTAGGCCTATTTATTTACACATATTCCTCTCTAGGAAAAGAGTTTAATCACCTGCATCACCCTACAGGCCTACACCCTAAAATAATGCTATGCCATGATGCCATCAAAGATTCTCTTGCTTGTTCATGCTTTCTCACTTAATAGTTCTTCTGAACTTTCCTTCATTGGCTCTTTTAGTTTCTTTAGAAAAACCACTTGCAAAAACAACAACAAGAAGTCTAAAGGAGGTCCGGGCACATCTAGTTTGACCAATTATTAAGAAATATGACAACGTGGTGTGCTGAAGGAGCTGGAGCTAAAAAGTAAAAGGGGAGAACCGAATTAAGTGTTTTGTTTTCTTTTTTCTTCTGTTTTTCCCCTTAAGTACAGAATGTTTTCTAAATCCTGCGCCACCTGGTGGAGTGCAAAAACGAGTGAAAACAGTCCTCTGACATGACAGGCGGTGTAAGTTACGCACCCGGTCTGTATTTGTACAGTGTTCGCTATGTAGGTTAAAAGTGAGCCGTTCTCCAGAGCGTCCGTTTTGTACTCCTATTACAAACATCACAAAGATCACGTTTAACCTCTGAATCCTCCGTTTGAAGCAATAACAATGACTCATACTTTTCTCATTGTCTTGCTTCAGAGAACACAGAGCGGACTGGAAGGCAGGACGCCGAAATGTAAAAATATGACTCCTTTTTTCATAACCCCACCCCTTTAGCACCCTCTAAACCTATCATGAACTAGTTTTCGAAACAGCCCATTTGTTGTTGTCATTGTCTTAAAGTGTCAAGGGAGCTGGTTGATCATTATCAGAGAAATGCGGTACTCTGTGTTCTGTTTTAAGAGTTCAGATCCGCAAACCGAATGCAACAAAGATGCGCTTATGTTTTTGTTGCCTTTAAAAATATATTATGTATTTCTGAAGGCTTACATGTTGTGTGGTATTAAGGTTATGTACTCTCACTCCTCCAGATGTAATTAGGCGTTAATCTCAGGGAGAAGATGTCTCGAATCCATTCATTTCAACGCGTGCTATTTCTTCCTCTCCACACCTTGCCTCAAATTGTGGCGCAAGACTAATTTCTCAAACGGCCTAAATCCTTTAAGAATCGCGCTTGTGATATCATGCTCTCTTGTGGAATTGGGATTTGGAGAAATATGTTGGACTACATTTTCATGCCAAAAAGAGTCTTTCTTATCATTTAGTGTTAATGGCTTGCTACAACTGGGATTAAAGATGAATTTTTGAGCTAAACCAGAGGAGTTATTATTATTTATTCTCAATTACGCGCCATTTAAGTATTAACTTTGTCAGAGATGTTTCTCCTAAAATACACAAGAGAAACAAACAAGAGACGTGTTGTCACATGTACATGAATAGATCAAGTCTTAGAAGACTTGATCTGATAAGAAATTATTGCTTTCATTCTGAAACGTCTTACTTTCTATGAGATTGAATTGAGATATTAAAGGGCTCTTATTCATTTCTTTTTGAAGGTGCATGGTCAAATTTTAATATATGCTACCATTTAGATTGCCATTATATATATTGAGAAAATATATACAGTCCCTGACAAAAGTCTTGTCGCTTATCTATTTTGTAGAAACACCTGCTATTAACCTGACTTTAAATTAA
>JAUCMS010000105.1:9614596-9650713 GCA_032357445.1 Enteromius radiatus
TCTTGATTAGAAATATATTTCAGCGGCACTTGAGGTCAATTTGTACACAAGCGACAAGACTTTTGTCAGGGACTGTACACATAGGCACATAGCTATTTAATAATGTAAGTAGGTGTACTTACATTATTAAATATGTGCCAACATTAAGATGTTGTACACAGGTCTAAATCATATTTCATTCACTGTTTTTTTAAAGAGTTCTCATTTTGTCAAAGTGAGAACTGTCCACCTGTGCAAGGTAGTAGCAAGGTAGGCCTAACTCTGAAGCATGCCTTATTAAAATGTGAGTTTCTAAAGCTTTAAAACAAGCTTTTATCCATCCACCAGTTCAACTCTCCTGCCACTGCCTGTCTGTTAATGTACCAAATCTCTTTATTTTTCATCACTGTTTAAGGCAGCTTTTTTTCATAGCTTAGGCTACTGCTGGATAAAGTGAAGAGTTTGGTTTGCCCAAACATTTCTTAAATCACAGAACTCAGGATATCAGGAAATCCAATCTGGCCGAAATGCCTCAGTGGAATATCCATTAGGCCTGTGGAGGGGTGTGGTTCTGTGTTGCCTATTTTTGGCTCTTTCCCTCCATCCATCAGAGGGAGCAAATGGAGTGTAATCCATGATAACATGGATGCAGGGGCTTTTGGCCTGGATGAAAGCAATTCCACCCAGTCCAGAAATCAGCCCCTCTAAAACCTGATTTTACTTGGATGGTATCCAACTTTGACCAATTCTAAAAACCCAAGAGGTAGATAAACACGTATTTCCAGAAATGTTTAATAACATATCAATTTACATGGGATTTTGGGAGAGGATTTGCAGTAGTATATTTTGGTGGGTGAGTTATAAAATCCTTACGAAAATACATATTAAAAAATGTATTCCTAAGTGTGCTCAATTGGAAAATCTACAGCGGATCATTTTCTGTGCGTCAAAGTTTTATGCAAGGTTTAAGACTGCAAAATCTATCAGTTCAATGTTGATGCAGATTATTGTATAAGGGTATCACTTCGTAAAACACATGATCAGAGTTTAGATGTGAAACAGAGGGCATTCTCTGTTGCCAGGTAACTCACGATAGCTGGTTGGAACAAGTTGTAATACCAGCTCTCTGGTAATACAGCACTGTAGCTAATTTCATTTCCAACCTTATGAAGAACTTCAATATTAGACATGCTGACTGAGAAAATTCAAAGCACTTAGCTTGTTTGTGATCATGTAAGAGAAAAGTTTTTCTGCAACTGACTTAAAAATTAGTGCACAAGCATCATCTATAAGTATAAGGGCATTTTTTAGTGATCTGTTTGTGCGTTGGGTTAAAACGAATGTATTGTTCTTCCACTTAATTGCAGCTGGAGTTCCAGATGGCATCAACATATGTATTTTGCTCTGGTAGTATGGACCCAGCCACCCATCAACACTCTTGCGCTGGATTTTAGTCTGACTCCTTTAAACCGTTCTGCTAATGTTTACACAAACAGATCAGCCAGAGTGCTCTTTCTGCATGTTTGCTGCTATGTTGAGAACCTATGGGAAGAGTGGTGTTAATCATCGACTGTGAGGGATATCAGCGCAAATAAGACATAATTAGCCCAACTGGAGACTCATACTAATAGAGATTCCCATAGGGACCCATATGTAATTATATGGAGTTCATTGACTCTATCTGGTGGTTTTATAGTTGCGCCAGTAGGTGGCGACAAGTGACTGGCATTGAGTGAGTCATTTGAATCGTTTACTCAACAAGTTCATTAAAACCATCCAAGTGGGGGGGGGGCTATTGACAAGCTATTGATAATGGATCTTGAAGTACGCCTTGGTTTCGATAATGTGACTGCATTATTGATCAAACCTCTTGGAAACGTTGATTTCGAATGTGATGTTTACAAATAAATAATGGGTTTGAATATCTTGAGAGTATGATTTTTGCATAAAAAGTGTATAGCTAAAACCACTTTGGTCTCTGCCTGACCTCAAGAGAGAGGTGGATAGTTTATCTGTATGCAAAAACAGAAGTCATGTGTATAAACCAAGGCTAAAGTGAGCTAGAAAAGCTAACCTTGTCTTGATATTCCAGGCAAATCATGGTCAAGCCAGGGAGAAAGAAAACAGTGATTATCCAAAATCGCAAACTCAAATCAATGTCAGATGTGTGCTATGTTTCATAAGAAGCGGCTTGTATGTTAGTTCTGTACAGCTGACGATAAGCCACCTTGTCTGCTTAAGCATTCACTTGTTTTATTAGTCCCTGCAGACAAATTTGTCTCAGTAAAACAAGGTTTGTGTTACAAATACTTGGATATTCAATAAATGAACTGATAAAGGTGTTAAGGAACACTGTTTTCTTTGAACATTACCACAAACCCACTTGTAGCATATCTATTTTTTTGTTTTCTTTTTCAGTATTTAAAGTACAAATAAGCATTGTGGACCTTATACACTTATTATATAGTGTTTAGAAAGAGTGAACTTTGACTTATAATAAATGAAAGAATTCAGAGGGGATAAACCCAGCAGTCTTTAATGCATCCAAGTACATTAGTGAGCACAAAAGGTCCTTCAGGAAGACTTTGCGAATGAGACAGCGTAATGCATGTTGTAGCAGTGTTTCCGATGTGAGCACATGAGTGGAAAATGAGCTTTAACTAAGCTTGTAAACATGACCATCTCCTCAATGGCTTTTAATCAGCTTCGTGACTGTCCTACTCCAGAGAATTAGATGAGAGATCTTTGCAGCATAAGTAATGCTTGCATACAGATACAGATACTGTACATCAGTAAGTGCATCTGCAGTGCTGTTTTGAATTCATATCTCTCTACAACATAAATTGTTGTGCACACAAAATTGCATGAGAGGTGATTGTTTAATGGCTGTTATATCATCATATGCCTGTGTCGTGTGCATACACTGACCCAACATTGTCTTAAATTCATGATGCAGAGCACTTCCATAAATGTATGCACACAGAATCCCAGTGTAAATGATGCTGTTATGCTGCTGTAGTGATGTGTGCACATGCTTGCTGTCTCTGTATGACTTATTTGATAAGTTCTGCTTGAACATTCAGCTTTAACATCATTTCCAAATTAACTAAGCTTGAGAATGTACAGCATGTCTGTATTCCGAGCTCAAATATTTGTTTAACAGCTAAAATAGATCCTTTTTTTTTCTTCCTCCCACACTTACCTGTGACTTTTACTGTCATGTTACTGGAACTTAAGACATTTCCACTCTTGATTCGTGAGCTGTTATCATCGCAAATACCAAATTGTGTTGTTTTCATTTTCTCCAGCAGTTATTCCATTATCTTCTCTCTATGTGAGTTCACGGACACCCAAGTCTAATGCTTTTTGATTTGTTAATTTATCACAGTAAGCAATGTTTTGAAATTTGTCTAAGCCCACTTGTAATAAAGTATGCTTGGCAGAAAATATGTAAGGGGAGGGAGCCCTTCTTTAAAATGATGTCAAATACTTGTGAATTACATCAGAATGAATAAATAAGAAGGTCAAACTTGTTCTCTTAAGACTGTGTGAGCGAATGCCAAAAAGAGAAAACACTCAATCTAAGATTAAGAGAGAGTGCCGAGTAAAAACAGCTTCGGGCACTTTCTTTCTGTTCTCTGCTTCTCTCTTCTCTCTGGTGCCTGCTCATTTTGCTCACACACTTTACATTCTTATCATATTAAAAATTCATTTCATCTTGAGTAATGGGGCAAGCTCTGGCTTTTTCTTGTGAATTTTTCCAGAGCGCACATTGCAGGTAGTTTCTCCTTAGAGGCATAGTTCACCCCAAAATAAAAATTCAACCCCTCATATTGTTCCAAACATACATGACTCAGTTTCTCCTGTGGAACACAAAAGAAGATATTCCGACTTTTTGTGTTCATACTGAGAAATTCAGCAGGGCTTGACTGTTGTTCTGGACCCTATTGACTTTTATTATATGGGCAAAAACAGTTCTTCAGAATGTCCCCTTTGGTGTTGCACAGACAAAAGAGACTCCTACAGGTTCGGAACGATGCAAGCAAAGGGTAGTTTATGATTAAACTAGCACTGAAATGAGTTGCAGCTGATATTGACTAATTTGTGAAATTAAGCAATCACACTGCTAATAATGTAAAAAACGAGTTATGAAGCAACATTCTAATACTGAAAAAAGGCAAACGTTGAGTTTGAACCCTGACCTCTCGCAGTGTTTCAGTGTCGGTTTACTGAGCGTGTCAAATAAGGAAATTGCTCTGCTGGCATCTCTTTCGTTTTCTTCCCAATTAGTGCGTTTGTTTTTTTATTAATTTCCTTTGGACTACTTTACTGCAACCCCAGCAGAAAAAAGAAACACAGCGCTGCTGGGACTGTAAGAGTAAGTAAGAAGGTAGTTAAAAAGAAAATTCTCACCGTGTTTCTGCTGCATGGAATGGGGCATGCTGGGAGTGAGGGATTACTCAGCGCTCACGAGGAACCCCTAGCTTCACCACGTCTCAAACTCTGGAGCAGGAAGTGGCACACCTCTGGACAGTCCAAAAGTTGCCGATGGGAGGCAGAAGTCTCTGTTTTTAACAGTCACAGAACTGAAATGTCGGTGATGCCTTGGGGGGAAGCGGAGGACATCCGGAGTTCAACGAGAGGGAAGAAAGCGGAGCAGACTGTGACAGCTCTACAGCGGAACACAAGGATCGGTGGCAGCGGAGCTGGGATTGGCAGGAAAGCTGGCGCACGGCAGAGGGGCTCAGAGATGAGCGTACATGCTGGCAGATGTTGAAGATGCCTGGCTGGATTGGGGAAGGTTAAGCAGGCGCTGGTTCCCGCCGTCTCTTCCGTCTTACAGGCAGTCGGCGGCCCCCAGAATATCCCGGCGAGCCAGAGCTGTCCCTGGTTGGATGCGTTTGCGAGTGAGTGTGTGGAGGAGGATCGGTGTAGCAGAGATCTGAAGCGAGTCGACTGAGCGTGCTCAGCGTTACTGAAGAGGTCCACAGGGCATCGGTGGCACTCTAAGCTGATAGGCCAACAGTGATCTAGCGTACATTGTTTGGTGTACGCTTACTTGGTCCACTTTCCTTGAATGCTAAAATTAAGGGGCGTTCTCCATTTCTTTTTGATGCGGAGGGGGGAACCCTACAGATTAAGTTATCCTAGTAATCCCAGTCTCTCCTTTGCTTTCTGTCTCTCTCTCTCTCTCTCTCTCTCTCTTTGAGGTGAAATCTGAAATCTCATTGAGTCACATGAACTTTAGACCTTGCGATATCCCCATTAATATGGAGCATCTCTTGGGCCCTGGGACATCTGTCAGATTACAGTCTTTCATATACAGCTGTGACACATTGTTGTATAAACTCATCTTTTATACAACAAACATTTCAGTGTCCTCTAGCATTAATCTACCTAAGCTCATCTCGATCCACAGAGCTGGATATTGCTCTTTATAACTCATCTAGCAATGCAAGCTGATATTACATCACTCCAGATGTCACATTTCAGATTCACGACAAGCATCTTGACTGCATTGGATTGAATACTGGACAATACTGTATAACACTTTAAGGTGCTTCACTTGAAAATGAAATCGTGTCATCATTTTCTCACCCTCATGTCTTTAAAAACTGTGTGATTATTCTTTCTTCTGTTGAACATGAAAATAGTTATTTAAAGCCAAGTTTATGCTGCTCTTTTCCATGAAATGAATTTGACCAAAGCTGTCCATCCAAGAGTTTCTGTCAATAATGACTAATGTCCACTCATATGCTTTTAGAAGATTTGGAATAGAGAATCATTCATGGTTCTCTTTTGGTTCTTTTTGGAGATTTGAAATCCTTTGGTCCTCATTTATTTTCAGCAATCTTATGGAAGAGAGCAGCTCTAAATATCTCCATCAGTGTTCCATGGAAGAAAAAAAAGTCATATGGGTTTGAAATTACATGAAGGTGAGTAAATTTTTTGGGTGAAATATGACTTTAGTGTCACCTTTCCAGCATCTTAAAGACACTGACCTTTAAGGACTGCGAAACAAAAGGCCATTTTTTATCAGCCGGGGTCCCTGATGGTACTCTTGGGCAGAGATCTATAAATAGGTCTATATATACTATAATTATTTACATTAAAAGGATAGTTCACTGTGAAACAAAAATTTTAAGTTTATCAGCTTACCCCAAGGGCGTCTAAGGTGTAGGTGTCTTTTTTTCTTCATTAGATCCAATTTTAAGATTTTTAAATCAAACATTGTATACAGTCAATCATATAATGGTCGGTATAGGGACCCTTCTCCATGAGAGGAAAAAAAGACATGCACAGACAAATCCAAATTAAACCACACCCCATCATTACCATACAATGATGGCCTAAGACATGAAACAAGTGTTTTTTGTGAGAAAACGAACAGTATTTATATAATTTTTTTTTTACCTCTTGTACACCACCATGTCCAATTGATCTGAGGGCGCGCATACACGTCATCCACTGGACGCAGGTCTGGCTGCAAGCCCAAAAAGTGATCTCTTACGCGAATACGTCACTCATTGTTTACACAGATATTTCGGAAGTGTTACCTTTCACTGTGAATATCTAAACATATTTAGACGTACAGGACATCGCAATGGACGACGATTTTGATTAGAATACGCCAGAGCGCGCGCGCACACACACGTCATGCACCGGATGCGTCCACGCCCTCAGATCATTTGGACATGGTGGTGTACAAGAGGTAAAAAACAATATAAATACTGTTCGTTTTCTCACACAAACCGCTTGTTTCACGTCTTAGGTCATCACTGTATGGTTACGATTGGGTATGGTTTAATTTGGATTTCTCTGCGCATGTCTTTTTTCCTCTCATAGAGAAAGTTGCCTATACCGACCGTTATATGACTGACTGACTACAACAGTTTGTCTTAAAAATCTCAAAATTGGATCTAATGAATTAAAAAAGAAACCAACGCCTTAGATGCCCTTGGAGTAAGCTGATAAACTTAAAATTTATGTTTCAAAGTGAACTATCCCTTTAACAAGACAATTATAAGCTTATTTCATTTCTTCCTGGTACTTAGACATTGCAATGTAGTAATGCAATATTTAAAATAAATAAATAAATATGTTTTCTATATCTAATTAAAGTTATCTACCATTTATTTAGGCTATTTAGCAAATGCTTTTGTCAAACTTGTTGCATTCAAGTTACTGTTTGAGCTTCAGAAAAATGTCTAGTATGACAAAAAAGCATTTTCATACCAATTTATGTCTGATTAATACTGAGAAGATAAATTTGATTGTGTTCACATGTGATGTCACACATTTTCATTAAAAGCTTACACAAATGACAAGATGTCATCTCAGACATTGTGTCCAAACACTTTAGTGCCTTATACAGAGTGCAGTCAGTGAGATGTTCTCTACGGCAACATGCTAGCAGAGACACGCATACAATTTAACATTTGAGGCCCGAGATGTTTCCAGATGTGCTTAACTTAAAACACCAAAATGTGTTCTGACATTTGACATCACTTTCTGATGAATGTGTGCGTATTATGCCTTGTGTTAGTAGTTCTTGAATATCTGACCTATTTCTTTAGATTTACTCTCTTGACTGAATGTTACATCAAATAATTATATACGTATATGAACACAGTGTGTATGTGGGTGTTCTGGAGTCTTTATGTTAGGCATGAAAAATATGTCATTCTGTGAAGCCTTTGAAGTTACTGTTTAAAAGACAAATGACATAAAAAGGAAACTGCCACAGATACTTCAACAGATTTTCAGAGAGTTCTAAATTGCTTTGTTGCAACAGAACAAAACAGTCCGGTTCATTTTATGACTTGATAAAATATAAACCTTTCAAAACAGACTTAAGTAATATATATATATATATATATATATATATATATGCATATATAAATGTGTGTTTATTCACTGTAAAATATTAAATTTAAACAGCACAACAATCAGAAAACTTGCCACGACTGTGGAAGGACCTGCTTCAATAAAGCTCCCAAAACATCCATAAAACAAATTACAAATTTATTTCATTATTTCTACATTCTCATAGATTTTTTTTTTACATATTTAACACTAATACCTGCTTCAAATATGGTATTCCATATAAGCCATTAAAATTCCTTAAATTCCAAAAATTCCATAATGTTTAGCCAATAGTTTAATATCAATTCATCATTTCTGATTTGATTTTGTAATTTGCGGTTTATTCTGAATTTCTCTCTTTCCCCCAGTTTTAACTGTGTGTTGTCATATTATAAATAAAATCAAGTCTGAATGAGAAAAGTACTTCCACAACAAAGTTTGCTGGAAGAGTGGACACTCACAAGTGTGCTATTTTCTTGTAATAAGGGAGATGGTGAACAAAGACAGCAGCAGTCATTTTGATCTGCTCCTGATAAAATTGTTTGCATGTATCCCTCTGTTTGCCCAGGCATGGCTGAGTGACTTTTGTGGTTCTCTCAAATTCCGAGGTGTCTCATTATAAACACCATCTTTTAAATATTTTATCTCCTTATATAGATGTTGTGTGTGCACACTGCAAGTCTAGAGACACTAATTAGTGCTGTCATAAACACTCCCACATGCCTGGGTGTTCACTTCACATCACACAGGGCGAGTGGGCGGCGCTCCTCCCTCTGAGTCTCGATCTCAGACAGAAGGTTTGGCAGACTGTTACCAATGACCTTTATCAAATCATACAGTAATGAGTTTGCTAGCTTATGGTAATGGGACTTTGCTTCAGCATTATAGGGAAACTTTGGTGCGCTTTTTATTGTTCTAATTCAATCAAAGAGACCCAAAAATGAAAATTCTGTCATTTACAGTACTCACTCTGATGTTGTTGCAAACCGGTAAGACTTTCGTCATCTTTGAAACACACGTTAAGATATTTTAAATGAAACTCCAGAGATTTTTGTCCCTCCATGATGTCTATGCAAGCATTGTCTATGCAACTGGAAATGTAATCCATATTCTCTATATCAATTCAGTTCAATCTTTATTTGTGAATAAATGCCTAAATCTGTCATTAAAAATCATTTGGATTACTTTTACAATGTCTTTATGAAGTTTTTGAAGCTTCAAAGTCTTGGTTGCTTGTACTTTCAATAGAGGGACAGAAATTGCTCAGGCTTCATTAAAAACATCTTCAGTTGTGTTTAGAAGATGAATGAAAGTCTTTTTTGTGTTATTGTGAGGCTAAGAGAATTATGACAGAAATTTGATTTCAAGAAGAATCTAATATTAGTCTTTGAAGTAATAGTAATAGTAAAAGTTTACTCAGAAATTAAGATTCATCATTTATTCAACCTCATGTCTTTCTAACCTACAGGTATATGACTTACTTTCTTCCTTTTGCACTGGTTTGTTGAACACTTGTCAGAGTCCGTTTCTGAGTTAAAGGGATAGTTCACCCAAAAATTATCCTGACTTTTACTCACCTTTGAAGCATCCTAGGTGTATGTGACTTTCTTCTTTCAGAAGAATCCGGTGGAAAACCAGAAGCAGTCCCGGCGGATGACATACACTGTAAAAAATGTACGTGACTTTTAACTGTAAAAAATGCTACGGTAAAAACCTGTTAAATGGTTAATGGTAAATTGCTGTAAAATTCCCAGATTTCCCTGCATTGCATTTCAAATTTTGTTTGAATTTGATGTATTTTTTTGAAATAGCTATGTTTCTTCTTAGTTTTTTATCATTGGTTATGTTTATTAGGGTTGTAGGTTGTTTAATGTTCTTAGATTAATGTTTATTGCATATTTCAGTTTAATGAGTCTCACTATGATGGTGTTTAGTGTTTGTGTGAATGACATTAAGCACCTTCTATATATGTTCATATTTAAAAGCTGCTTGTGATAGGCTTTGGTTGGTCATGTGACTTTCTCATCACCATCTGCATTTAGTGGTTATCAGTGTATTTTAAAGGTACAAAAGAGATTTCAGTACTTTAGTAAGTTATATCAGTTAATGAAATTACAGTATTTAACTGTAAATTTTGCTTAGAACTGTAAAACTTAAAAGATTTTTACCATATTTTTTAAGGTTGGATTCCAGCAACCACAGCTGCCGGTTTTTCACCGTAATTTATTTTACATTTTACATTTTTTTTACACAACATTGTGTTGTGTGATTAGTGTATTAGAGAGAACAAAACAAAATGCCAGGCATGAATTAGATTCCTCATCCGAGGATTTGTAAATAAAAATGTGGGAGGATTTAGATATAAGCCAAGAGGGAGACTGGTTTTCCTTTGCTAAAGTAAGGAAACATTATTTGCTTTCAAACTACATTTCCCAGAAGCGCACGCGTGATGCATACATCCGCCGGGACTGCTTACGGTTTCAACAGACAGCAGATGTGAGAGAAAAGTGTCTATTAAGTTTTAAAATATTAACTGTAAAAAAATGCATGGATTCACTACAGGAGGACTTTATTCACTTCCCCCGGAGCCGTGTGAGGGACATTTTATTACAAGTATGCGCACGTTAGCAATAGTAATCACCCATTAGGATGCTTCAAAGGTGAGTAAAATACATGATAATTAAAATTTTTGGGTGAACTATCCCTTTAATACAGATGTTGTTGCATTTTTTGCATGAAGGTGATGGTATGAACACCAGTAAAGATTATGGTGCAACCTCACCGGGATACATTAGAAATACTGAGCAGTGTATACAAAGATTCAAATATATATATTTTTTAATAACAAAATCTACTAAAGTTGTTATTGTTTTTTTTTGTGAGATTACGACTAGAGAAACTTCTCAGTAACACAAATCCTGTTCATGGAACTCCATCAATGTCTTTTTGCTGTTAAGAAAATTGAATCGGACAGTGAAACAAATGACCTTATCTCATCACCTGAAGGCCATTTACTCTGACCACAGTCTCTATCCTACACAATTTAAAGGCTTCACTTGGTTTACGTGCTTTCTTGTTTTCCTCGCAATATCCAGGACCAGCTCTTTACAGATTTGCGTGGTAAAATCACTCAGGTGAGTATAATATAAATGGAGTAATGTGCTGAAAGAAGGTAAGGAGAGACAGACTCTCAGACACACTGTCTCATCAGCTCAGTGTCTCACTCTGCCTGCTACATTTGCCGCCTCTTTTTACGTCAGGGGAAACCACATTCAGCTTTTCATTGCTACAAGCATGTCAAATGCAGTTATTCAGGGTATTTTAAAAACTTTTTGGTCATCTTCTCCTTTCCAACTCTTTTATAGGCCACACTAACGGAGCCAAACTTTCAGTTAGAATTGTTTTCAAAGCAGACTTTCAATACATTACTTTCAATTCTTTCAGTTTTATAGTACTATAGTTATTCTTTTTAAACACACCTCACTGACTGATGTACAGTACAGAGCCAACACAGTCACCCATAGCCAACTAAATTATGTATAATATGTATATATATAGAGAGAGAGAGAGAGAGAGAGAGAGAGAAATTAAAATGTGCGCTTTTCTTGGATTGTGAACTGCTTTGGCTTTCATGATTCATAAGCCTAGTAAATTTAAAAAAAGCAACAAATTACTGAGATTGCGCCTGTAGTTTAAAGTCACAAAAGTCACATTTAGACATTTGATCTGTTTTATTGCCAGAGAACTTTGGTTTATGCAGTTTATCTCTTATGCTAATTTGCCGTCTATCAGAATGAGGCAAACAAATAACAGCATTCTGCATCTTTCATGCCCATAAATTGATTCGATAAAGGCCCTGACTTTACACAGTAAATGCAACTTTCTTTCCATGCTTAAAAAAAAATATAACTCTCTAAGTGTCTCCAAAGCAAACACCAATTCCTTCTGTTCTGTGCTTAGAATCAAAAGCCACGGCCGCAGGCTTGTATCTGCTTCTGCTATCCTGATGAATATTTACATGCTTAAACACTCAAATTAGAATTCATTATCTTGTGTAATCTTGGGTTTAGATCTACATGTGCAGTTGTTTGATTAGTTGCTTGAGGATATGGGTTTTGTGCTTGGTTTGTGGGCCTTCTACCTTTTCTCACACTTGCCTTTTGATGCTAATGTCTGGCAAACGATAGGCCTGTTGTGTTTGAATTAGCATCTCTGTTAAAACTGAAAAGATGTTTTTTTGGGGTTTTGTTGTTGTTCTGAAGTTGTGTGATCCAACCTCTCAATCCAGCTTAGCAGCAGATATGCTTATGGAAACATGCTTTCGTACCGGACATATTACGATCAATTATTTAAGAACAATACTGGATTTAGTTGAATGAGCACCTGCACATTAACCGGTTTAATGCAGAAGCTTCACGTAGCTGTGGGATTTTTACATTATTAAAGAGAAAATACAGCACGGTCGCCTTTGTCATTCTTGACATTTCCTGAAACCATCTTTGCTATTTGACAGCATTAAAGATGCATGAGAGGCTTACAAATCCACTCTAAGAATTTTCTTTTTCCTCGAGGACTGAAATCTCGAGTTTGTGAGCTTTAAAAGGTAAAGTAGGTTTATATGTTTTTGTCTGTCACGGTCAGCCTGCTGCGAAGCAGGTCACTGTCACGTTGACATTCTAAAACATGTTCTGTCTTTCCTCCGCAGCTGCTTGAGGTTTATCTCGTGCAACAGAGGAAGTGGTGCGGGAAGAAGAGCGAGTCGGCCCTAACGTTTTGTGTGTACAACAGGATATCCGATGCTGGGAGCGTTAGCCTCGTGTCGAGAGGTGATATAAAAGATAGATTGTATTCTTAAGAAGTGCAAAAGCTGTGTTTTTGTCTTTCAGCACATCTGCTGTCTTGCCATATCGCTCCACGTTGTGGAGTACAGGCGTCTCACTTCAGCTCGACGCAAGTAGTAACACGACTCAAAAAAGTAAAACGCAAAAATCTGGAACCCGTCTCTTATCATACTTGTATACTTGCTCTGTGTACTTAAAGTGTTGGATTTATTCATAGGCGAAAACATTAATTGCTAGTTGACTGACAGCTGGAGAACACAGGGATTTCATGCTGGGGCAATGGTAATTGTTTTCAGATTTGTTTTAGAGTGTCTTTTTGATCAAATTTGTGAGAGAGCGAGTGAGAGAGAAGGAAAGAAGAAGGAGAGGGAGCCAGACACTACTCATGGGGCCCATTAGGAAATTGCCAGTAAGCAAAGTTGCAAATAAGCTGTCACACAGTACAAATGAGATTACCTTTCCAATGTGCCCTGGAACCTGCACACCGGGGGATGCAGAACCAGTCACGGCAAAACAAGGCACAATCGTCTGATTTATCTCAGCGCTTGATCTTCTGGTAGTGTTCTTTCTGCCTCTGTTTTTCATGCATGGTGTGCAAAACAGTTTACAAAGTGCTTGCAGCACAAGTTAATCAGTTGTAGACAACCTCTGAAGCGAGTCGACGTAGTGTTTCATGTCAGGGATTTCACTTATAGTCATCAGTGCTGAATTTAGACGCATACAGAGAGACTTAGTTGCGTATTTCTGTCTAAACTGTTTACATTTACTGCTCTTTGTCGTTGATGAATTGATGGTTCACTTTGATCAGTTGAAGAGTTCTGCAGGTGTCTTTTGCAGTATGAGCACATTTATGTCCCAGAGTTTGATTTTTATTCAAATCAACAGATTTAATCAGCATTTTTTTTTTGCTATATTTAATGCATTTATCTGGATAGATTTTATTATATTATCGTCCTAAATCTAAACTGGAATAGGTCACAAACATGAAAATTCTGTCATTGTTTACTTCAAACCGGTATGAATTCTTTGTTCTGCTGAACACAAAGGAAGATATAATAAAGAAAGTTTTCAACCAGGCTGTTTTGGGTCACCATTGACTTCCATAGTATTGTTTTTCCGACTATGGAAGTAAATAGTGACCCAAAACAGCCTGATTACAAATTGTCTTTAAGATATCTTGCTTTGTGTTCAGCAGAACAAAGAAATTCGTATCTAATGAACTATGATAAGTTAAACTTATATTGAAACATAAATGATTTACTGTATATTCATTTATTAGCAATTTATTTTACACATATTTCTCTCTGTACATTTAGTGATGAAGTTAAAAAATAAAGAAAACAATGTTTTGCAAGAATATATTAGTTCAGCCTTTCTACTTTAAAATGTATTTTTGATTTTATTTACTTACTTAATTATAATTAATTGTAAAATCTATTACCGATTTCACAGTGAACACTGTTTCTTTTTTCACAATTTTTCAGTGTATAAATACGTATTAAGGTAAGATTAAGTCTGGACAGAACCATTTAATAAAGCATATTAAATATAATAATGTATTAGTTTAGCAGGCACTATTTATATTTTAGTGATTTGAATGAGAATAGTGAGAATATTGAAAGCAGAAGCAATTAAATGCACAGAGGTGTTCTTACATTAACACGACCTTGATCTTGAGCACCACAAATTTGCTGATGCTTGTCATAATTTTCACTTGGATGCAAAAATTTGTCTGCCTGTCAAATACGGTGAACTCCATATCGTGAACTCAAGTGTGAATATGTATGAGTCAATATGATGAAGAGAAGATGATAAGAGCCTTTAACTGTGTTTCCACTTTTTTTTATACGCTTGAAATTTCAGGCCGCATCTTTGCCTGACAATATTTCTCTTTCTAAAACATAAGGCTCTTTCAAATGATGCTGACTTATGAGGTTCTAATTGGTAACGATGGGGCGCCAATCACTGCCAAAATAGAAACTGTGCTGATTTAATTGAATTCACTGAATTTACTGTATGTGGGGTATATTTTGTGGCGAGACTGTGCTTTCTTGACTTAAAGTTTGTATTGTGGTGTGACGCATGTCTATTTTTATTTTACCGAAACTGCGTTTCTGTAGACAACCAGGAGACCCTCATTAAATTCGCGCCAAATGTATGATTCTGTCACACCCACAAAACCCCTCTAGTTGCACTGGACCCATTCTATGGGTCGATCTTGTTTATCTTTTGTAGGACCCAAAATTACTACATTTAAACTATTCTGGCGAAGGTCTGATTGAACCATGCTATTCAGATGACGATGAGGTTTATCTCAAACTGTTACCTTTAGAGTGTGCGGACACCACTGTCATCATCATTCAAAGCTATTGTGGTACATTCCCTAGCACGCAAAAATAAAAATGCAGAACCAGAGCACTACTGTGATATTTGCATTGACAGCTGAACATGCAAACTTTCAGATTTGAATGCAAACTGCAGTTGTGTGGTTGTGTGCTGGCGGGTTTGAAGGGCAGGCCGTGTCTGAGAGAGTCAAGCGCCCTGTCGAGTGAAGTGTGAAAGGAGATTAGACTAAACAGATCATAGTCTTATCAGTGAGGTATATTACTGAATAACTGTTACGTACACATGTCTGGATTATTATTATTTCTTGCTGATGAGTGAGCATGCTGCTCTCCCTTAGAAATGCATTGACAGTTTTAAAGAATCTAAATTACATTTTAATGAGATTTTATTGAGACTTGTCTTATTATCCAGATGATATTTCTGAAATTCCATCTCTGAATATACTCCAGCAGCATTGCAGAGGATAAAAGATAGAGTTCATTAAACACATTGGCCCACTGGGGCATGTTGTCACACAACAACTTGACACAATGGGAACCTGCCATTAAACAGCCAAGCGTAGGTTTCTAGAGCAAGTTAAAAAAAAAAAAAATGGTTGTTGTTGTTATTATTCTAATTAATAAACTGCAAAAAATGTCATTTTAATACACATAAGTTAACTTGTTGACTTGTCAAACTTAAAATCTTTTTTTTATTTTTGACCCCCGTCTTCAAGGGTCTGTTCTCCTCAAAATAAAAAGGAATCAGTGCTCTGTAGTGTATGGGCGCCGTCAGAATGAAAGTCTAAACAGCTGGTAAAAAAGCCAAAAACACAATTCTGTTGTCCTCTCACATGAACTGTTTTGTATTTGTCTATTTTTTTTGTTTGTAAACAGTGTTTGATCAGTGCATATTTCGCTGCTGAATCAGGCAAAATATTTTTCTTTTAAGAAGAATGCCATATTATGGATAGAGAACTCATATTTTAGCTGAAAGCAACAGTGTGAGGTTAAAAATTATGGATTTGTTTACATGTTGATTAGTTGTTGACTATTTAAATGCTTTTCAGCTTTTACATTTTAGATGTTTGAACTCTCATTCTGATGGCACCCATTCACTGCAGATGACTCATTGTTGTTGTTCAGATAAAGAAACAAACTCATTTACATCTTTGATGACCTTAGAATGAATAAATTTGAACACATTTTTATTTATGGGTAAATTAGTCTTTTCCTTTAATAAACGTCAATTCGGTGTTTAACTTAAATGGTACATTTGAAAATAGTGAAACTTTAGTTAGCTGCATAGACTTATTCCGCATCAAGTAAAAAATGGAATTGCATTATTTGTAACTTAAATGTAAAGATTGCAGCAGACAAAAAACGAGTGTCCAGGCCTTAATAAACAGTCATGCAACATATGATGAATAATCCTGGTTATTACACTGTTTGCACAATAAGACAAATACAGCCGTTGTGAGGAAGAGATATTGAGTGCTGGCTGAGACTGCCATACATGGGCAAATTTCTGTGACTCTGTGTGTAAGTGTGTGTGTGTGTGCTGCCGGCTGGAATTTCGCCCTCTGACGTCACTGCCTGTTACTCTCCCAGATTTGGGAAAAAGAAGTTTCACTTTAAGTGGGGATTTGAAACTCTGTGATTCTTAGAAAGCGAGGTAAGAGAACTATTAAAGCTTTCGAGGGGCGGCTCCACGCGCGGAAACGCCGAACGCAGGCCTGGGATAACGCAGCGTTGTTTCTGTGCTGGAGCTATACAGCTTGAACTATATTTGACAACTATATGTTCTTCTGTGAGAGATTCGTGCCGTGCCATTGAAATGGAGGGCGTGGGATTGCTAGAAATGAGGGGGCGAACTTTGTTTCGTGTATTTACCCCGCAGCCGAAGCATTTGAGCGAACATATAGAAGGTGTCGGCGCACTTTGAATAAGATTAGTAGATACTTGTTGCATATGAACTTCTGAAACAGATCGTGTTGTTATTCCGAAACATTCTTGTACTGTTGTGTTTCTTTTGAAGAATGCGGAAGTAAATAGGCTGGAGGATTGTAGTGCCTAGAGACGTGGCTTCTGCTTACAAGAGCAAGAGATGTGAAATATTAGCGCTGGCCGTTTGTTTTGCTTGCGATGTTTAATTCAAAAATCAGTGCGACGCTGTACAGCTTATACCGGAGTTTACTGATTCATTCTGTCTGCTTGTTTACCGGTTAATGCATAAAAACATTTACTTGTGATCTTTTCTGTTGACATGGAGATACATAGCCTATATTTGGCTCTAGGCGATAAATGTCTTGACATATAACGTTACGGAGGCTTTTTAAAGATGCAATTTACAGATCATTCAGTATACACTTATAATTATAATTATACATTTATAATTGAAACAGCATTTTATTGCTTAAAATATTTATTTAAAATGTCTGATAGTGTTGAAAGACCAGATGCACTTGTGGAAAAAAAAAAATATTTTTACATTATGTGATTATACACACATATTTCAATCTATAATAAAGTATGCTTTATGCAATTTAATAAAATCAAATGAAATGTAACATGGCAGATGTGTAACTATATACTATATATATATACTATATATATATGTATATGTGTGTGTGTGTAATGGCTCAATCAAAATCAAAATATGTATTTACACTCATATTGCCATTATCAAAACCATAGCATGAAAAGCTCAGGTAATTTGAGTGCGGGCTGAAGCAGAAATAGCTTGATGATTAGAACATCATTCTGGAGGATTTGAGCCTGTTGCATCTGCTTTTAAACCACAATGTGGAGGTGGTTAAGATGCTCTCTCTATTGACGGTTTTTAGACAATCTTGTGGCTCAAAGTTGAATATGCAATTTGTTTTGAGTTGTGAGCTTTATAGCTGCCTATTGCAGTCAGACTTCAGCTAACTAACTCTACCGTGATAATACGGTTTGTTTTGTCAGCATGGCTCTGTCATTCCTAAGTTTAATTGCTGAAATGGAATGTGTTTCTATTTACTATAGAAAGAAAGGCATTTTTTTGGTAATGGTTATCTTTTGGTAAAGCATGAATCCAATGCTGTAATCTAAGCATTTAGTCCAATAGAGATTGGTTCTCTATTGTGTGTGCAGCTAATAGTAAAAACACAATTCATCTCTCCTGAAAGATATTTTCTTGTCAGAAAAGCAAATATCTTCATTTCAAGTCAGCCAAAATGTCTAGAATACAGACATTGTTCATCTTAAAAGTAGCTAAGTGCTAAAATATTTATCTGTTTCCTTACAAAGACGACATTCAGAATTCTACTTTGATATGAATCTCTAATCAATAACATCAAGGCCTCCCAGCCATCAAACTGAATATCTTTGCCACCCCCCACCCCCCACCCCCAGCCTCCCAAAAAAGTTTCAACTCCAAACTAGATCTCAACCAACAGCAGGAATTAAAAAAGAGGACATGTCTGACAGGCTAGTGATGCTTAAAGTAAAAAGATGAATCCTTCCTTTGAGCCTAGTCTACCATGCTCACTCCTTTGACTGTCGTTTTGCCATTAGCGCAGACTTTCTATGAATATTGACTCTGTGCCGTATAACTGTAGGTTACTGTTGGATCAAAAAGTGTTGTGCCTCTTTTCTGTTGCTATGGAGACTCTGTGATCAGGTGCTGTCTGGAACAAGAGTGACAACTGAAAGTTATAAATACACAAAGAAAACAATTATAGTGAACGTGTAATATGGATCAATGTTCAACCGTTCGGTCCACCAATTAAATCGAGATAAATAAACACTGACTGCATGATTTTCAATGTATGTGTAATCACATAATTTGAGCATATTTTTAATAACTAATATTTACGTGAAGCACCACTCTGCACTTATGATCAAAGGACATTTAGAAAGTTGCAGAATGGTTCCATTTTAAATAAATACTATACATTTGAACTGTGTTCACAAAAGAATCAAAAAAACAGGATTGAAGTCCTCAAAAAAATATTAAGCAACACTGATAATGTTCTTGAGAACGAAACCAGCATATTATAATGATTTCTAAAGAATGTGACACTGAATGTATTTACTTTAAGTGATGGCTGCTAAAAAATAAGCTTATGTTTTTCTTTTTTTTTGACATCAGATAATATTGTATATTTGAAGCTTATTTTTACATTTAGTTTTTGTTATATATATTTTTTTGTGTGTGAAATAAATATATATATATATATATATATATATATATATTTTTTTTTTTTTTTAAATAGATTTTTATTTTTGATATATCTTTTAAATATAAGTATTAGCCAGAATTATATATTGATTTATCTATTTTTTTTACTAGTCATTTTTTGTTTGAAAAACCAGCTACCAAATTTTAATTGTTGTACAAAACCAATATCCCAGCACGGCTCTGATTAACTATGGCCTTGAGCGTACAGCCGAATAAGATTCGATTTTACTTAAATTAGTCTGACATTAATGCATTCCATCTGAAACTCACATACGATGAATTTGCTCGACGGGAACTGTAATTTGAGATGTGTTTCAGTATTGGATGAAAAATTCAGTACTCTGATAAAACAGCTGCATGTCGGCTCTATTTTTCACTGTTGCGCTCCAATTTCCAAGAGTTAGTGAGGACGGATCTGTGTAGTTTAAGTACACAGGAAACAGGCATGTAGGATGAGAGGTGGATGAATGAGTGTACAGTGACTCTGTCCTTTAGGATGTGGTGTGGAACAGGCTCCGGACTGTGAGACGGATGATGCAGCGGCCGCTCGTGCGGTTATGATTTACAGCAGACTTCTGCTCGTTTCTCACTGCACTCATTGACACAGCAGTATAAGGAACACTGCCCGACTTAAAGTTCATCTGCACTGTGACTTTGATCTTCCTCTGAACTCTGGGTAATCAAGCTTCCTCACATTCCCTTCAAGTGCTCGCAAGGAAAAAGACAGATTGCCACATTAGCATACAAGGCTAAGAAGACACCTGCAGTCGTAAAAAGGACACTCAGTGTTTTAGCCGGGGATCGAAAGAGGAAGGAGCGTGCAGATAAGAGGAAGGACAGCTGAGACGTGTTCACACGCATTTAGAAACATGAGCGTTGTATGCTTATTACCACGGCCGGACAGGCCTTCTCGATTTATGTGGATTAAACGCTGTTTCTCTTGTCCTAGTTGTGATTGATGAAGTGTTTTGAAGCACTATCTTTCTCGTTTTCTGGAACCTTCAACTTTCCTTTGGTCCACCGTCTGTTGACTACAAAATAAGAATGGATTGCCTGTATCCGCCCTTTTGTAGTCTTTGTCAAATACAGGCTCCTCTTAGTCACGGCAGGTATTGCATTGACCCCAGGCAAGGATTTTGTCTTTTGGAAAAGTGTTTTATTAAATTTGAAGGTTTTGGACCGCACTTACTATCAGTACTAGTCAGTAGGGCTTCATGATATTGGAAAAAATACAGGAATTTTTACCAGCTATATTTAGAAAGAAGGAGTATTCGTAGTAAGTAAGGGTAATTTCATCACCTTTTTTTTTTTCTTTTACTCTGCATGAGTTGGGAAAAACATTCAAAATGTATGTGTTCGTACTTGGGTTTGGGTTTACTCTTTACAAGAACCAAAACAAACCTTCTTTAGTAACCTTCGAGCTGAAATGAGAAACACTGAACTCTTAATTTGACAGCTTGCTGTGAGTAAAAATAAGTGCTGCCAGTTTCAGACTTTCAGACTCGATTTTGTACTCTGTGTTCATTTATGCATGCAGTCAATGATGTCAGTGTTTAAAACAGCTCGACTGACATGTGTATAAATGCTTTGTATGAAAATGGGGATGGGAATCGTTCTCATGTCGTTCCAAACCTGTAAGGCTTTTGTTCATCTTTGAAATACAAATTAAGATCTTTTAGATGCATTCTGAGCGCTCTCTGAACCTCCCATAGGCTCAGAAACATGGTAAGGACATTGGTAAAATAATAATCCATGTGACATCAGTGGTTCAACCGTAACTTTAAAAAGCTACGATAATACTTTTTTTGAGCAAAGAAAACAAAAATAACTTTATTCTATATATACCATTTTGATGAGTATTATGTAAACAATGTACGCAACGCATGGTAATACATTTGGATCAAAGCATAAACAATGTAAACTATTTCATTGCTGTGTTTTTTGAGCCTTGATCTTGTAAGGTTCTTTGTTGTTAGAGGGATGGTCAGATCAAAAATATCTTCATTTGTATCCCAAAGATGAATGAAGATCTCACAGGTTTGGAACCAGGGTGAGTAATTACTGGAAGAATTTTCATTTTTGGGTTAACTATCCCTTTAAATAAATCACACAAGGATGTATTGAAATAACAAATTCACTATATCATGCAACTCTTTATTATTGTATATTGTTTTTCTATTTTTAATGGCAGTGGGTTAATCGTTTAATACAAGAAAATGGAAAACTTAAATGGCCCTTGACAAATGATTAATCAGTAATCCAAAAATAAGCTTATGAGAACGATTAGGTCAGATCAACTCGTTGTTCTGACAACCTACGGACTTGATTTTAAAAATATATCTTTTTGCACATCCCTAACAACGGATAATTGTTTTTCTACACCTGGCTAAACAAATGTGTTGAAGCTGTGCAAACCTCTCTGACCTGCTATAAAATTAGTTCTTCAGGTGCAGCAAGATAATGAAACAGCTTTATGAAACAGGCCTATATATGACAATATTACTGACATACAGAATACAAAAATCTAATTTGCACTCAGTATTTTTGGTCTTGTTTTGCATTAAGAATATCTAAACATCCTTAAAATACAACTGATTTGCTAAGAATAATGTTTTTGCATGCCTTTTCTTCGCTGTTGTAGTGTGTGCTTTTTTGTAGTTGGAGACAATTTAAACAGTTGAAAGAAAACTATTAAAAGCAGAGTTTGTTAGCACAATCTTAGGAGTGATGATCTTCTGGCTGTTGTGATTCATCCATCTCAGATTTTTTGGATACACGTGATGTTCCTTGGAATGGCAGTGACATTTGCAAATTATTAAGACATTGTATTAGTCATCCAGTAATATAAGCTTTTCCATGGCTGAAGCAGAGGACAGAATAATATAAAAAGTCAGTATAAAAGCATATTTAATTTAGTTATGTTTATCATAAAAAGATATACTTATCATACCAACATACCAACACTGAACTAAAAAAGCATTTGTTGATGCAACCGTGCCATTTCAACTTCTTTCGAATCAAACTGGAACTCCTCGCCTCTCAAGGATGTCTCTGTATTCTGTGAACTGCTGCACAAACCTTTAAAAACCCATAGATATGAAGCTGGATGTGTAAAATGCTAATATTCATAAGCAAACATCCCAGTATATTAATATTGTTTTGAAGTCATAACGTGATGTTCTTCAAGTAAATGTGCGAAAATTAGGAATAAAAGATGTCAGAGTTTTACTGCCTCTAGTGTTCGTTATGTACTTGTTGGTACGTATTTCGTGTTTCACTAAAAAGTGCACCAAGGTACGTTTATGCCATGAAACCAGATAGATTTTAGAATTGGTTTCCATTACTAAGGGACACATCATAAACATATGCAAAAAAAAATGATCAAAATCCTGCAGTTATGTGCTCAGTTGTGGGTTTGGCCGGCCAGTGCTCCTCTGAGGAGTGCAGGGCCAGAGTTAATTAGGCATCTTTAATCACCTGAAGTCGCTCTCTGACACCGTTTAACCCCCTTGTAACTGGGTTATTATTACTTCTAAAATCCCCTCTGTGGATTCAGGCATGAAAGGGCTATTTTAGCTCTGCTAAGTGAAACCCTGTCGAAATGCACAAGAACCCCCCCCCCCCCCCCCATCCAGAAATAAAGAAAATCCTGCCTCCTCTGTTCTAACCATCATTTGCTTTTTGTGGAATCAGTGAAGGCTTCTGTTTTGTATAAACAGTTCTCAAGATTAGATATTCAGGGCCTGAATATGTTTTAATTACATTTGCTATCTTTATGATTATAATATCACGGAGCTCTGCTCTTTACGGGAGGCAATCAGTGAGATTAATTTCACGATTTGAGGAATACTGTTT
Organism: Enteromius radiatus; assembly: GCA_032357445.1. Classification (NCBI taxonomy): domain Eukaryota; kingdom Metazoa; phylum Chordata; class Actinopteri; order Cypriniformes; family Cyprinidae; genus Enteromius; species Enteromius radiatus. The sequence continues at coordinate 9,637,687 of JAUCMS010000105.1, forward strand.
ATTCATCTATGAATGTAAGTTTTGTGCCTTTCAAAATAAGCTCTGCGCGACGGAGCTCTATGGCTGGAAACATCTGCACATGAGTGACCCGAAGCCAATTATGTGTTAATGTGTTGACTGCTTTATAGGGCCAAATCTGCTCTTGTCTTGTTGTACCTTTATTAACCAAACTCTCAGCTACAGTTTATCAGCAGAAGATGTAAAATGAGTCAACATTCTCAGAAAACACATTGCTCTTTTAAAGAGGATGCTGTGTTTTTCCCAAATAGCTGATAATTATAATAATCATCACACTAGATGGAATACAGGGTTACTCGTAGCTCTAATAATGATCCCGGTAAGAAATGTTTTGTGCTGGAAAAAGGGGCTTTTGATGTGAAATGGATACACAGTTTTAAGACTTTCGAGTGTGGCAGTACCACTTCGCTGATGTGGATGGAGCACTTGATGCTCTTGATCATCAGTTGTAAGTTTAATATAGACTTTCACATGCGTACCTGATCATGTCTGTGCAGTCATTCTCAACCGTTTTTTGTGCTCTAGTGTGCTTCTATTTTGTGAGTCTCAATGTGCATGCGCTTGGGTGAGTATTGACCCATATTAAGGTTGATCTCTTGCTTACAGAAAGCTATTGTGGCACAGGAGGATGTTCTCAAAAGGTGATAAAGGAATACGGGTGAAATGCTTTTGTTTTATTAAAAGCTACAGAAATAGGCTTCCTGGGTGCTCCGATTGATTGAGTGCCACCCTGATTTCCATGTTTGGTCAGTCCCTAGAGCGGAGAACAACCATTCTATTGCATTGCTCAGTGTGCAGACAAAACAAAAGAGTGATTCCATGCTGACATATCTAAAAAGCATAGTTTATCACTTACTCAACTTCATTCACAAACAGAAAAGTGGATTTTATGCTGACTCTAACAAGAAAATCTGTCATATTTTGACTCAAAATCTAAATATGGTGTCCAATAACTATTATTAGGTATTATTTATTGATTGATTTGATTTAATTTTCTCTTTTTTTTGCATTTTTTTTTCTTTTTTTTTTAACAGTTATTTATTTTTGCATTGGGACAATTTCATTGCAATAAAGTGGTAGATGGTAGTTTAAACTGTCAAGTGCCATAAAGCACAAAAAGATGTTAAAAGTACACTGCAAAAATATATTTTTTAAAGATGTTAATGAAACAAAGAATTAGAGTTATCATTATTTGTAAAAATGTATAGCAACTGTGAACATTGATTTTAAATTCAAAAAATATAAATTATTCTAAATGAATAATATAAAAAAAAAATTCAGTCTGGTCTTCTAGAGATTTTGACTCACTAAACGTAAAGACAACTTTTTTTATTCATTGAACGTTTGTGTGTTCATGTACGTTTACTCTATATTTTATGTGTTTTGTGGTATGCATTGATAAAATGGTTGTATTAGAACAAATAGTATGTTTCTTATGTGTTTATGTGCGTCAGTGGCATAGCACTGTATGAGGGTCTTGTGGTTCAGTTTTTGTTGTCTTCTCTGTAGACATGCGAGAGTACTTTTAGATACTGTGGTTTGTTTTATTCTTAGACACCATTGTAAGTGTGCTTGTCCCCCTCTTAAATAACTCCCAGCAATTACCATTGTTATTCTGCAAATGGTACGAACCACAGACTTGGCTTCTACGTGCCTCTGGCCGGTGAGAAAGAGTGGCATTCCAGACCAAAAAAGCAAGCCGAATCAAATTTTGCCCCCAATCTTTCGCCTATTTTTATTTCCATATTTGGAAATGTTTACCTCCTCATGACTCCACAGTGCAGCAGGAAGAAGCACTATGAGTCATTTTAACAGCATAAGGGCCTGGCTGTGGGTCCTCCTCACTGAGGGCTTCTCTAGTCCATAGACACACGGATGCTGTGAGTATCCTCTTCTCTTCTGTTCTGTTCTATAGAGGTTGTGGATGTGTTTAGACATGTTAACCATTCTGCAATCCTGTGGCACATTGCTCTAGCCTATTAAAATAGTTGTGTTCTTCATAGCGGAAGTATAGCTTAAAACAAATAATAAATAAACATTTATAGACAGGCTGCTGTTTATGGCCTTCATTTCTTGGGTGAATTGTTGGTAGGAGCCACCTGAAATTTTCCTGGACGCTTTGAATTACTTGTGTATTTATTTATTCCTACAGTTATTGTAGTTATACAGCTGATATAGAGTGGTACAATTACTATAAAGTGACTTTTACTTTGCACAGCGTGTGTCTGGGCTTTATTTCAATCTGTAGGTTTAAAGAATAACCTTCAGTAGGTTTAGAAACCCTTCCACTGTCTGTATACATATACATGTCCTTCCTGTACTGTCAACCAATGCTGGATTTTCATTGAAATGGAAAATAAGGTATTTCGTTGTAATGTGTGCTTTGTAATTTGCTCAGAGGTGGCATTGCCTATCATAGGTACAGTATGTGACTCTTTTCTTTGTTTGGTAATATTTGCTGAGGAGATGTATTTGTGGAATGTGTTACTCATGGTGTGAAGAACTACTGACAATTATTTTGAGCTGTATTGCCTTTAAAGGAAAAGCACAGACATGTGGTTACGGGACAGTTTATTTGCATTAAGCTGGAATGAATTTGTTCAGGCAGGACAGTGTGTTTCTAGGTCACTTTTCTATTGGGGTCTCAAACTCAGGCTACCCATGGACTGATAGGGGCCGTTGTCCGGCAGGGTTCAGTGGAGCAGAACAAATAAAGATGTTTTTACAATCATGAATTAGAACTAAATACAGTTATTATGCATAGACAGAGCATTTTTCTGAGTTGGGCGTCTCATCTCTCTCATGCCTAACATACTGCTCTGTGTGTTTAGTGGAGTAATGACGCATGAGATTGTAATTCTTTCCTTGGGAGCTATATTTTTCTCTTTGAACATTAACCCATTATCCATTAAGAGACCAGAAACATCACAATCTGGTTTTAAAGCACTGGTTATATGCAAAACAATAGTAATATAATAAATAATTTTTATGTTTTGTATGTAATACACAAACAAACACAAGAAACCCTGGAGCGTAAAACCATTCTTAAGTAGCATGGGTGTATTTTTAAGCAATAGCCAAAAATGCATTGTATCAGTCAAAGTTATCGATTTTTCTTTTATGTCAAAAGTCATTGCAATATTAAGTAAAGATCGTGTTATAGATCATAGATATTTTGTAAATTTCATACCATAAATATGTTACAATTTATTTTATGATTAGTAAAATGCATTTCTAAGGACTTCATTTGGACAATTTTAGGGGCAATTTTCTCTAATTGTAGTTAGATATTGTGATATTCTAAGAAAGTATACATCAGTAGGAAGCTTTTTATTTACCATTCACATGATGTATTAATCTCAATGACAAAAAAATGTATGCTTGTGAATGGTTTTGTGGTCCAGGATCATATATAATAACATAACATAACATTAAAAGAAAGAAAGAGAGAAAGAAAGAAACAAAGGTTTGGGCACTTTATTATCATTATTATTTTGTAAGGAGCCGTCTGGGATTTTGTTTTGTTTTTTGGTCAAAAGCTGTTAAATTCTTTAAGTTAGAAGGGGTTTCAATTCTTTTTCTTGCAGGAAGGAGAATATATTGTGGCAAAATGTTGGGTTTCTTTGTTTGGTCATGATAAAGCATATCTCACAGTCACCTCATCTAAAATAATACATTGTAGTTTTACGTCTTAACCCATTGGAATTTTACCTTCAGTTGGTGAAGTAGATCAATAGGAATGTCTTTAGTCAAAGTACTGCATCCCACCACTTTTTTTTCCTGACCGCTAGTAAACCAACAGTTTAGTTGTTTACACCTTCACATTCCTCTGCTACTACACCACAGCAGTGGCAGGGAAAGGTAGACCTTAATGGGATTTTCCATAGCCGTGAGGTGCGATATACTCGACTTTAATGATAGAACGGTGTGATAATCTCATTAGTTTTTGCTCAACAGTACTGAAGGGTCTTCATATCCAGTGCTGGTTGGCTTCGGGCTAAGTTTACTGTAAACTCTTCAACACTTGTCTTAATTCAGTTTGGAGCCAGTGCAAACAGCAGCTGAAGCACTTAGCATCAGTCAAAACATTTTACTATTCATGAATCATCGTTCTGTTTTATGTGAACTCACTGAAGTCTTTGTTAACTTTTGTTTTATTTATTCATCCCCCAAATGTGTGATGACTCATCTTGTTAGGTGATAGTTAACACTTGAATTTTGTTTTCAATTAATCAGAGGGCAGTAACAAGTGCTTCCATTAAACGACATGTCGGATCGCCAACTTTTCCTTTTAAAAGGCTAGGGGATTTGTTTTAACAGAAGACCGGAACCTCCCTCGTAGTGAACTGCCTTGTTGTTTAGCTCTTATATTTTACGAGAAATGAATCATTTTTTTTTTTGTGGCATACTGTAATATGGATTAAGATTTGAATCTATGTGCGCTTGCTTCTCAGCACTGGCCTTTACCAAAATATTCTTGTCTCTAGTTTCTGGTGTTTGTTTACGTAGTGCGTTGTCAATTTGAGAGAATATCCTGACAACATATAAACTTCAGGATTGACTAATGAAAGCAATTAGAAGCCTGGGCAGATTGCAAGAAAATGAAGTTAAATAAGTGGATGATTATCTATTTATAAAAGGATTCACACTGAGGGTTTGATTGCATTCTATTTATACATGCAGAGTTTTATGATTGAAGGTTAAGACTTTTTTAATGAAAGCATTAGCAGGATACTTCAAACATTTCTTTAGCGGGCTTCTTTGCGGTAAAACCAGTGATCTTATTTTTATTTGGGGCCAATGAAATATTCCCTGAGAATATATTCAGTTTTTATGAATAAAGAATTTAAATGAAGAATTAGATTAAATTTGTCAACGTTTTATTTTTTTGGATGTTAAGTGATAGTTTGGAAATGAAAAGATGCGTAAAGGTTAAAGCTGTGTTGTACTAGCATTCAGCTTACACTAAACCCTACCTTAAACCTAACCTATAATGATAAAACATTATTAAATAAATACAATGCATTTGCTGAAACAACTATGCCATTTGAGCCAGCTTCTACAAGCATTTGAGCTCTTTTATCGTGACTTGTGGGACTCCCACCCATGCACATTATATCACAAGTGCGGTGTTGTACCAGGTGAGCTACTGAGCAAGTTTACTATCAGAAAAGTTATATGAAACTGATGATGTGATGCATCACATCAAAATTGACACGATTATTTCTCATGGTAAAAGTGTTTTGAACATAATATTGTGCAAGGAGCCATGCAAACTGAAGAAATGTTCCTGTTGAAGAAATGTTGTTCCTGTTGCTAGTGTTTTAATTCTGTCAGAAACTGTAGGTGAATTGTATGTACAGTACTTTTTTAGTACTTCTTTAGTTGGTTTGGTTTGGTTTGTATTGTACGTGGCCTCTTGTGGCCTATTTACTTTTCCTGCATTATTTATTAATTAAACTGCATTTGCTTCATATCATGTCTGTTTTGGACTTTTTAATATTTAATGCATACTATATGGGACTATGCAGAAAGCAAAAGTACGTAATCACAGATTTTGAGCTTTGAAAGCCTATGAGCCCATTAGCACTTTTTAATCTGTCACAGAGCCACACAGTCTATAGGTCAGATTGAAAATGCCAATATCTAACAGTAATGTTATCATTATGTCCCCTCAGCAAAGGCGCAGTTTTGCGATCTGCCAAAAAAGGCATTATCCTGCACCTCTGGGGGCTCAGCCTCAGCCCTGTTCTTTTGGTATCAGAGGTCACTGGTAGATTAATTTCTTCTGACGCACAATCTGTATGTTAATGGAAGCTCGGGCTCAAAAGGTTGCATGTGCCAGACTAACAGATGCCATTTTGCTAGTCCTGTTATTTTGTTATGAGGCTTGTTGGCTTAAAAACAGAGCAACCAAAAAGCCTAGATTGTGGCCCCAGAGGAGAGGTAGATGTTGGCCTGTTAAATGATAGCTTGCTGAGAGACGCAGCTAGAGCAGCAGATATTTGTTTCTGCACCAGCACCATGCCAGCCATTCCTGTGCCTCATTGGCTTTAGGATGGATCAGCGGGTATGGGCCCATTTCAGGAAAACATTTACAGGCTTAAATCACAAATATGGAGCGCTTTAGAGCTAAACAAAGTGGCAAATTCTCTGCTTTGGATGTAGCTGTGGAAAAAAATTGGAATCAACCACATTTATTTGTGTGTGTCTTATGGCTTTTCAAAAGATGAAACTCTTGAATACTGATGATAACTGCCCTAAACGAACTTAAAATTGATATTCGACAGAAGTAGCCCATGGCAAGTAAATTAATTATACATAACATTTGATTTAGATAATATCCTTCTTTAAAGCTTATTATTAAATATTTTTATTTATTTCTTATTTTAACTTGACTTTTATACAAGTCACTGTGTTATCTTGCTGATTTATTAAATGAAAAAAAATTAAAATAGTACATACTCAATAATAATGGGTAATCATAAAAGTGCATTATTAAAACTTTTGTTTTATTATTAAATATTCTTAATTTAATTTAATTTTGTTTATTTCAAACAGACTTTTTTATAAAAGCTATTTTTATCTAATAGTTTTGATTTCTGCCTTTAATGCATGGTTACATTAAATTAAATCATAAATGTAAAAAAATAAAATAATTATATATATATATATATATATATATGATTAAAATAAACCCTGTCAACTAATCTATAATTATATTGATGATAATAATTGATAATTTATTGATTGATAAATTAATTAATAAATTATTTTTGAAAAATTCCACGTATCTTTAACCAATATTCAGTCATGCACATTCTGTTATGCAGTTCTGACATAAGATATTCTCCAGTGGCCTGTTTACTATCCAGTCAGCTGTGGACTGGTTTCATGGTCATCGAATGTTGTTTTTGAAGTTTTATGTGTGCGTGTGTGCATTGATTCGTTTAAAGGTATTTTCAGGTCATCTTCAAAAATGTAGCATAAGAGTATGAGTCATAAATTAAGTTTCTGCTGTCACTCTCCAATTGCAAAGTTAAAAGTTAACATTGTATTCCCAAAAGTCTAATCTTTGGATTGATTTAAAAGCCTCTTAAAGTGCAATACTAATAGAAAGTGTTATTATTACAAAGTACAATGCAAAAAAGACTGGAGCCAGAAAGAAATTAGAAAGAGCTATAATGAGTTATTAAATTGAGGAGCAAAGTGTTCTGAGGTCTATAGAGAATAAAAATGACCCATTGAGTCGCCATTGCTAGCATTTTAAACTAATTCTCCATCCATTATTGGCTTGCCATTGAACTTGGTAGGGGTCTGTCTCAAGCACGGTGAAGGAAAACGTGGAAAAGGGTTTATTGTCTTGTAGAAAAAAAAAAAAGGATACATTTGCTGAAGTCATGCTAAGTTAAAACCTTTTCATTGCAGGACAATGTTCTCACCTCGCAAATGGAAAGTCATAATCAATGTTCTGTTAAAGGCTGTTTTTAAAATCTCCACAATGGCCAGCATAATCACAAGGAGCATAAACAAAATCAATTAGTCGTTATTCATTAATTAGGACCTATTGACTGCACTAAAGGATTTGTCTTGTGCTTTAACGTGCGCGTAATGCATCTCCCTACTGCTTCTTTACAGAGAAAGTGGTTCTATGTAAAGACTAAATAAAGCCTTAACATGAAAATAATCAGGTTGTTGTATCTGCCAGGATTTAGTGCTAATTTCAGGTATTTTGAATCAGTCTCTTTCGTCTCACACTATAAAACAAACTAATTTTTTGCTCATGCTGAGTAAACTGCTTTCGAGTAAATCAATTTTTATTATTTTGGACATTATTGCAGACATTTATAATTGATTAATCTTTGCTGAAATTTTAACATGGCTAGTTTTTAACAATCCAGTGAATTAGCTTTACAAATAAGGTACTTTTAATTTAATTTAGTTGAACTTTTAATCTTTTTTTTCTGTTTTTATTTGAAAGTTGATGGACACGAAGCAAACTTTTGTAACGTAGCATGATATTTGCGGGCCAGTCATATTGTACAGATATACACACCTGCTATGCACTCTTACCACAAGAGGATGCAGAGTATTGTATTTTGTGTTTAGCATGGTCTCTTACGGAGACAAGAATGCTGCTTGGCTTCCTGGCTGGAGCTGGCTGGAGCAGGCAGGCCCTCTCTCTCTGACCACAGTTGCCTCTGCACATTGAACGTGTTCCCCTGCTCACGTGGCTCACAGCCGGGATTAATTGCCACCGAGCCCTCTGTGATCCAGGAATGCAATTACCTACTGACCCAAATCATCTACTTGGCAGGAAGTCCTTATCCCTCACACCGTGCTGCCAGCACCTGCCAGTAGATACTCCTCTTTCCCCTGCCTCTTCTTTTTCTTTCTCTCTCCCTCATCCTGCTTCACACAGCTGATGTCTGGCAAGGGATGCTCTCATCAAAAGCAGCTGCAAAGCAATATGAGTAGTCACGGAATATGTAAAAGTTACACAGTTTGTAGTAAGCTATGGGACTCCATGTGTTACAGTGATTCTACTACAGGATGTTACAATAGCAAAATCAATCACTGTAAGTCATTCAAGTGACTTTTATGTGTTTTATATATATATATGTAAGTGTAAGTGTATATGTATATATATTATTTACAGTATGGATTATTTACATGATATTGCAAAATCATACATGCATTTATGTGTATTAAAAATAATGAAATTAAAATAATTACAAATATTTAATAGAATAAAATATTCACAAACACACACACACACAAAAACATGCATTATTTATAAAGGCTTCATTTGTTTGATCAGAAATACTGTACAAATAGAAATATTGTGAATTAACGTCCTTTAAGGGCAAGTCTTCAGTGTCATACAGTTACTCACAAATCATATTAGTGAGCCGATTTGCTGCTAAAGTGAGAGAGAGAGAGAAAAACATGAATGTTGACAACAGTTGTATTGCCTAATATTTTGTTGAAACCGTGATACGTTTTTTTCTTCAGAAAAAGGTTTGAGAAAAACATTTTTTTTTTTTTTTGAAAGAATGTTAAAAATCTTTATTGTCAGTCTTGATCAATTTAATGCATCCTTGCTGAATAAAAGTAATAAAATAGTAATAAAATAGTCATTCTTAAATAAATATTGGCAAATCATGAGTGATTAATTAATAATCATTCAGAAGTTTTGGCTGAACTGACCTAAGTAAGGATTACCATATGATTCTGGGCTTCCCCTGGACTCTCAGAGGGAAATGATTCACAAATGAGATGATTTGTTGAGGTTAATAATGTCATTTGTTCTTTCCCATAGCCTCTGATCTTCACATACACCGATCTGAACATTTTGTCTCGAAACTATCTGGCTCGTTTCTGAATGTGCATTGGAGTCAAATGCAATGGCAGGCTTTGAGTTAGTAAGAATTGGCAGTTGCTATTATTTTGTTTATCCAAAGGGAGTTTTGAATGTACGTATTTGGTAATCACAAGTGTCTCACTTTGCTGGACCTTTCTGTGACTGCGTCAGTGGTCCTCATCTATAACCTTTGTAATGATTTCATATGGGAGAGTGAGAGTGGGAGTTTTCATTCAATAGATGTTCTCAAGCCGTTTCTTTTGTGCTGTTGTGAAACAGAATACAAGAGCCTTGGCTAGAATCCTAGCTGTATCATCAACGACGACAAACAACAATCCTTCAGTTCTTTTAATGTTAATGAATGAACTAAAGTAAGAAATATCTACTGTATGTGCCTCAGTCTCATTTTATAGAGATCAAAGGCTGGGAAATTAGCAATGGACAAAAGCCATTCACATGTTCAGCCATTGTTGTTGTTTTCAAATCATTATAATGCATTAAATCCAGACTGTGAATTAGAGTTTATTTAGTCTAATGCAGATTTATTTAGCTGAACATTGTTTTTATTTTTTTATTTTTAAATCTGGGAATTACTCTTGTGTCCAGTTAATAAAAATTTTCCTTTCCACATATTATTAATGTAATAATTAGAACATTTAAATACAAATAACAAATACATTACAGTATGTGATTTCTAGTAATACCACCATCTTATATAATTGTACTGTCTTAAATTTGAATTTGCTTCCATTTAAAGATGTATTTTACAGAAATATGCCATCTAGCTAATCCATTCTAGATGACCATAACACACCGACCGACAAAACTAATGATATGGTCACTCCACTACACGACACATGGTTAAACGAATTTCCAAAATGGAAATTTTGTCATTCATCACTTACCCCCATGTCGTTCCAAACCCGTAAAAGCTTCATTTGTCCTCGGAGCACAATTTAAGATGTTTCTGATGTAAACCAGGGGAGACTTGTGACTGTCCCATTGACTGCCAATCAGTTACCACTGTCAAGGTGCAGGCTGAATGCTCCATCTGCCATCAGTGGTTCAACCGTAGTATTATGAAGCTACAAGAAAAGTTTTAGTATGAAAAGAAAGTTTATTTAATGTTTCGGCACTGTAAAGTCACCGCAGCATCATTTTGTAGATCATCCGGTGGACCCAATCAGTGTACAGAGTTCTGTGTTAGACAAAAATGGAAAGATACGCTTGATATGTACAAATCAAAGCATAAATACATGTACAAGACTTTTCTCCACCTTGACAGTGGCAATTGTTTGGCAGTCACAAGCGTCCCTATTTTTGCCCAAAATATCATTTCAAATCCATTTGACCCTTTTTTTTTTTTTTAAATACAAAACAGAAAGTTTATCAGAATGTCTGGCTGCTCTTTTTAATATGGTAAAATTAATGGAAACTACAGACTAATGGACAATGAAATATATTCACTATATTTCAAGTATTCTGAAACCAATACCTTTGTAAAGTTTATTGGTAACACTTCACAATAAAGTTCATAGGTTAACATTGGTTAACGACATTTGTAAACATGAACTAAAAATGAACAATACTTCTACAGCGTTTGTTAATCTTAGTTAATGTTAATTTGAGCATTTACTAATGCATTATTAAAATCCCAAATTGGGTTAGGTAACATTAGTTAATGCACTGTGAACTATCATGAATAAACAATGAACAAGTGTATTAACTAACATGAACAAAGATTAATAAAGACTGTAATAAATGCATTTTTTTCGTTCAGTTTGTTTATATGAACTAATGTTAACAAATGACGCCTTATTGTAGCAATTTATTTTTGCATAAAAAATTATCAATCAAGTCTGACACTTTTTCATGCACCATATTTGAATTTGTGCAAGTGCAAACGAGAGGTATGGAATAAAAGTGTAGGTCCAGTCATCATCCAAAACTCTCAAATGACTCTTAAAAATCCACATGTTGTATCGGGACTCTTTTTAAATGTTTTTTTTTTTTACCACCCCCATTCACTATTCAGTCTCATTGTGTATGTTAATATTTGGGTGAACTGTCCCTTTAATGTATTGTGTTGAAGTTACATCATCTGAATTCAAAAACTTCACAGACTTTTAGCTTTGTTTGCATGTTGGTGTAATCTGCTTCTGATTTCTGTGCTTGGTCATACTGAGGTAAATGAGTCAGTAATGCGGCACCCCAGAGAAGAGCGGTGAAAGTAAGATTCCCAGTGTAGCCCCACTCACCAAACGTGGGCAGAAATAGAAGACTGTATTACCGGCTATATTAGGGGCCATGGCTGTTCTGTGCCATTATAAGCCTAAACCCTGACAAATAGGATTAAGCGCACCAAAAATACAAATTCTCATGGATAGAGTTTTATATTTTCAAAGAACTCCTAACTGACACATCATTGGATAGATTGGGATGATCCGAGGTATTCCAGCGAGAGCTAAGAAGGATCATACTGAATCCAAAGAGCTCAGCAGTAAAAGCCTTTTTCCTGGGGTGCTTGCCTGTTCTGTTCTAAATTTTTGGCTAGAAAGAGATGCGAGAGGGCGAGATTACAGCTGTCCTGCAGCTCCGCATGGATGATGTTTAGGACCAGGGCTTCCTAGATCACTGCCCTTGACAAAGCTGGTCAATTGCTCGTTATGATGAGATATATCAATGTCCTATTCAGGATAATGGAAAAAAAGAGAGGGAATGAAAACAAACAACAACAAAAGGTCAAACAAAGGGTTTAATGCATTGTCCTGCGGCATTAGTGGCTTAAAAAAGGTCTGAAAGCATAGAGATGCCATTAAAAGGAGAGTTGAGTTGGGGGGGTTAGAGTGAAATTTATTTGTTGAGTATAGCAGCTAAAAGCATAAAAGCTTGGATTGTACTCCACACATGTGCATTTGTTTTCTCTGTTGGAAAAACATTGATGACTCATGGTGATGTTTTCTTTTATGCACTCATTCTGTTTAAGAGTATGAACTGTACAAACATTCGCATGTCCCATGTATCAAAACCATGGCAACTGTCGCTCACAGTCATCCGGATATGGGAGCTACTGGCCAAGTTGGAATGTTAGGGTCAAAAGATGTTAACATAATCAGCTTTAAGTAATACCGTATTTGCACAGCAATGGCGACACAGAAGCTGTTTCTGAACCAAAGGATGCATTTATATGGACTGTTTAATGCTGCCCAGAGGCACTGTATTTTATGCAAGTTGAGGAAAAACTGAAAGCTATGACAGAGGTTGCATGTACTGTAGTCTATACCAGTTTTTTTTTTTTTTTTTAAATGTTTTTTTTACTGCGCTACTATTTTACAACTTAATTTAAATCCACCACCACCACTACTAATAATAATAGATTTCGACAGCATGAATTTTCATGTGAGATTAGGCTAAATGTAATATTTGATTTAAGTTGCCACATATAGCAACAATAATTACAGCATATAGCAGTCCAGGGGCCCGTTTCAGAAAGGAGGTTCAAACAACTCTGAGTTTAAACTTGAATTCTGAGTTGATTGACCCAGAGATTAAAAACTTTTCAGAACACCTGATCTGAGTTAGGTCAATCAACTCTGAGTAGACTAACTCAGAGTTAAGCTTGTACACCGCGACTATGAAAAGGCT
>JAUCMS010000105.1:9691323-9708895 GCA_032357445.1 Enteromius radiatus
TTTGTAAGACATGTTTCTAAAAATTCTTAAATGTCCTAAATTAGCAAAGGTCTAGTCCTGGCTTAATCTAATTCCTAGGTCAGTTTGTAAATTGGCTCCAAAAGGTTTGAACTTAACTCGCAATTCTGAATATTTTAATGCCATTACACTTTATTTTTAACAAAATGTTAAACCAAGTTAATTTGAAAGAAATACAGAACAAGAATTTTTATAAATTTGATCCGAAAGAGAAAATCATTTACAAATTTAAAATGACCTTAAGATCAATATTATACTTAACTATCATTTTTAACATTAAATAAATAGTGATGCTAGGGTTTAGTTTTAATTTTTTTTAATTATTTTTTTGTCAGTTTACATATGGGTAAGGTTCATTAGTTATTGCTACATGTAATTAATGCATGAACTAACATTTAACTAGCAATGAGCAATACATTTTTTACAGCATTTATTAATGTTCAAAACTACAACTGTTCATTATATTACCTCATGACCATTAACTCATTTGAACAGCTATAACTTTGCATTTGAATAAAAGTACATTTTGAAATAAATAAGAACTGAAAATAACTCATATTAACAAATGGGACCTTATTGTAAAGTGTTACCAAAATATGATTCATTCATTTATTGTTGATTTTATGATTTTTCATGGTCAGTTTGAAAATGTTTTGTCTATTTACATTTTTAAATCAATACACTAATAATTTATTCCTTATTTTAAGTTATATGTATTAATTATATTAACCTTTAGAACATGTCTTTAGCTAATTTGATGGATTATGTCTGTGGTTATTCGTTTTAGTTTAGCATTAATTCTAAAACCCATGAGAGGATCGGATAGTCTCTTGGTGGTGAATGTGTGAGTTGTTTGTATGTAATCACTCCACACAATGATCTTATCAGAACTCTGTGTTATATGTGAGAAGGTTCATATTGGCATCGTGCAGGGGACCCGCAAGGGTCGAGTGTATCATTGTTGGCTCATGTCCAGTTGTTCAGTAGCATGTGATGTTCACATTCACTGGAGGTCTTGGGTGGCACATTCCATTAGAGCAACATGGCCCCAGTGTCACTGTTAAGCCCCTGATGGGTGGCAGGTGCCAAGAATGTGTTCATCTGCTGTGCCAACTCCCTCCCCCGTCATCTTTCTTTTGCCTCGCTGCTCAGGCTTTTAATGTTCGTCTCATTGTCGCTGTCTCCGATGATATTCCTGGAAAAAGAGACTGATTATGATGTATGTGCTGGAGTTTGTTTGAATGTCATTACTAGTAATTGTCCCTTACATGACAAAATGCTGTTATTTAGTTACATAACATGGCACTGAATTATTGCTGTATTTTGTATTACCATTAGAGATGTATAGATAATTGTATTATCACTCATTTTAGTGTATACTGTTCAGTGTATGTGGGCAGAGCTGATTTTATGTTATTTACACAGGAGGATAACAAAGAAACACAGGAACTAGAGAGTGAAAGTGTCTCTAATCAAATCATGACAAGGTTATTATTAATAAGGATAATTAGGAAAGTTTTTAGAGTTTATGTGTACAGTAGCCTACATAACCATCAATGTCTCAACTTGCCAGGTTAATATAATATTAGCATTTTTCAGTGTGACTTATTTAACGTCAGACCTAAATCACAGGATTTTTTTTGTTTTCATGCTCACAAAGGCTGCATTTATGTGCTCAAAAAGCATAAAAATTATAAAATATAATATTATTACAATTTATTATATATTATTTCAATTTCTTTGATGGCATATCTGAATTTTCCGAATCATTACTCCAGTCTATAGTGTCATGAGGTCCTTCAGAAATCATTCTTATAAACTCATTTGGTGCTCAATAAATCATTTGTATTATTATTAATGTTTAAAACTATTGTTCTGCTTAATATTGTTGTAAAAAAACAATGATAGGTTGTTTTAGGATTCGATGTATTGTTTAAAAGAATAGAATTTATATAAAAAATAATATATATATATATAAAAGGCCTTTTGTTCTGACTTATTTGTCAATGTAATGTATCCTTTGTTTTTCATCTGGAGAAAAAAAAGAGGAAAAAAAGGGCAAAACTAACTTGTAAAAATTCCCCATATTATTATGGAAAGTTTATGATCATAGAAAAAAAAAAAAAAGAAATTTAAAGAATGCATTATATTGAAGTGAACGTAAAGGCTTTTTAATTTTTACTTAAAACTTATTTTACAGTTTATTACTATGATAGTTTTTGTGATAACACTTTACAATAGGAAACACTAAATTACTATTAACTATGACTTTACCCTCAATACAGTACTAGCTAGTAGGGTAGTTGTTAAGTTTAGGTGTTGAATGATTAAGGTTGTAGAATAATGTCATGTAGAATAAGGCATTAATATGTGTTTAATTAGTTCTAATAAATGGCTAATGTTGTAGTAATATGCATGCTAATAAACAACCAAGAGAGCCTAAAATAAAATGTTACTGTTTTTGTTTATGTTTGGGAATTTTCTTTTTTGCAGGAAATATATACAATATGAGATCTGTTTTGCGTACGTGAAGATGCATTTGAAATGATGAGAATTTCAGATGTATCAAAACCTAAAGATTTCGTCAAAAATTACACCAAATCCCTAGAGTACCTTGATGTTTTCATGATCAATAATTTGTTACATAAAATTTAAAAAGTTGCATCCAGCCAGACAAATAAACCCAACAAGCCGTGAAGCTCATATTTTCATGCATACCTGCAGAGTTGCATGAGTTATTGATTACTGATTACAGACACATGGCCCCTGGGCATTACGTAAATATGGGTGAAACCACATAAATACCCAAAAGCGTTGCGATTTCTTTGCAGTGTCTACCCAGACAGGCATTTTTATGCTCTCTGGACATCAGCCAAGTCTTAGCTAACGGCATGCCCTTTGGCATTTTGTTAATTTTTTTTTTTTTTTAAAGAGTATTATTGGGAATTTGTTACTGCAATAAAAGTGCTCTTTTCTTGCATTAATTGGCTGATAGCAGCTCTGTCTGATAGGGGTTTTCATGGTTACAGCGTGGGCTTTCTGGACCCTAAAAAGCTTTCTGATTAGAAATGTGAATTTAACTTAATCTCTATGGTGAAAATTGTATTAATTAAGTTATTCTATTTTTAAACATTTCACAGAAAATAAGAAAGATAGAGGACCTTGAGGGCTTATTTTCTGCAGTAACCCTGCTGCTCTGCTGCTGGTGTGAGAGCGACAGAGACCTGCCTTTGTTTCAGATGAAAAGCGATGATGAGATTATTGGAGGGAGTTCTCACACGTCTGTCCCAGTCAAACAGGCAGCACCGAGCAACTTATCTGAGCTCACTTTGTCCCATTTCAGTGTTACCGCAACTTAAGAGTCGACAAAGAGAAAAATACATCCAACCAATGTGCATATTTGTCATTTTGTGGGTTTGCTGTAAACACTAAGCCATACATTTTTAACACGTTGTAACTAAATAATACAAAATACATTTTTTATTCAGAGTGACATTGCAAATGCTTCATTTAGTTCTGTATGATTTCTAAACACTGACTGGAAGCTTATAGAAACTAATCTGAGCCGCGGCGCAAGTGTCTCTCTCTCACACAAAAGTCCCTAGCGGACCACCTGTTTTTCAGTAAATGATCGAGAAACACTATGGGTAATTTCTTTTTAATTCAGACCCACGCGGGATCATAAAAGTATGAATTTAGAAGCAATAACAAGAATATAAGTGCTGGGGAAATTTGATAACAAATATAATTTCATTATTTCTACCTTTTATTTAGCAAGGAGGAACATTTCCTGTGTCTTTTGATGTAGTTTAAGTATTACAGAACATGTTGTTTTAGTAATAATATGAAACAATAATTAATGAGTTGCTTTGTAGGTGATATTTCATTCCAGAACACCACATTTATTTATTTAATTTTTTTTGCTGACATTCTTTTAATTATGAAATAGTTCATTAAAATGATCTTTTTTAATTTTTTTATTTTTTTTATGGGAACTTTCTAATCTCACTGTTACACAGAGCTCAGAGAGCACAGAGGAAGAGTTTGTACACACACTTGTGTCACGCTAGAAGGGCTCCCGTGAGTATTGTGGTTCACACTTCTGCAAATTTTAGGGTGTCTCTATCTAAACAAGGTGCTTGAAAAACAGTATCAGACCTATATTATCCAATATTTGCCACAGGAAGTGGATGTGTTGCGTAATATCTCCTTTATGCTTCTGTGTATTACTGCCAGCTTGCAGCTGCTTATGACAAAGTGAAGACAAGGCTAAGCGACATAAAAAAAAAACAAAGCAGATGAAATCCAGTCAAGGCTGAACGAGACTCACAGTGACAAATATGTTTTTGTTTGTTTGTTTTGTTTATCAGATATTAAGATACTTATGGTTTAGTTTAGTAATAATACTTATTTATTCCTTCAGAAAGTGGCAAATGCAGCCTTAAACCTGAATAAAAGTGTTTCTTCAGACACTTTGACTGTTGCATGCCACCATACAGATTTTGTCATTTAGTATTGACTAAAGTACTGCAGTTAAAGTGTGGTCAGCCATATTTAAAGCTCGCCTGTTATCACTGTTCGCTGCCGTCTGTTGTATTCAGTGCCATGACTTCATGTCTGACTAACCTCTTGACTTATTCTGAGCTTCTGTCTGGAACATTTCTAATTGAAGGCTGAAAGGCAGATACAGAACATAAAAGCTGTTTTAGGTCCTGTATCTGCCCATGTGCTATTGTGTGAGAAAATGTGCCGGAAGATAGTGTGAGTTGAGGCCTTGAATCGAGGGCAGTTCATTAGGCCTCTATTACAGCGGATAAGCCCAATTCCTTGGCAAGCTAATTGACTTTTTATTAATGGAGATAAGTGAACGTGTCAATTATCTGAGCAAGGGTACTTTATATTAAGTAAAGAACATCATAGGAGATAAAGCAAACAGTAATAGGGAATCATTGTAAAGGTGTCTCGTCAAAGTGAGGGTTTGTACAGGGCTAATGAGGTTTTTAATGCTGATGTTCACATTAAACTAATCTGATGGGAAATGTGGAATAACCTGAGAGAGTGTGTGTGTGTGTGAGTGTACAGCTGCATAAAGTATGCAAACTCTTTACCTGGATTTCTGCATGAGATCGTCATGAAAATGTAAAAAAAAAAATGCTTGTTTAATGAAGGCGTAATGCACATCCAGTAAAGACACTCAAGCATACATTTGATGGTATTGTTCTATTTGTTATTTGTAGACTAATACAAGACACAGCTAATCACGTCTAATAATAATTAGAAAATCTCTCTTTCTTTCTCTCTCTCTCTCTGATATATAGAAATATCCCCCCATTCTAATGAAATATATTTTTATGTATCTTAATACTGTAATGTATCTAAATACATTAATGTAATGTAATTAATCTCACACACTTACTGTCATGTTTTTCTGACAAACCTGTGTCACTCTGCTTTGCCCACTAAATAAATAAAGAATATAATATCACATAAATAAAATAGGCATTCAATTATAATATACTGTATTATATTATATATTCCCTCACCAAAAATATTACAATCAATTTCTCAAACAAGCAAACAAACTAATGAATGTATTATATTATAAATTCTCTCAACAAAATATTACAATCAATCAGTTAGTCAAAAAACATATGAATACATACATTTTATATAAAAAAATAAAATAGGCATTCAGTTATAGACCTTTATTACCACTACATCTTCAATTCTATGCGATTCGATTCAATTGTAAACTTCCTTACAAAAATATTACAAAAAATCAATTAAAACTAACAAAAAAAATCAATTAAACAAACAAATTAAAAATATACTAATTTTATATCAATTAAATAAAATAGGCATCTAGCTATAAATATTATTTCCCACTACATATTATATTATATTATATTATAAATCAATATATATATATATAAAAAAAAAAATTAATTAATTAATTAAATGAATAAATAAATAAATGTGAGAGACAGATTAGAATCTGGATCATGCTATGTCTTGGTCTTCTTGCCCATACACTTGTCCCTGCTCTATTGTCTCTATCAAAAAAGTGATATGATCTTTTATGTCCTGTTTTTATCAACAGGCAAACATTTGCAGACAGATACAGTGTGTCTGTAGCCAGTATTTTGTTCTCGTTTTCTACGTGACCATTGCACCTTATGATGTGACAAACCTCAAAATTGCCTGTTATTTATATGAGTTTAGAGGCAGCCAAGTCAACAGTTAAACACCTGCATGTCTAATTCACAGTAGATAGTCAGTAAAAACAGGAACTTGTTCACTCGGGTGTTCAAGAAAGCAAAACCATACAAAAGAATAAAGGGTGTGCAAACACCTGCTTTACATAGTTTCCAGACCGTGTTGCTTTTTAGTGAAAAGTTGGTGTATATTTTTATTTACTGTATTGCAATTGAAAGAACCAATGCAGTCCTACTTGATAGACATCTAATAATGTGAAAACAGTGACCTCATCGTCTTTATACAGTACACATTTTGGGGAAACCATTAGTTGCTCAACCAGATTGATACACACTTGCACAAGCTCACACATAAATATACACAACGTTTTGTGAACTCAAACTCCAGCGCACACACACACACACGTATCTAATTTCTGTGAAAGGAAGACCGCTGCGCTGCAAGAAAAATAACATCTGTGCAACGCAGAGAAAAGGCCTATCTGCTTACTTTTCTCGGACGCTGTTTTTAGCAACACTTAGGACCACCTGACAGGGTGGATGTTATTGGCAGGGGTCAGTTCGCTTCTCCCCTTCCCATGACGTCCAAATAGGTTATACTTGGGTGGTTTAAAAAATAGATATTAAATGAAGCATGTTTTTGCTTTTACAGGCAAGGATTCGAATGAAAATGTTACATATTTGTATCTACACCAATCATGTCTATTAATTTTCCCATTCGTATTAGCCAGTTTATGACTTTGCCGTTACCGTCACTGGTTCCTCTTGAATGATTTTGCTCAAATGTGTCACTGTATAAAGTGTGGTCTGACTAAATCTATTAAATACATTTTATAAGTATAATATAAGCCTCTCAAAGTGCTATAAATGGGTGTGTAATATAGAAGTTGCATTGGGCTGCAGTGATCAGCACATGCCTCAGAGTTTGACATTTACTGTGACCCGCTGTGGCTGCTGTTCTTTACAACATTACATTGCACCATATGTGCCTGTCAGCAAGTGTATGCTGTCAATTTTTGGTGTGGTGAACCAATTGCAGATTGATTATTTTAAAGTGATAATTTAACCAAAAATAAGAAATGGATGGATTCACCCTCATGTGGTTCCAAACCATTATGACATTTTCATGTTAAACACAAAAATTGTGGTTTTGGTGACCATTGAATTCCATTTAAATGGACAAAAAGCAGTCTTTAGATTTTTAATTTGGTTTAGAAAGCAGTAAAGCTTTGTGTAATCTCTTGTACAAGACCCAATCACGATAATCTGGTCTTTGAATAGTCAAACACACTTCAAAACAGACTTTAGTTTAAAAAATAACTATTATCTGGTTTTTATGTCTTTTACAAATAAAAAATATTGTTTAGCTGAGAGGATACTTTTGGATGAGCACATAAGATGATAAAAGAATTTGTGTAATGCTCTCTGAGCTGTGTTTTGCAAGTATTATCATATCAGTGAATAATGTAATGCTGTTCAAAGGTCCAAGAAAATGCAAAGAACCTCTGGGTTAAAATAGTAGTTTTTAATGAAATATGCAGGGTTTGTGTTTGTGCGCTTGCCTTTTTTCTCTTGCTCAGTATTAATGTTTCACGTGTTTTCATTAAAAGTTGAATACAAGAGTTCTTCATATAGAAATCACATTGAGCTTTAGGTTAGCATGTACTGTAGCAGGCCTGTAATCCGAAAACTCATTTTGGGAAGTGTAATCCGGACACATCACTGCTGTTTTATCTCTTGTAACTTCATTGTCTCTTTTGATTTAAGAGGATTAAACAACTAAATATTTGGTTGGCCACTTGGAAACTTTATATTCAATAAAATCTGCATGATAAACAATGTCGCATAAGAGCTATTAAAAAACATTCAGGGTATTATATTACTGTTTTGAATGTGTATCCTAGCTCTTTGACATGGTCACGAATCTTTGAAACACAATTACCTGAATGAAAAACAAAAGAAACAATGAAACAAACAACTACAAAAACACAGTGCAAGAATCTGTTTATTTATTTATAGCACATGCCACTATATCCTTGTTTTGGATGCAGTCACACCAAATTTTCAGTCATTATGATGAAGTGATATGAACGAAAAACAATAAATGGGCAAGTTTTAGAATTCTCTAATTTTGTTAAATTCTATAATTATATTATTTATTTAAAATAATTATACACACACACAAACACACACACACATATATATATATATATATATATATACACACACACACACACACATTTTTTAAATTATTTATATATATATATATACAAATAAATAATAATAAAAAATGTGTGTGTGTATATATGTGTATAAATAAATATGCATACGTAAAATATATATTTTGAAAATATTTATTTTAATTTTTTTTTTTTTACTTATTTGTACATATTTTTTTTTATTTGCCTGGTCGGACAATAGCAGCAAACTATTGGCATCTATGCTTGTTATCCGAGGATAAGAGGAGATTAGAGCTGTTTACATTAATGTTTACTTTTTATATCAAACTGTGAATCTGGTATAAAATTGCGGATTAGAATAAATGCAAATGAGGGACTGCACTTACTAGCAAAAGACCCCCAAGGCTCTCCAGTCACACTGGGTTGTGGGAGTCAGATTTGGGCCACCAGGGGCTTTGCATTGAAGAGTTCTTTAATTTGTTGGATTTTCCAAACGTGAGATCCAAACATCAAAGTGTAGTGATGAAAATCAAAGCATCTGAAGATGTAAACTTATGCTGATTGTAGGCATACTTGTTCTTGCTAGACAAGTGCATTCCCCTTAAAGGGATAGTTCACCCAGAAATGAAAGTGTCATGATTTGCTCACCTTCATTGTGTTTCATACCTGATTTTTTCCCCATCAGGAATATAAACACTGAGGGAGATTTTGTACAATGGAAGTCAGGGGTAACTGTTTGGCTTTCAACATGCTGTTGAGCTGTCCCTTTAAGAGACAAAAAGTTTTCTTAGTGTTGGAATGTTTGAAACATGAGTCATTGACATAGAATGTGTTTCTTGTGATGAAAAACAGAGTCACAATAACATATAATTTAGAGGCTTTTCTCAGCAAACATTAATATGCAAATAATTTGGTTAATGAATAATTATGATTATTGTATAAATTGTTAGGATTTATAAAATGTATCATCAGCATCTCATGAAAAACAAACAAAAGGCAGAAGAAAAAACAAAAAGTCTCTCTCTTTATTGTAACTGTGACTTTCTTGGAAGGTTCAAGTAAACACTTGAGCGTTCTCCAAGAATCCTAATGCGACTGTGTTGATCTCTGCTATTTCATGCAGCTGCCTTCATCAATCACTGCATATCCATTACACCTTGTAGGCCCTTCTCTCTTCTCTTCATTGAGTGCAGAGAATTCTGAACACCACACAGGTCGAAGGTCATTCTCCTCATGCAGGCCGCTGGGAGAAAGATTTGCGGTTGGACTTATTATAACTCAAACAATGCTGTGAGTTCTGTCATCACATGGCTGTCAGCCATGGCTTGTGTTTAGCGAAGACCAAATAAGCCATTATGTTTGGCTGACAGGAAAGGAAAGTGGCAGCTGTACACGTCTGTCCTTTATTATGCCACATATGATTAGGGCAGTAAATTCAAAATGATTTAGTGAGGCCTTTGATGTTCATTGGATTCTATTTATTGTGTGTTTGGATATATGACAGTATGATGTAGACTGAACTCATAAACCTCGTTTATACCTTGTGACATGAAAACACATACTGTACATATATTTCAATTCATACATGTTACTAAAATACAGTAATGACGAATACAGCTTGAAGCGTTTTATTTTTTACTTTTAATATTACAGTTTTTGTTGTTTTTTGCCATTCTGAATTTTTTTAGATAGGACTGTGTAATGACAGGAAGTGAATTAGGAGAGAGACGGGAACGGGATCGGGAAAGGTCCACGAGGCACGATTCTTGGGACGCCCACAGCGGGACGGGATACAAACTTCCACAAGGCTATTGGTGCTGGCTTGCTTAAAGTGTTTTGGGTTAAAATCAAATCAGTTTTGAAAGATATCACACATTTCAAATCTTTATAACTTATTTTCTTTTCACTGAACACAGAAGAGTATATTTTATTTAATTTATTTTATTACTTTTTTTCTGCACAGTGGAAGTCAATGGGATCCATTGAAATTCTACATTTCAAAAAGACACAATTCTTAAAAGTATTTTTTCACAGAAGACACGGTAAAACAGGTTTGGAACAACACTGCAAAAATGATTCATTGGATGAACTCAATTAAATTGAAGTTCCAATAAATATGTGTAGCCCCAACTCATAAAAACAAATGAATGCGATGAAATTTAATTGAGTTGGGTCAACTCAATTTGATCAAATATAGTTTTAATAAAATTGATCAACTTTATGCTTGTTGAACTCAAACTAAAACATCCTTCTACACTGGGGAAAAATCACACATTTGATTTAATTAACTTTAAGCATTAGCCAACTTGCTATGCATAACATAAGATGGTTTTAATACATCCCCGGCATGCCCAAAGTATTGTTATTATTCAAACAACTTAGCATCTTGTTAGTAGGTCCCTAAGCACATGCTCTACACTTTACCACAATGGTAACCCCCAAAAACACTAACTTAGCAAAAGGGCTTTTAAATACAAACATAAAAGAGCATTAAACATTAACAAGTCTCCCAGTTTTATCATCTTAATAAAATTACAATTAATAAATTACATTTTATTTCAAGATTTACTATCCTTATCTGGGCCTGTGCAAAGCATGATGGGAAGGGGAAATCCACTTCCTAGTTACACAAGTAAATTAATTTAGGTTCTTTCAAAATAAAAATATTGAGTTGAACCAAAACAGAACTGTTTCAAGTCATTTTAACACAAAGTACAGTAGTTATTTAAAAAATGGAGCCAAACATAATGGTGTTAAATGAAAATATATTTTTTTAATTAAATGAACAGTGTTGAGGAATCATTTTTTTTGAGTGCACCTAACATTAAGGTCTCTGCTCTGTGAAAGCTCGTTGTTTATCTTGTGTAACAAGCTGCAGGTTTCTTTAATTTTTCTGATTATACTGGCACTCGTTCA
Organism: Enteromius radiatus; assembly: GCA_032357445.1. Classification (NCBI taxonomy): domain Eukaryota; kingdom Metazoa; phylum Chordata; class Actinopteri; order Cypriniformes; family Cyprinidae; genus Enteromius; species Enteromius radiatus. Next base: position 9,702,653 of record JAUCMS010000105.1, read on the forward strand.
GATTTCGGGAAAGAATGAGGTTTGTGGTTATGCAATAGTAAAAGTCACCTTGTGTGGGTCAGATTCTCACCCTTTATTTACATTTTTGATTTGTAACACACAGCAATCCAATCATTATTTTACAGCTTGGGCTTGTTATGCTGGCACGGGTAGGCCTCACTGCACTTTTAGAAAAGAACTTGCAATGTAACGGCCATTTCTTTCCCGCTGCTGTTCTGGGGGGCTGGAGTTCACCTGAGGGGCACTTTGGATTTGATGGGGAGCTGTTCATGTCCTGACGGTCTTAGATCACTTCCTCATTATTTAGGAGATTGAAGGAACAGTCTTTGGCAGGAAACTAGGAATGATTTGAAAAGAGGGGACGAGTCATTATAAACCTTGTCAGCATGGCTCATGAATTTTAATTAGGTGACATGACGATCGTCCAGTGGTCCTAACTCAATTACTTAAACATCAGGAAAATAGGGTTAGCCACTTACCAATTTGGTGTTTGTGCAGTCCATTTCTGCTTGGTGTGAAAGTCATGCAAAGCTTTTAAAGCCCAGTATAATTATCTCCCAAAAGTGGAACTATTTTATTAATTGGTAAAGCTAAATAAAGTTTATATTGTTTTGTTCATTTTTTTCAAATTCTTATAAATTTTCATGTAAAATGTATGGAGTCTGTATATTTTTTTGCAAATTGTGTGCTTTATAAATAGCCAATATGCTAGCAATATGCTTGCTTGTTAATCAAGTACAGTAGTTAATCATGAACAACTAAAGGGTTAGCAAAATGTTTTATCAATTCCAAAGCATTTTCCCTCCATTTTCCCTGAAAAGTTTCCATAAAGTCCTGAAAACATTCAGTGAAGAGCAGAAGAAAATTTATTCGAAAACTTTGCATGGGTGGAATGGACAGGATCAACAATAAAAGACTTAAGTATGTGAACTGTCTGCACGGCCTTTTGTCAAAGTAAGCAGCATATGCTTGTGGTTTCTACGGGAACGTTAAGATTCTCATTTGTGGGTTTCCTGTCAGGTTTCCACAGAGAGACTTATGTGGGGAGGCTGACATAACAGCCGGTAGTCGGTTAGCTGATGACCCGCCAAATGTGGAGGGAGAGAGACGGGAAGAAATAAAAATAAAGAAACAAGCGAACAGGATCTGATAAAAACAGAACAAAAACATTAGGAGGAAATAAATGATGAAAATTCATTTTCAACTTCACAAAGTCATCCTCTACTTCTGAAGGAAAGATTCTCAACGGCTACTCAAAATGTTTCCAACACTTTCAAGTGTTTCCATTCATTTCATCACCGACAGATAATCCCGCCTTATGATAATCATTGGCTAGACAGCATAGTAGACAATGTAAAAACAGCACTTTAAGCCACTTACCACCTAGAAACTGTGTAAATGTCTTTAACGGAAACGTAAGTGGAATTTTGTAGGAGAATTAGATGCACATCCTCTTAGCAGTACTTATGGGACATGTCACAAACTTTACAGATGCTTTAATACAGTAATCTCAGGGTCGCCGATGGGAACTGAACTCTATAATATGACATATCGTTTCCAATGACAGACTGACGAATGACCCGGTTTTAAAGATGGAAAATGAACATATGACATGCATCTTAAAGACATGACAGCTTTTGGTCAGCTTAATTCAGACCGTAGTTTGAAGTTTCGTGTCTCACTTGAGCCAGGCAAGGACGTAAGGAGCCAAATAAGATTTTCACAAATGAAACTGAGGCTGCCCTAATTTTTCGTAAACCTCCATCTTGCTTGTATTTTAAAAGCAAATACCAAACTCAGCTATGTTTTCCGAAGGCTTATCGGCATAACACAAATTAATTCTGAAAAATGAAAGAGCAGATTAGCCGAAGGAAATTAAGATGTAGGAATTTGAAAAAATATGTGTCAGTTTGCATTAAACAGCAACAAAAAGAAATGTTAAAAGAGTTTTAGTTACAATATACGCACAAACATGTAAGGGCAGTTAAATATATAAATAAATGTCTAATAAAGTATGACCGATAATTAATGCTAAGTAAATACAAACATTTCTGGCCAATGAGGTTGATAAGGACTTTTTTCAGTAGGCCTAGTACTAAACTTTCCATTTTACAGAAGGTTTTTGTTAGTGAGAAAAGGTTTTTAGATTAATAAAATGTTCTGTACCCTAAGAAAAAATATTTTTTAGAGAACCAAAAAGGGCGTTTTACACTACTTTAAAAGAATGTACAGTAACTTAATCAAATACAAATACGCCCCATGTGCTCTGTGTGACCTAGTTTCTGTCTATTATTGATTGCGTTCAGGTGTGTATTGCTTGTTTGTGTTAATTGCCTCCCCTATTTAAGTTCTATTCAGTTTTGTCTCAATGTCCGGTTATCAAGGTCTCTTTCGTGTGGTTTACCCTGTCTGTCTGTTACTCTGCCTTTTGGATTATTAAAAGGATTATTCTCGTACTCCAGACTCTGCCTCCATGCTTCACCACGCGAAAAACACGTGACACATAGTCTATAAAAGTTAATTATTATCATAAATATTTATTTATTTATTTTAAAGCCTAAGGACCTCCAAATATGATGATCCCTATATGAGCTCAAACTGCAAAAAGCTGCACTGTATACAGGTTTATTAATGTATAAATATCTATTTGCCTGTGTATTGTATAAAATATTGTTTTTCATAGTTTTTTTAAATTAAAATTCATCATAATCATAAAAAAACATAATTATATAACTAAAGCCCAAATAAATAAATAAAATATTATCTGAAATAAATAAATACTGTGTGTTTTTATGGTTTAGATAACTAAAACAATTCTGTCCAAGTCTAAGATAATTGTACAGTTTTTACTTTGCACAATAGATTCTACGTAGATACATGCCCATGGTTTTGAAATCAGCATCCAAAGACTTTCGTTATCCAAATGTTATTGCAGTACAGTACAGCTAGCGTATATACCCTCCATAAACTCTGTGTTTTTTGCGCAACTGCACGAACACTCAAGGCCTAATACAAATTCCGAGCAAATCAGAGGCCATGTACCCAGCAGAATTTGACACTCGTTTTGGGCTGTGTGTCCTTACATGTCCTCACATGAACCGGTAGACCTGCATTCTCATCCAGCCTGCATTCCTCTTTTGTTTTCAACCAATGGACTGCACTGCTCTCTACTGATCTCTTTAGCATTTTTGGACTGATGTTTCACTTTTCAAATCCCGTCTTTCCACTTTCACTGAGAGCTCCGTTTTTTTTTTGCTGCAGTTTGTACAGACGTCGTCCCATGATTCTGGACTGGAACATCTTTTTGGAACTTTTTGGAATGCAGATTTCTGCATTTGAATTAAATATACATGTCTGCACTATGAGTTTCCTTTTGGCTCTCTAAATGACAATGATTCTCGTTTACTGCCCTGCTAGTTTTCATTTAAGATCTTTTTTTTTTTTTTTTTTTTTTTTCTTTTCACTGGTAGTGGAGAAATTATTCAGCATGGTGCTTCTGAGGTCCTTTTTTTATTGAAGATCGCACTGCTGGGATTGTAGATTTGAGGGCATCACCTCTCTGTTGTACTTGTTCCATTTTGCTCCCGCACAATAGTTTAATCCCCCTTTTATGTCTCCAAATTTTTAAACTCTCTTTTTCCATCCCTCTCGAATTCCTGTCAGATCTCCACAAACCAGCATTGTCGGCTCCTCTATGCTTTGAGAAGGACATCTCCAAAAACCTCAAACCTCAAAGCCAAATGAAGCCATAAATCAGTCTGTTGTACTGCATATTATAGTTAATTAAGAGCAGGACTGAACCTCTGCAGCGGATGCTAGAGAGAATACGGAAGGATAATTACAGATAAAATAATGCGTTCAGGACGTCTCCAAGCCGTAGCACAATTTAAGAGCCTCTCCACAAAGATAAACTGTTGGAAATGTCACAATGGAAATTATAACACTTTATTCTTCAAGGCCTGTGAAGGATTATAGATTTATGTCACCCATTTTACTTAAATTTTTCCCCCAATTTATTGATTTATTTATTGATTTATTTTTTGTTATTTATCATTTCCTGTACTGTATATCATAAAATCAGTTAAATATATATAGTTATTTTAGATTATTTTAAATGCTATTTAATTCGGCTCTAAATTATTATTATTGAATAAAATAAAACGAATCATTTTCAACCTTTTTTCACCCGTTTAAAATGTGTTGATTGCCAGTAAGAGTTCATTTTGTTTGTTGTTGAGTGGAGATGTTAATATAGTAAATTGTGCACACTTTTGTAACATTTCCCAGATGAGTTTCGTGCCAGTGATATGACTAAACTGGAGATCCTCACTGCCAAATGCACCCAGCCATTCATTTTGTTTACTGCGGTGTGTTTAAATGCCGGTGCAAAGATGCTTCTGCTTGAACTTCTGCTGTAAATCAAATTCATTGGGGAATTTGGAGCGCGGACAAAAATGTCGATGCATCTAAATATGTACCAAATAAACATGCAACGTGCTGCACAGATTACAAAAGTGACATTCCACAGAAAGCTCTTCCGGTTTTATGAGTGAGTCTGTCAGATTTTCAGTATGTGGATAGATGCTGTTTTGAAACGGTATATTTGTCAGTTGTTACCGTGCCAGTATCAATGCCAGATGGACAGCAGTTGTATAAAGTTCAAACACAGATTTGTATATTGCAAAAATTAAGTTCCTCTCATCCATTTTAAGCCTCAAATAACTTCTGTGTATTTAAGTGAATACAAAGCAACCTGTTGATATGCGGAATGACAAGATTATAGTCATCATTCTACTGTTTGGATTATAGCTATTATATTACAGTTCTAGTTCTCAAACTTTTCAGGCCACAGAGCTTTGAGCAAATAAAAACCTTTTACAAAATGAAAATAAAACTTTATCTTGTTTATTGGGGGTTATAAGGCAGTTTTTTTCTTTAAAACTGCTTTTCGACTATATATATATATATATATTATTTATTAAATATATACTATATTTACAAGCATTTGCTGTGTATGCAAACACATAATACATCTGCATAAGCGCATGACTGGATTGGAATAAAACCTTTTTTTACAGGTCACATCTGAGAAATGCACACATAATCGTCCCGTTACAGGAAGTGTATTTCATCTCTGCTCTTATGCTCCACTGACTTCATCTAGAGCTTGTTTTTCTTTTTCCTTTTTTTTTCTTTTCTTTTTTAACTCAAACCTTAACAACATTCATGTTCCTGATTACCAATTATACCTCTCATGGTCCTTTCAAATAACTTTAATTACTGATTAGAATTCGGCTCTCACAAAGCCGGTACTTGAGTGTAATTGCTCAATAAAGAGTTGAGTGGAAATGTGTGGTAATAAGTAGGTGTTCCTGCTGCTTGTCTCATTAGCGAGTAAGCACTGCCTTCGCTTCCCGGTCTGCATAAATGGAGCCTCTCTCATTCATGGCACAGGGGCCCCTGGTCTCTCTATAGCGAACCAGCAACCAGATAACATGTCCCAAACTCGCTGACCTCACACTGCAGACACCTCGCTGATCACACATGTAATGTCCATACTTGTTTTTGTAATGCTGTGTCACAAGGCAGAGACCTATTTAGCATACGCCGTCCCAAGTTGGCCATTATGTGATGTTGCATGTTCTGTTGACCTGATGGGATACCCTGCAAGTGTTGCTGTTTGTTCTAATGTGCATTTGGGAGAGGAAAATAACAGGAATTTAACTGCCTTGCTGTAGAGACAATTGCATTCTCAACTGAAATGGAACATCAATAAGTGACTCATAAAGGACACTAAAGCAGCAACTCAATCAAATAATGTTGCTCCGGCCAAACACACTAAAGACTTGATTTGAGTTTGATTTTCAGTTCAGTTGAATATCACCTAGTCTCACGTGGGCAGACTTTCAGACTGATCTGAAGGTTTGGAAACCTTAGTCTCTTTGACTGTCCAAAAGGTATCCAAGCAACCAATCATGTGATATGTCATGTTTAGAGCCGTGGAAATGCACCCACAGTAATAGAGCTGTGTGAAACTGTTTGACATATTTTAAAAACATGGATTTTACCTATTTCACAAAATGTATTGTTTAGTGGAACCCGATAAGCACTCATTGTCACAGCTGTAAACATGACGGTTTTGTACTTCAGTGAGGGGGGGTTTGGTGCCAAGCAGTGTTGTTTTTGACTACCATCTTAGATTTAGTCTTAGTCTTAGTCTTTTGGACTAAAATGCTTATTAGT
>JAUCMS010000105.1:9766591-9779735 GCA_032357445.1 Enteromius radiatus
GAGTTTTATCAGGGTTGGAGCTAAACTCTGCAGTGCATCGGACCTCCAGGGTAAGATTTGAGGAACCCTGATATATAAGATAAAAATTTCTCTATTTTTTTCCTGTTCTATACATTTGTTTTCTTTTTATTTAGTATATATATAGTATATATTTTTGCTCTCTTGTTGGTTTTAAATGTTTCAATTAATAAAAGTGTCTGCTTAATTACAAAAAGTAATATTATATATAAATGATTATATCATATTTCCTCATTGACATGAAAGCCTCGACCTCACAGGATCCTGTTTCCAGGCATAACAACAAAAGCTGTAGCTTTTTTTACTCTATATTGACATTGGCTTTCATTCTGAAGTGCTTAGTTGGCCTGAATGTAAAAACTAGTTTGTGTGAAGCAGGGTATAAGGGTTAAATGAAATAAGAGAGAGGGTGGGTTGGGCTGATGTGTCCTGCTTTCATCAAGGCATGTGTCAGCAGCGAGTGGCCCGGAGTAAACGCGTGGCACGAGTGCACATTGCACAGTCACAAGCACACACACATATATATGCGCAGTGTTTGCAAACTGCCTTAATGGCTAGAGGGAGGTTGAAAGCAGGCTAGTGAGCCTGTAAATGGGTCTGTGTGAACCCAGGTCAGCCAGGCATACCCAGTCACTGAGAATGTCACACACAGCCACAGCATCTAACCAAGAGCACAGCACTCCTGGGACTTAACAGAGGGGCTAAAAGAGGAAGAAAGCCAGGGGTGTGATGAGGTTAAAGAAAGTAGGAGAGAGGAGAAAGCAGCATTGTATGTGAAGGTCAAAGCTCCTATGCAATTGTGGCTTTTAGTTTGTATCTGTTAGTTTAGTGGCAATCTGTGTTATAGTGTATACTACTTAAAGTTGACAAAACAACTTTTAGCAGATATACAGATTTAAAAGCTCTGCTGGAAGAATAGTACTTTCCAGAAATCACTTTCTATTGTATATACTTTTTGTGAAGAACAATTCTCTTACTATAAATTATTTTTAATAAAATAAATAAATACATCGTATTAAAAATGTACTGTAAAATACAGTTTTAAAGAGAAGAGAGAGAAAAACTGGCAGCTGTGGTTTCCACAATAATTCTGGGTCAAAATGATCAATTTTTAGTTGATGGTTGTATCTTGGCCAAATGTGTATAAATTATTTATCCATATCAATTTGGAAAAATTGACGCTTATGACTGGTCATATTTTATTTTATTTTATTTTATTTGTTCATAATCCAACCAATATCAAGTATCAATTTGTGGTTTTGACAAGGTGTGATGTAAACTTTTGAAAAGCAGCATTTTGATTAGAGCCAGCTCAATGTCCGATAAAAAAGTAAAGGAAATGGTGTTTATGTGCTCTTTAATGACAAGACACACATAAAGCATGAGCACACATTTTAGGCCTTTCTTACCGCTTCCATTGCTGCCTTTCTTCCCCGCACATCTCCTTTCCCTAAGATTTCTCTTATGATCCTGCAGGATGTCATCCAGAACTCCTCTGAAGATCTGCGCTGTAAGACGAGGAACCCTTTGAGTATAAGAAACTCTGTAATTGCTACCCATCTTATTGCTTGTTCAAGGCCTCCTTGCTTTTAAAAGGGCAGGATAGGGGATAGAGCGGGTGTTGTGAGTGACTGCTGGAGTGGAACCCCAAGGCTAATAATTAACTAAATTAATCAGAGCCAATGCCATGATCTCTCCCGGCTGGACGCTTAGCGCTCCCTCAGTTGAGGATATTGTAGTTTGTACTGCTGGAACAGAACACTCTGGGTCTCCAGAGACAGACACGATACACTTTTCTTCTGTTTCTCATTCTGAATGCAACGTGCCTTAAGTCTGGGTCGAGATACATTGGCGTAATTATTAGCAGAGATTGGTTAGACGGTAATTCAGCTGTACGCTGTGCTAGAAAATAATCCGTTAAAAGACAAGGAATACATAATAGTTTTCACAGTTGGCTGCATTCATCACAGTTCAAGCCAACACACACAGCACTTCCTCCCTCCATTACGAGGTATTTTCATTTCTAAAGAGCACAAACGGGACGCAGAACTGAATAATGCAGACTTTGAGGCACACTGTATGTGTCGTGCGAGTCAATCGCTACCAAAACTGTCTCTGAAGTTTCTGATTAATTGATATTTCTATCTCGATATACTCAGCGAGAGATCCTGTTCTTTTTTTTGTGCTCGGAGAGATTGCGTTTGTGTAACTCATTAGGGAACTCTCAGAAGAGTTTAGATGAGGAGCAATTCCTTAGCTCCGCTGTTTGGCTCTTCAAAAACTTCTCGGGTGCAAACATGCGTCAGATCAATTTTCAAAGATTTCGTAAAATCCGATTAAAGATTTCGAAAGGCAAATGACTCAACGGTCAACCAGAAGTTTTTTTTCTTTGTACCGTGGTTAGTAGTTGGGAATAGCAGTGTTTTTCTAAAGTCAGCTGGAGATGCTCTCATAATTTATGAGAGATCTTGCCATGAAAACTTGATGAAGAATTTTGGAAGAGTTTGAGATTTTTTGAAACGCGTAGTAGAGGGCCGAGACCCCAGACACTGGACTGTAGTAAATAGGTCAAGTGGCATTCAGCTTTGTGTTTCAAATGCAACACTATCAACACTTCTGTAAAAGGCTACAGTGTCCCGGAGTGTATTAATAGAGCTTTCTATCAGAGAGCGTTGTGCATTGTCCTAGATACTCTGGTTGAACATTTGCATATTACTCACTTGCCCTTAGCAAAGTCTCAGGAGTGCGCTTTAAAATTCACTCCCACTTGTGTGTGTGAAAATGTGGGATTTGTGGCATTTTAAAGTGCTGTAACCCTAAAACGGGTCAAGAACTGCTCTGACTCTGTCCTGGCGGTGAGGTTTCAGTGTGCAAGTCAACGTTTCCACAAAAACACTACTACTACCTTATCCATTAAAGTCACATACTGTATAAAGTGACTCTATGCTGCCAGCTTTTCTTCATTTCAAATCATGCTTTTCATTGTCTCCTTTTATAGTGGCACTTAAATGTACAGCGGGTGAAATAAGTATTGAACACCTCATCGTTTTTCTCAGTAAATATATTGCTATTGATGTGAAAGACGTCGTTAACAATCCAAGTAATCCCTACACACAAAGAAAAATAAACAAATAAGTTCAGAAATCAAGTTCAGTGTAAAGTGTTATAACACAGCGAAAAGTATTGAACGCTTGAATAAATGGAGGTGAAAAAAGGCATGGGAAGCTAAGACATAAGATTGAATCTAAAAGTAATTAGAAAGCAATCCTGCCCCTTTTCATTGGAAATTAATATGACTGGTTCACTCCCAACTGGTGGCTTATAAAAAGGTGTCACATTACCAACGTGCCACACAAAAAAAATTTCATGATGGGTAAAAACAAAGAGCTTTCCCAAGACCTTTGCACCCTTATTCTTGCAAAACACAATGATGGCATTGGTTACAGAAGGATTTCTATACTTCTGAATGATCCAGTGAGCACTGTTAGGGCCATAATTCATAAGTGGAAAGAACATAATTTCACCATAAACCAGCCATGATTAAGCACTCCTCACAAGATTCCTGGCAGAGGAGTGAAAAGAAGAAAGAGTTGTCCAAGAGCCAAGGCAAATGGCACTGCACATCACCTCAAAACATCATGATGTAGCACTGGCAAAATTCATATAATTGAAGGAAGGATGAATGGAAAAATGTACAGAGACATTCTTGATAAAAATCTGCTCCCATCTACCAAGAGGATGAAGATTAAATGAGTGTGGAGACAATGATCACCAGACTTCAATGAAAAGAACTAAGTTTAGAGTTCATAGAAGAGGCCCATAGAACCTTCAAGATTTGTGTGGAAGAATGGGCCAAAATCACACCTGAGCAATGCATACAATTAATTTCTCCATACAGGAGGCACCTTGAAGCTGTCATTAGCAACAAAGGATTTTGTACAAAGTAGTAAATACATTTCAGTAAGTGTATTCAATACTTTTTTCCTCTGTCATTCCATTTTATTACACAGAACTTAATTTCCGAACTTAACTTGTCTTTGTATGTATGGATTACTTGGCTGACATTAATACTGACGTTTGGTAAATTTTTTTTTTAGCTCAACAGTACCTTTAGAAATATTTTTACTGAGAAAAATGACATGTTCAATATTTTTTTTACCTGCTGTAAATATATATATATATATTATATATCTTTGTTTTAGCATCCAATGCACTAAAGGACTTGCAATTTTAAGGCACACACCAATTCAGACAAAATCAGTTCTAAATGCTATTTGTTCAGTAATACAGTAGAGAATTTAGCACCTAGTTAAAGCTGATTATGGGTAATTGCTATTGAGTAAAACACAGATTTAACACCAAATAAAACACTGACATGAGTTCTGGTCATTTTTTTTTTTTTATCTAATTATCTCTTAGTTTTTGGTCCCAGTTACTTACAGTATATATTAGATATTTTTTATATTTTACATTAATAGCATATATTTACATATTTTTAATGTTTTATAGTTTTACGTTTAATGTCAAAGTATTACTAACCACAGACATAGTTTCACAAAATGTTTCATTGGCATTTGGAAATTTGTAATACTCTTTTCCACAATGGATCACAAGAATAGTTTTGTTGAACTATAAAGCAACAGTCTATTGGCCTGCATGCTTTGTTTACAAGCTGCCAATGGGTTCCCGCGGTGATTCTGGGGAAATAAAGCTTGTTTTTAGCTTTGAATCAAAAGAAAATGATCCAGACCTTACCTGCCTTGGGCAGTGTGAAGTCTCTGGTTAATAAAATAGACAAGCAACTGACCAGAAGCAAATGAGTACAAACACTGAAACTTGGCTGAGGGCTGATGCTCCTGACTTCACGGTTAAACCGGTTGGATTTTCACTTGTTCATGATTAAGAGCGAAACAAATAATTTTGTTTTTATTAATAAATGGCAAAGTCTATGACATTAAGAATATCAAGGGTAAATCACAAGTTTTGTGATGCAAATGTCAAGCTTGCTCTGGGACTAAATTTCCTGACACATGAGTTTGTGTGATGTGATGTTTGTTTTTTTTTGGAAATAAATAAAGTGGGCTTTCTATATAGGACTACAAGGTAAATTGTAAAATAATTATACATTAACATCCCTTTTGACCCTGAAGCACCTACTGACCAAAACAAGAAGGTCTTTATGAGATAGGGAGGACCTGGAAAGCACTGCTGAACAAACAACTTTGAGGAAACAAAAAATCTACAGGGATGATCTGAAACTTTAGCACAACAGTGTTGTGGTATAGAATGAGAAACAGGCTGCTAGAACCTGGTAGTTCAGGTAAAACTTGGAACAGATGAATCTGCAATTCAGTTGATTTGATTTGATTGTTTTAATCACTGGTGCAATCCTGATCCCCCAGCAGTATAAATTGTATGTAATCCTTCACAATCTAGATTTGACTCTAGTACATATAAGGCATGTATAATAGATTTGCTACATATAAATGTCTGAAATAACCCTTTATTTATTGTAAAGGCAGTGCAAATAGATTGCAAAACTAATATAAAAATCTGCAATGATCAAAAATATTTATGGCCAGATGAGATTATAGTGTCCTGAGTTAAAATCGTGGTTGATTAGATGACCTCCCTGCCCTTTATGTTTGGCCTCTAGCAGTTGAGAGGCTCATGAGCAGACAGAAAGCAGCAGAAGTGGGTTAGATCATGTAACTATTGCAGATGAGTCAACACTTAGACTGTATTTTGTATTGAATGAGCTGGCGAGACCATGTCAGACAATTTTCCCTTTTGATATCTGTATACTTGTACTGGACAGTATATTATTTTTTTTGAAAGTTAGCTGACTTAAAAAGTCCCAATGCATGTCAACAGGGAAACTCTCTGGCCACTAACTCTTCACTTCCTTGTTTACTTGTCTTTGAATTGCTAATTTTCAGTAGGGTTAATTTATTCCAAACTCACATAGCTTCCTTCCATGATGGTACACAAAAAATTGATTTTGAATAGTGTTATAGTTGTTCTTTTCCATATTATTACACTGAATGGGCCTAAAGCTCCCACAAGAAAGTGTAGAGGTACCAAAAACACTCCAAAAATAGTGGTTCTATTATATCATATTGTCATTTTCACCTCCTGGCTCTTAATGCATCATTTTTCTTTCTGGAGCATCAGTGAGCGTTTGAACCTTCTGTAATAGTTTTTATATGAGTCCCTCAGTTGTCCTCAGTGTGAAAAGATAAATCTCAAAATCACACAGTCATTGTTGGAAAAGGTTCAAATACACAGAAAGGCTGTAAAGGGGCCTGAAGGATTTTTCTGAAGAGCAGCAGGCAGTTTAACTGTTCAGGACAAACAATGGACTCATAAACAACTATCACTAAACAAAACAAAACAAAAACAAAGCTGTGGATCATTCTGGTAACAACACAGAATTAAGAATCAAGTGTATGAAAAGTTTTGAACAGGGTCATTTTTATAAATTCAACTATTATTTTTGTCTTGTGGACTATATGTAAACCTATTTTTTGGTGAAATATATTGGTCAGTACTAAATAAACATGCATTGTAAATGGTCCATCTTGTTTTGGTAAAATAATTAACTTTAATTTTGCTGATGCTGTATTTAAACATTTAACTTCAACTGTGTGTACGTATATATATATATATATATATATATATATATATATATATGCTTGCATTGTCCATATTTGCAAGACACTTTGGAGAAAAGACTTGGCTAAATGACTAAATGTAAATATATTTCTAAGATATATAGATGTATCAATGAGAAGGCTTCAAAATACTTATAATAAAAAAAGTTCATTATATAATTTCATTATGTAAAAAAATATGTTTTTTTTTTATATCCATAGAAGAAAAGTTGGGTTTGAAACAACCTAATGGTGAGTAAATCATGACAGCATTTACATTTTTAGGTGAACATTCCTTTAAATAATTAAACTGGGTTCTGATTATGTAGTTATATCCTTGTCTGGATCCTGCTGTTTCCTTCCAGACACACATGAGTATTGGCTGCTTTTATTATATTCTCGTATGCTATGCTTATGTTTCAGTTCTTCAAGACCAAGGACATGCTGCTTTCTAGTCTTACTTCAGAGTGTGGCGTGCCACTTAAATCTGTCTCTGCTCTCTCACTTTCTCACTTGCTCTATTCTCTTTCCTCTCCCAGCTCACACTTCAGATGGTCAGTGAGGTCCTGTTTCCCGCGATAGTTCATTTGAGGTGATATCATCTAACACGAACCTTCATTGTCAGAGAGCGCGGGTCGGCGATTGTGCTTCGTTGAGACAGCTCCACTGAGGCTTGCAAGATTGTCTGCGTGGCAGGCCTAGTTTAAGGAGCTGGAGGGCTTACAATGAATCATGTTGCTAGATTTCATTCGTGGGTGAGTGTTTGACCCCAAGAAAGAATGTTTTGTGCCACACAAACATGCGGTCTTACACATTCGCTCACCTCCATCCTCCAGCACTCTTCTTTATCTCTCTTTTTTTTTTTTTTCTGCTCGCCCTATTTACATCCTGGCACCTGTCCATGTCACAGTTCCCACCTACTTCCAGTACATGTAACCCATACGCTTCCCTCAACACCCTCTCTCTCATCTGCACACTGCCCTGCAGGCCTGACACACTGAGAGGTAATGCATTGTGGCATGTAACTCCCCCCTTTCCCTCTGCTCCAGAGTCACATCCCATTCTGCCTCATCATTATTTGCTGACATGGGAATGAGATCACAGGGGTTATAGGTAAGGGGCATTAAGAGATTGAAGCACATTGATGCCACTCATTCTTTTTATCAGTTGAAGTACAACCAGAATCAAACAGCTGCGTACAAGGCATTTGGAAAGAGCATACGAAGAAATGACAGAAAGAGATAATAGAGAACATACAAAATGAAGACAGAAATTTCAAAAGTGTAAACCTGAAACTTTTTTTAGTGCAGCCATATTCTCGCATTTGAAACCATTTAATGCTTATATAATATATAATATGTACTGATCCACTTCAAATGTTGACTAGATTAATAAAGCAAAACCTTAAGTAGTCTTAAGTAGCATGGGTGTATTTGAAGCAATAGCCAAAAATCAGAAGGATATTAAATAAAGATCATGTTCAATATTGGGATATCAAAATTTAATTTTTAATTATTAATGTACATCATTAAGAACTTAATTTGAGCTTCTTTTAAGGGCAAGTTTCTCAATATTTAGAATTTTTTTGTACCCTCAGATTCCAGATTTTTGAATATTGTATCTCGGTCATTTTATTGTCCTATCCTAACTAACTATAAATCAAAGGAAAGCCTTTCATATAATGTATTAATCTCAATTTTTTTATAATTCTTTTTTATTTCTTTTCTTTTTTTAAATTAACTTTTTTATTAACAAAATTGTCAAATATCTACTTAATATGGTAAATATAATATTTTATTAATTTGGAAGAGGTGTATACAAGTCAATGTATATTAGAATTTTACATTTAAAATGAATTTGACTTTTTATAAACTAATAGATAGGCTATGAAAACATGAGCATTGCAAGCATCCTGAACCAATTCTAATAAATAAACATTTGGAATGACTTTTTTTTCTACCTTTTTTTAATTCTCTGCACACAGAGCCTGTCACAACAGATTTATTTTTCTCTTCAGCTTTTTGTGAGGGGGGAAAAAAAAGCGCGTGTTTGGTAACATTGCTCTGTAATAAATTTGTGAATTAGAGCAGCATAATTTGCTGGAGCGGAATTTGCTGTTGAAACAGATGTTTTTTAAATCATTTCATTTTTTCACTCCAGCTGCAAGAATGTGTTGTTTGCTATCGTTCCTAAAAAACAAGATGAATTCCATCTGTGGGAATCTGTCTTGCATTATTGCTACTATTTCTGTCTAATAACGCTCTGTTGTTTACACCGCAAAATATTCTTTCTGAAGCAACAAAGTTCTTGTGCGCCCAGAATACGTGTCGTGGATCTGTTGTGTTTATTTGTTTACATGCACGTTGTCACAGTGCGCTTTGTCTTCCAGTACTGAGAAAGCTGCGTTTCCTCCTTAAAGAATCGCACCTTCTTTTCTCAGCGAGTCAGGAAAGTTTGGCCTTCCACAAAAAAAGTTCTTTGCGTTCCCTCTTTACATGCCTGATCTTTGATTTCCGGCGATGTAAGATCAAAATTGCTACTCGCGCTCGCGCCGCCTTTCATGCACCCCTCTTGCATCGCAGCGTGAAAAAACAAAGAGCGGCGAGACGGAGATGTGCAGGAAATCTTAGCAGGCCTGCCACTCAAAACATCCACCATCGCCAAACAACGGCATCTGCCTGCCACCACAAATACATTAGAAATCAATTATTTATGGAACGCAGTCAAGAACTCTTTAATCTTCTCCTTTTATCCAATTAAAATGCCTAACCGCTTTAAGCCTTTCACAATGCTTGTGAGCAACACACTCGGCCTCTTTCTTCTTCCTTCATTCTGTACTTTTCTTTTTTCCGAGGTTGCATATAAGAAAGAATTGAGGCTTCATAGGGACGGTGAAGACAGAAGAGAAAGTGTATAAAGTGTAAATGAACTCTTCCACTCCTACCCCTTCTGGTTACAAAGGAACTATTTGAAGTTTTAATATGAAGACTCGCCTTCCATTCCCAGAGCAGGGGACACAGGGGAAAGCCAAGGCTCTTTCATGAGCTCTTTCTGCCCAGTGTTGAGGGGGAGATTCAAAAGCGGTTGAGCAGGGATAGAGATGTACAAATGCTGCTTTCATTATGCAGGAATCATGGTTGCGGCCTTTTATCGCAAATATGTTAACGTCGTGCACCAGAATAACTAATGTTTGGCAGTTCTTCGTTTGTTTTATTCAGTTTTAATCACATAATTCATAATGGATTCGCCTAAAGCGTTACACATATCTCTGCAAAATAACAAGTAATCAAATACTGTACCAGTGATCTTTACATGATGACTAATTCAAATCTAAATTAGAGGTTTGCTACTGTATTTTAGAAGATTTCAAATTCTTCTACTGTATGGATTTGTGTCTGGTCCTTTCCTTTAAATATCTGCATCTAGAAAATTATAATATAGTTCAAGGCTTTTAAAAGAATATTGGATGTAAAAGGGATTGGAAATATTTATTTAGCAGTTTCACTGGGTTGCATGATATCTCCGTTTGCGAGGTTGTAGTCGCAGAGTGACTGATAGTAAAAATCTGTCGATTTATTAACTGAAAAATACACTCTTCTAATATTCTCGGCCGGAGACTGACTGTGAGTCACCAGAAGTGTTTGCGGCTGCAAATGAGTCAACAAACATTTAGGCCCCACAATTAGAAAGACAGTTGTGAACATGTGACTCTCTGATCTCCTGCCTGCACCAATTAGGCTTAATATAGGGCCGGTTTCCCGGATAGGAATTAGATTAAGCCAGGACTAGACCTTTGCTAATTGAGGACATTTAAGAATTTTTAGAAACATGTCTTGCAAAACTGTATTATCTGTGAGCATTTTAAGACCAAACAATGGCAATGATGTATTTTAAGATATCTCAGTGCAAGCCTTTTCCAGTTTAGACAGCTCTTAACATTTATTTTAAACCCTGTTCGGGAAACCGGAATGTATGTGTAAATGTATATGTGTGTGATTTTTATGTGTCTGTAGAGATTTCTTTGCAGCTGCTGATGTAATTTATTTGGGTCATCTTTCTCTATTCCCTACCAACTCCAATACTGAGACAAATGTGACTTACATAATAACAAACAAAAAGTACACCTAAAGACAGGTGTTACTGAATAATCTGTAATCATGTATAATATAACTGTAACCATTCATATATAAAACATGACACACATGAAAGCATGCAGAATTTTCAACAATACAATAATTGTGATTTAATCCCTCTATTTCTAACATTTAAAAAGTTTGGAATACTGTTTATAAGGTTATTCAACAAGGATACATAAAATGGTTCACAGCATTACTGTTTTAATTGTTTTTGATTAAATAAATGCAGCCATAATAAAAAGAAAGCATAAAAAAACATAAATATCTTATTATTCCAATCTTTTGCAGTCTATGTACTTTATGCAGAAAAGCCCTTACATTGAAATAACGTAAACTAGTTAATCCTGTGCTGCTGATTATGTTTGTGATAATCGTAATTTCTCCAATTTATGATGAAGTGTTTCTGTGGAGCTCACTTCAATAATGTTACCAACAGTTATTTGCCAGTATATGTAAGTTTGTGTGTGTGTAGTCACAAAATATTCAGTAATCCTCAGCTAAATCTAGTTTAACTCATATTTATGTACAGTATCTGTAAAAGTGATTTTTTTTAACTAGCCATTTTATTGCTGAGGAAGTGGGAACTAGTGAAATGACGATTTGATAATCGAATTTCAGGAGGACTACGCACGAACGATCACAGCTGCTACCAATCTCCTCGTTACTAATTACCTCGCTAAACTCTTCTCCACCACCTTAAATACCACTCACACCTCCTCCGCCTCCCCCTTTCTGCCACCTAAGCCAGGGCCTGACCTAAGGGAAAGGTCTCATATCTTCCACGTTCTCCACTTCCTTCGGGGGGCACGTGGGGACCAGGCTGGGCTCCAAGCAGCTGTTAACCCTAGCCTCCTAGGGGTAAACCTCCTAGGGCTCTGGTGCCGCCAGGCTCACTGCCTGTCCCCTGGACAGTCCGCCAAACAAGCTATTTTATCGGCGAAGAAGTGGGAACTAGTGAAAAGGTAATTGAAATTACATGGCTGCATCAACAAATGCATTTTTATATCAATGTTGCATCTGTTAACACTATCGACAGGTTTAGGGTTGGATTTGGTTTAGGGCATATTTCCAAGATGGTCGAGCATCAGATTTTTCAATTCTGAACCGCCACAATACATATCTATATCAACTTAATAAAAATGTGCCAGGGTTTACATATGGAACCTGTTTTAGCGCCACTCAGTGGACATTTCTCTTTGAAACTGTGGTGAAATATGCAGTAAGGCACATAAAAACTGTGTTGTACAAAAAGTGAACAGAGGTACATATTTTCATGAAACCAGGTTGGTTTTTACTGATGAAATTGTGCTTCACCTGACAAAAACGACCTTAACTGCTCTAAAGGCATTTGAGGATTTCTTTCTTCTCACATCCTGTGAGTCCACGGCATTCCCACTCCACTATAATAAAAAGGATTTCCGAACTGTTTCCCTCACTCAGGCTTTGAGGGTGACCTGCGTTCATCCCTTGGCCGTATTTCCCACTCACGTCCTCTCTTCTCTTTTTCTGTGCTTGTCTCTCTCACACACTTGTTTGGCTCAGAGGGGCCTGTGATCCAGAGCCGCTCTCGTTTCAGCCCATCTGAAGTGATTACCTTTGCCTGGGATTCCACCCACCCCCACAGGTCCCCCAGGGAGCCGCGGCAGGCAGACGGCTCCACTTTATTTCCTCCGCCTGCTCTGTGCTGTTCCTCAGCGGAACCCTGCTGCAGGTACAGCTCAGCGGGGTTGGAGTGGAAATTATCTAGAGATCAGCGTCAGTGAAGTAGCTCACATTAGTTTTAGTGACAGTTCAACATGGAGCACACAACACAGAGCTAAGTGGTAATTATGAATCAACATGACATTCATTTTTTTTCACATGCTGTTTTTTCATAGACAGGTGTGACAATGCATGGAAACCTTGTGTCAGATCATTTCACAGTGCCTTTAATTGAAGTAATGTTCTGTTATTCCGTTGTTCACAAATTCAATTATTAAGTTACACTTTTTGTCTTTACACACTGCAACACTTTCTTTTCTGGAAAAATAAAATAAAGTAACAATAATTTTAAAACATCATTCAAAAATTTGGCCCTGGTAAGGTTGTTTTTTTACTGAAGTCTCTATATGCTCCGCATTTAATCAGAAATACATATTTCTAAATTGCATATAGGCCTACTATTTAGAAATATTATGAAATATTGTTACAATTCAAAATATCTATCTATTTTAATATATTTTAAGATGCATTTATTGTCCTGAATTTTAAGCAGCCATTATCACTTGATCTTTCAGAAATTATTTTAATATGCTGATTTCATGCTAAAGAAAATGTCCCTATTATTATTACTGTGAA
>JAUCMS010000105.1:9779835-9804988 GCA_032357445.1 Enteromius radiatus
TCACTTGATCTTTCAGAAATTATTTTAATATGCTGATTTCATGCTAAAGAAAATGTCCCTATTATTATTACTGTGAACAAAAGAATAGCATTTGTTTAAAAATATATACAATATAAAAGTCATTATTATCACTTTTGATCAATTCATCAATTGCATCCTTGCTTAATAACAAAAATGTGCAGCACCCAATAAGTAAATAGTAAAATAGCTTAATATCAAAAATGACATAATTTTTTACTTAATTCAGAATGTATTCTACTTATTATCTCTTTTACATTTAATGATGTTTTTTATTTATTTAAAATAAGATAAAAGCATTGATTTAAATAATGACGTTTTGCAATGCAGCGACTGAATTGAACATATACCATGTCTTAATCCACACATGTGTGAGGAGAATTATCTCCGATTAAAACTTTGTTGCGAAGAGGTGCTCATGTTCAGCTCGGCTTTGATATCTAATCTGAAGAGCAGAAAAGTTCAGTCTGTTTTGTTGATGCTGCCGACAGCTTCAGCGGTGAAAATGGGAGCGTGTCTGATATTTCTCCTGCTCACTGCTTCGCCTTTTGTCTGTGACAAGCTTGAACTCTGGCTCTCATTGCAGTCAGAGAGTGTATCATTTCTAAAAACAGGCTTAAATGAAGCACAAAAGAGAGAGAAAAGAAAAATGAGGAACTACAGAACTAAAGTTAAGTAAATTAATTCATAATATCTCATACTCTCTCTCTTTTTTTTGCGATCGTATCTGTCCTCAGATGTGTAAAAAGGAAAACACCATAAGATATGGCTCTAAAGCGCATTATTTCCTGATACTGCTAATTAAACTGCTAGCGTCATTAATTGGTTTGAAGATATCTTTGCATTGAGTTGGAGACATCTTAAGCTCAATTAAAGATAGCTTCGACTCAATTACAGATATCCAAATGCCGTGCAATACCAGATGCCCTATAACACAAAGATTGTGCTCTTTCCACTTTCAAAGTTTTGTTTTATCATGAAAGGATTGTGTGCGTGTTAATGTGCCAGTGCATTGTTTAATCATATTCTCATCCCAATGGAGATATGTAGCCTTCTATAGGGATAGTTAGGTCTGAACACAGGTTCAGTGGGATTTATGAGTGATTTGTTTAAATATGAGCTGCTTGTTGCACATCTGCCATCGTCTGAGTGATAAGTTGCGTGTGTTTTGATGAGTGAGTTGACAGATGGCGGGTGGTATTTGCGCAAGCGATGATGCATTGATCTCCATTCTCTTCACAAAGGGGGAAATCAGCTCACTATAGTCCCTGTTAAGTGACTGACCTTATTAAACGCCTTAGATTTCTACAATTGTAGGGCAACCGATCACTTTGCCCTTTTTAAAAAGAAAAAAAAAATCCAAACACTTTAAAGGGGTAAATTCCCAGGAGATGGTATCAGTCTAACTTTAGAAATGCTCTTCATATTCAGTTTCTTTTGACATTGACTCCTTTAATTCGTTTTATCCTCAAGACTTGCAATTACTCAGTAGAGTAGCTTGTTATCATTTGGTTGTACCACAAAGATGTGTTGGCTTGAAATGGGCACTGTTTATTCAAGATTATCTCTGAACCTGACAGCTGTAGTGTTAGTTTTCTTTATAGATGAAACATCCCGTGTAAGAAAAAAGAAAATAGATGCAGAAAGCTTGTGGTTTGGAGGAGAGCAAAGGGTGAATAAACCATATCACCACTTGAAATAGCTATTCCTAATTGGAATGGTTTCTCAAGAAAGCAGATGGTTGTATTTACACTATATGTATTATCTGTTTAACCTTTACAGTCCTCTACAGTCTTTTTAATAGCTCTCCCCATATTGTGTTTATGTTTTTTAGTATCGGATGTGTTTGTCATAGTTTATGTAGTTTTCCTTCTGCATCTGAATCTTAATTGCAATGCTGGGTTTTGCAGGTCGCTGTGCAAGCTGTGGGGAGAATGTGGTTGGTGAGGGGACAGGTTGTACCGCCATGGACCAGGTCTTCCATGTGGACTGCTTCATCTGCATGACCTGTGGCTCTAAGCTCAGAGGGAAGCCCTTTTATGCTGTGGAGAAGAAGGCCTACTGCGAACCCTGCTATATCGTGAGTTTGATGGGTCTCTTACTGTTCTTAGTCACGTGAAATATCTGCTAGATGCAGAGCAGGTGTGCATACGTACAGTATGTGATTTTTACAGTAATTTCTGTTGAGTAATGTCTGTGCTAGTTGTATTGTATGAGACCAGGGTCACCTATGGCATCAGCAAAGCACTTTCCTACATTTCACATTTCATGTATGCATATATTAAACTGCCAGTCAAGTGCTGTAAGATTTGTTTTAATCAGTTGAAAGAAATCGCTAATGCTCTCAAAGGCTGCATTTATTTGATCAATAATATTTTAAAAAGCCTTATTGTCAATTATTACTACAGTTTAAAAGAAGTTTTTATTTCAAATATTTTTTTATGTAATTTATTTTCGTGATGCCAAAGCTATAGTAAATATTACGTAGTAGCTAATCCAGTCTTCAGTGTTAAATGTTCCTTTAGAAATCATTGTAATAGGCTAATTTCATGCTCAGAATTATTCTTATCAGTCAACAAGTAAAACATTTGGAACTGTTATTGTAAGATTAAGATTTCAGATTTTATTTCTACATTTTTACTTTAGTTCAAGTTTTAGTAATTTTGCAATTTTTTGTCATTTAGTATTTTTTTGTGCCAATTGTCTATTATTTTTTTTTTTTTTTTTTTTAGTATTTACAGTTTAAACTTAATTGAAATGAGAACTGTTTCCATTTTTAGTTTAGTTACTTTTGGTTATATAATAAAAATTATATATTTTTTTATTATTATTATTATTTAATGTTTTTTTTATTTGTTTGTTTTTGTTTGTTTAAATACGTATGTATGTGGACAGCAACATGTGAGCTCACAATTTATTTTTATATCCATGCATTTAGACATATGTATATAGTGATACATTGTGACCTTATCTTTTGTTGTCTGCAAGCACACATTCATACTGTTAGTTTACTTGCCGCTCAGCACATTTCTGCGCACATATCCAAGAGGAAATACTCCAACGGCACTAGTTTGCATGCTCTTTGATGCTCTAGTTTCCTTGTCTTCACATGAAGCTAGCTTCAGCTCTCATTAGCTCCATGTTCTGAGGACTTGTCTAAGATCTGCCAGAAGCATCTGGCTCTGTATAAAACCTGGATTTAGGTTCTTTCAGAAATGTTACCCAAACCGTTGCTCTTTTCATAATCATTCACCTATTCCTGTCACACTCTTCATTCGTCTCTGATGAGCTGCTTCACACTTGTTAGCTTGGTAGTCAAATCCATAAGAGGCATAAAGATTAGACAAACAGTGGCCTCGCATGCAAAGGACCAAGCATCACGTTCAACTCCATCCCATACATCTGATAAGCTTTCACACGGCAAATCACACTTGAGATGTAACACGAGTATTAAAATCACATTAGACTGCCAGATAGGATTACTTTCCTTTGTAGATTGGAAACCAAATCAGGGCCTCCTTTTTCTCCCTCCACCGTCCACCTTCCTTTTTTTGTATCTGAAAATATCTGTTGAAAATTCTCTCATTTCTTCAGGCCAACGGTAAAAGAAAAGGAAATTAGTGACAGTTACAGTAAGAAATGAAAATGAACATTTCTCATCCGACTGGAGGTTAGGAGTTACTTATAAAAAGCTAAAAAACTTTCGGAGCATGTTTTCCCACTTTTGAGGGTTGTGCAACATCTGCATGGGCTGGCAGACATTAAAAGTTTTGAGAACCGTATTTTGCTCGTCATTATTACAAAACACTTTTTAATTCCTGTTTTGAAATGCTGTCTTTTCAGCTACTCTGTGTGGGAAACAAAAAGGGATTACATTAAGATTGTTAGAGTATTGCATTGATTTAGTTATTGCTACAGGGGTCTGTAATAGCTGGAACATACTGTAGCTGGCTATTAGTGTTCACGTTCTAATTTTGTACGTAGCTAATTTTGCAATGGCTGTCAATGGAGAAAGATGCGTTTTTGGACAGATGGGATTGTTCTAGCCAGACGTTCACTCAGTGATTGGGTTCAGAAAGATCCACAAATGATGTTAAATAAATACCAGTACAGAGTGCTTAAGGCTAATACTCACACTATTTCGACAACCAATTTTTTTTGGAAGACCCGTCAATCAAATTAGTTCACACTTAGCCACCAGTAACCTAGTCTGACCTTTCTCAGCCACGGCACTTTATACATAAGCAAGCAGCTTCTGTCAAAAGTGAAATATTGTTATAAAAGGATTCTTTATTTGATTGCGGTGTTTATATGGATCACATGCTGACCCATTTCCCAGCTGACAAAAGCAAAAAAGTGCAGAAAAGGCCTTTTCTGTTTGATCAGTTTTTACTGTAAGTATAATATTTTGAAACCCAGAGTCGGTCAGCACCAAAAATAAGTATTAGCCACACTCACAAAGAAACCAGGCCATTCCTCAAACTGCCTTTTATTTCATCATTGTTTCCCGTTTGTACTTGTGTTATTTCCATTTCCAGTGGCATGTGTAGCCTACTAACATTTCAGTGTTTCCCTATTTCCCTTTTAAGAAACCACTGTATTACCGAGGCAGCACTTTCTTCAGTGCTCTTCTTTTTTTATAGACAATGCAAATTTCATAGTGGCCAGAATAATATTAATATTGGTCAGATTTGTTTAAATGGAGTAAACCAGAGTTGCCTAACCTTTTGTTATGAAGGGCAGCACCGTGAACCAAATTCATATTTTTCATTATAACCAACTTTTTTTTTTTCACTTATATTCATAAAAGCAAAATATTTTTTTCATGCCCTCTCGTGCTATGGAATCTTGGGCCAAATGAAAGGTCGTTATGTGGCTCTAGTTTGGGCATCTCGGTCTAAACAGATGCCCTGTTGACCACAGCAACACCGTATGACTGAAAACACAATTTTTATTAATAACTCAATTTGGCATATTCCATGTTCATGCATGTAATATGCCAACCTGGTTTTATGGGAAAATGTATAACTATTTTATGAGGGGGCAATGATATTATAACAAAATATAGCAAAACAATATTATTTAGCAAAAACATAACCATCACTGGGGATCATACAAAAGCATACAAATAATTCAACAACATATAAAAGAGTTATAAACTGCCCTGAGATTGTGTGGAATGTGCAGATCCATTTATCTAAACTATAACGTCCTACCTCTTTCTGTGTTTTTGTGTTCTTGATTTCTGTCAGCCAAAAGAAGAAGTTAGGCAGTTTTATATTTAGAGTGATCAGGATCACTTTGACTATATGACAGCCTTTGTTGCATCATACTGTAGGTAGCTGATACTGTAGGAAATACCAAGTTCTCCAAATGATAACACATAGCCCTAGCACTGAGGTTTCACTGCCTTTCTTTGTCGCCCACTGCTCAAAATGGCAAATCCAGAGTAATTTCCAGCACTGCCACCAAAGCCAAAAACCACCTTACCCCTCCTCCAGCTTTTCAGTAAACCCTCACTAAATCATCTACACTTACCGCTACGACTAGAGCACAGTGCCATCTTGGAGTTCAGTGGAGGGCACAGTTTCACAGCATCATTAATGAATATTCAAGGGAGCATAGGCAAACTGGAAATAATAAATCTTTAATAATACATTTTAACATCGTAGCAGTGCAGGTTTCCTGACTGCTGCTGTTTTTAAGATATTAATGGGATAGTTCATCCAAAAATAGCATTTTTGTTATCATTTTCACACCCTAATCTAAACCTGTATGATTTTTGGGATCAAACACTGAACCCCACGAACTTTCATTATATAGTCAAAGATTTTTTAAAAATACTTAATTTTGAGGTGAACTGTCCCTTGATTTCTCCCTGTACTTCAAGCCACAATGCAGTATACTAAGAGAGACACTGAGTTTTTATATGCGAACTTCAAAATGATAGGAAATAGGCTATAAGTAACTAGACTTGCAAAGCAATAGTTAGCCTTTGTTCCAAAGAACAGCGTCAGACTATTATGTCTGTCTGTGTACTTCTTCAACAGATGAATCACTTGAACAGTTGAAGTATTGGTGACTCAGGCCATCTCTTGAATCACCCCCATTGCACTGATCAGCTCTCAGAATGATTGTACTTGTCTTCCTCTGGAAGTTTTCCAACTTGGATCCACGCGCTAAAGAGGGCCGGGATAATTTAAGAACTTTATTTATGCATTTCATCAGCATAAATGTTCTTCTGGCACAAGATCAAAAGGATGGAAGAAATCGGAATTTCTTAATGAAAGTAATTTCTTCTTCTTTTTCTCCTCATCCTCAGGGTCATACGCCTCTGTGCGATTAGAGAATGAGCATGAGACTTTGGTCTCTATAGAGACATGGCAGTCCCCCAGTGAGCTGGGGAAAAACTTCAAATGAGGCCAGAGAGTCAGTCTAGGAATCTTTTAAGATAGAAAGAAAGCACATTGTACATTATTTATTAGTTTATTTATCTGCAGAGAAAGGATCATAGCACTTGTATTTTCATTGTTCCTATATAAACATCTCATTTACAGCTCTGTTTGTCATTAGGGAGACAGAATGGGGGGAAAACACCTGTTATGTATCTAATGCCATTTGCTTTGCTTTGTTCTAAAGAAAAGAGGCTAAATGTATTGAAATCTTCTTTTCGACTTCTTGGTAAACTGGTCACGTCTTACAAAATAACTGCATTTCCTTTTATAAATACTTTGGTGTATGACAGTCATTGTGTTTTTGAAGTGTTTTCAATACAATTTTCATGTCAACTTGTTGAATGATAAATGTTAAAATGATAATTTATCATAATGATCATAACTTCATTATGGATTGCAGCTCTTCATTGTGGCATTTAAAATTTTGATTCATCTTGACTTCAAGTCATCTTGTCATCAAAAGACATCTTGACAGCATTCTGTAGCTAATTTCTCTCCTTACTTTAAGGGGATCAAATTTCACCACTGATTTTGTACAAAATTACATTTCATTTGTAATTATTGTGAGCATTTATTATGTCAAGTTTCCCTTATTGTATCTTTTTTTGGACAGCTACAATTTGCATAGTTAATAATCAACCCTTACAGTCTGAATGTGTAGTGTGTGTGCGCGTGTGTGTGTGTGTGTGTGTGTGAAATGTATATTAATACTTTGTACTTAATACTAAGTGAGAGTAGAGACATCTACATTATTTGAACAAACCATTGGCAGTACATAAATGCTGTTTATTTGAAATACATAAAAAAATGTAATGTATTGTAAAATATATATATATATATACAGACAGCACAACTCTGATAATAATGAGAAATTATTCTTGAACACCAAATCAGCTTGTTAGAGTGATTTCTGGTGATTAAAATTAAATGATAAATAAAAATATATATACTAAAATAAAGGACATAATTCTAAAGTTTTTTTTTTCATAATAGCATATTATTATTATTATTATATATATTTGCATATATTTTGATTTCAAACAGAAACTGAAGTGCTGAGTCTTTTGAGTTTGGGAATAAAGATCATAGATCATAGAGTGACATCCAGTAATCTTTGTCTATAGCATGAAACAGGAAATAGGAGACCATTTGTTAAAATATCTTATTTTGCATATTCTTTGGAACAGCACTGATATCTTTAACATGTTTCCGCCTCTAGGCAATAGACAACAGAACTTTTGAACAGTTCAACAGATATCATTCATTCCTTTCAGTAATAGACAGGAAGGCTTGCTGCTGGAGATTCTCTGTTATCTCTCATCTGTTTCCTGCTTTCCCATCTTATTATCGTCCGTGTGCTCCTAGCGTCGCGGCTGACCCACAAAGCACAATGGTAATAATCAGCTTTTGTGCATTGGTTTTCCCTGGCTCCACCCATCAGAAAACTTATCATTGCTTGTTTGAATATGGCTCAATACAGATAAACTTATTCACAGCTCAATTAATTCCCCTTTTTGCATGAAGTGGTCTCTAATCCTGTTAATGTGACATCAGTGGTCTGTCTGTTGTTTTCACTTATTAACTTGATGTGTTGTTGCAGCAGCAGCTGTGGTGTGCATCTGGTACCCGCTCTCGGACCTTTTTCATTTTCAAATACCTAATGTAATCGAGGCTGCACATGTTCACCGAGCCTTTTACACATACTCAACTATTTCAATTTTATCTTGCACAGTGGGAACAGGTTTTATGCAAAGTCAACAGCACATTATTCACAGTTTACAGCACTGATGTTTGCCCAGGATTTACAGTACGTTCAGCCTGCTGGCAAATGTTTTAAGACAATTCATGCAAAAATAAAACAAAACCTTTGGAGTTTATAGACACTTTCACAATTGTTCTGCATTGAACGCAAAACCACCACATAATTTTCCTCCTCCTTTAATCCTTTCGGTCTGTAGACTTTAACAGGGATTTGAGGGGAAAGTTCAGCACTCGAGGCTTCTCTGTGGAGCGGTGTGATTAGTAGGGTTACTTAGAGGCAAATGTTCCTGAAAACTGCTATGGCCTAAATCACTGGAAGGAAAAAGACACTACTTTTGGGTGAACAGGAGTGTTACTCTGGCAAATGAAAGAGTCGGTTCCTTGGTGTGGGCTAAGCACTGTGTTTGTATGCAAATGTACAAATACAGTAGACCTCTCTCAGTGTAAAGCTAGTTAGCTTGTAAAGCTCCAGCAGAGTGTAGGCGGTAAATACGGTTTAATTCAAAGGAAATGTTTATGTTTATGAGTTAATGGCATACGAGAAGATATAAAAGAAAAAGAAAATTCGTTTCAAATTTAGTTTAAAAGTTCTTAGGAATGTAAACTTTGCATTTATGTTAGTTGCAAATGTTTTGGAAACATTTTAAAACACTTCTCAAGAGAAGTTTTAATGTAATGACTCTAAATGTGTTTTGTTTTTATTCATAATTTGATGCAGTTGAACATACAGTATATATGATATATCTGTGAGTCCTGGATTGCAGTGTCAGAGCCATGATCAAAATGTCACATCCTCCACAGCCTAGCACTCAGAACAGGCTCACAGATACCCAATTTGCATAATTCCTATAATGAATCACGTGCTAATGCAACACCTAGGGTGCAAATATATACGCCGCTGTAAGCGGTCAGAATGCATTCTGTGAATTCCCCTTTAAAAAGTTTTGTAATGGTCACACAGGTCATGCTTTCCCAGGGTTTATGAACAGAAAGTACAGAAGACTGCACAGCTGAGGCTAAATTTATGTGTCCCCTCTCTGAGTGAGTTTGTAGGATGATGCACATTATCATAAATTAAGAGCTTTGTACAGAGAGTGCTAGTGGGGGAAGTGCAGCTTGTGGCTCTTTCCCCTAGTGCAAGATCAGCTTTGACATGTGTTTATTCCTCTATCCACTCCTGATCCACTGTCACATAAGGAATCTTATTTTCACCAAGAAATAAAAATATAAAAAGGCAATTGGTAGTACATATATATATATGGTGTTTCCATCAAGAAATAATAACACTTATATTTTTTTCTTTGATCTCACAATTAAGTTTTATTTACTTACAATTATAAGTTTATATCTACAAAACACAAAACCAGTCTTAAGTGACGGGGGTATATTTGTAGCAATAGGCAAAAATACATTTTATGGGTCAAAATTATGGATTTTCCTTATGCCAGAAATCATTAGAATATTAATTAAAGCTTTTATTTAATTATTTATTAATTAAATTAAATTAATTTATTTTATATTCTGTCAATTTCCTGCTGTATATATATATATATATATATATATATATATATGTTTTTTTTTATTAGTAATTTCTTTGCTAAGAGCTTCATTTGGATGACTTTAAAGGTGATTATCTCAGTATTTAGATGTTTTTGCAACCTCAGATTCCAGATATTCAAATCGTTGTATCTCAGTCAAATATTGTCCTATCCTGATAAACTATACATCAGTGGATAGCTTATTTATTCAGCATTCAATTGATGGATAAATCTCAATTTCAAAAAATTACACTTACGACTGGTTTTGTGATCCAGTGTCACAAATAAATAAATAAAGATAATTGTGACTGTTTTTTTTTTCTTACAATTTTACTTTTCTTCTTAGAATTCCAAGTTTACTGTAGCTATAGTGAGTAATAAACAGAAAATTGTGATGGCAACATTTTGTAAGTTGGTCAGAATTGTGAAATTTTAACCTTTATAGCTCTGTTTATATGATATCTAGTAAATTCTGAGTTTAACTTGCAATTGACAGTTTGCGAAGACCCACCCTCCTTAGTTACTGTTGTCATGATGGACAAACAATGCAGCTCTCACACTACACACGTGGTTTCACACAGTAAAAACTGCATCACAGTGCAAAGACAAAAGCTGACAACACACTGACAGACAAGACAGATCAGGCTACTTCTGTTATCAAACAAGGTCTCAGGACTCTCAGCTTTTAAAATGATTTTTAAATAAATTATGAAAAATGAAAATGAATGAACATCAGAAAGTATTTTATTTAAATCGTGCACCATGTTAAGTTTAAATCCACCGAAGTGAATCTACTCTGTGTGGTTAAGGCTAAGGGATACAGCTGCAGCTACTCGGCATTCACGCATTCACATATTTTCCAAGCCAACAATATAACGTGAAACTAATGAAAATCATTTTAAAAATTACATACTGTCGTAGTTTGGTTACTTCAGAGTGTCACAGTGATGGTCTTTTTGCAGTAAAGCACCTGTCATCGTTTAATGAGAGGGAAGATAGCATGAAGAGACGCAAGGTTAACTGCCTTAAAAACAGAGGAGCGCACATCTGCAAAAACAGATCCCGATCGAGCAAAGTTCATGGGATTTTATCTACAGAATGATAAGTGCACACGTTTTAACAGATTATTCAAAACTGTATATTTATCTTTAGTGCTGAAATCCATGCATACAGTGTCGGACATGACAGGTTTTCTTGTACGCAAAACATATACTCGAAAGGAATGCCTTAGCTTATTATCATTACTGTGGCAGCCAAGAACAGCACAGCTTGACCCTCCGCACATTTTTATATTTACTATATTTATATTTTTGATTGACAGGCAATCTGGTTAATCATAACACCGAATCCGGCATTTTGCCCGACACGTAATCTAGGAGAGTAACTTAAATAAAAAAAAAAAAAGTATATTTATGGTTTTCGTATATGGAGTATACTACTGTTACATATTATGTGTGTTTTGTTCTGTTTTTTTCTCCATGTGTCCACCTTTTGGTGTTCTTGTCCTAGGTTATTAGTTCATCAGTTGTGTTCCCCGGGTGTTTTCAGTTCCCCATTATGTCCTTGTGTATATTTACCCTGTTTGTGCTATTCTTCCTTGTCGCTCCTTAATGTTATCTTGTATGTCTTAATGTCAGTGTTCTATCCTGTATTCCTGAGTTTAATAATTATCATTTCTATGCTCCGCCGATTCCAGCAACTACTAAAAAGTTCTGATGTTCATTCGTGTTTCATGCTTCTGTGAAGGGTCAATTCTGACATCAGCATTTGAAAAAATATAGAATTGTGAGATAAAATAATCATTGCCGTTATTTTATTCCATGGCAGAAACAATCTTCCACAGTTTTAGGAACCAATGGGGTGTTAGAAATCAGACAAAAGCTGAACTTTTGTAGCTGTGACTACCTTAAATTAAAAGTGAACCGCCGTCAGAGGTCAAAGTACTGTACAAAGTCTTTTATTATGAGATTTGATCAGATTAACCAAATTAGGGGGTTAAGCAGATCATTATTGACCTTATTCACTAAGCTTATCATTACCCATGATGTTAAATACACAAAAACATTTTCACAGCCAATAAATTAGTTCTTAATCCAGGATCAGTGGAGGAAATGGCTGCCCTGCTGTTGAGCAACAAGAGGTAAATGCTGTTTTGTTCCATGTTAGTTGCCCACTGCTGATCATCTAAACAAGACTAATGGCTGAGGCTGCTTTCATTTGTGAGATAGCTCTGTTTTTTTTTCTTTTGAAGCAGGCAGACTGCAGGGCTGAATGGCATTGAGGTTAATTATGTTAGTAAGGTGCTATGTTTGTGGCACCCTGCAGATCTCTTCCCTGTCAAAACTGCTCTTTTCCTGCCAGGCGGCTCACGTTACTACTGTCAGTACACTTAATTGCCTGGAGCACTTAATTAATTGGAGATCATAATTTCTGGTAATCAGGGGTGTTTAACGTGGTCCCCCTTCCCCATCTTTCCTCCTGGACTTTTACTGCATGATTATTCAGATCCAGACAACTTGTTGGATGGAAGCAGGTTTAGATAAATGGCCAGGTCCCTATGGCCTGCTTCATTACTGCCTGATTTACTGCTCACTCTCTCATGGAAAATATGGGGAGAAATGCAATCACCATTATAAGATTCCAGAGAATTTGATTTTACTATTTGGGTCAGTGACAAATATGAGTGCCCACAAGATTAAAAAATGTAAAAAACAATTTCTTAGAAATATAATCTTTACATTCATGTTAGTCTCATATGGTTTTGAAATCTATTTTGTAAGGAAATTCTATTTTTATGTTACAATGGAGAAATGTACACATCTTAATCATTATTTTTGTTTAAATATTTTATAAAAAAATATTTTTTTTATTAATTAATCAAGAAGGGAAGGAAATGGGTTTATTTATAGCAGTAAGATCAGGATTGCATTGGCTAACGAGATGAAAGTAGTACTGATTGATAATACGGGCTAATATTCGTACGCCCTTGGTTTAGCAACTTAATAGAGAGTATAATTATTTATATATATATTTCTTTAGTGGCATCTTTTTTATCACTGAAGTGTAAACAAAAACTTTTATTTTTGTATTTATACATACATACATATGTGTATGTGTGTATAGATATAGATACACGTTATATATATATATATATATATATATATATATATAAAACCTGCTCGACATTATTCAAAGATCCCCGTACTAGATCAAAAATATTCAGTGTTTTTAAAATTCCTGCTGTAATTATGATAATTTTTTTATCATATCATTTTTTTTGTATTACATCATAATATTTTTTTTTTATAAATAATTTTACATCAGCCTGCAGACAATTGGTTGAGGGCCACTGATATTTTCCATAACAACTCAGTTTTAGTGTTTTTATATAGAAGAACCTGCAGTTTTTCAACAAGGAGACCTGTGTGCTAATATAGAGAAGCCTGTACTGTATAATGGATTCGCAAAGGCCATTTTTCAGGCTATGTCGAGACATTTTCCCAGGGTGGCCCAGTGAGGGTATATTTTGCCACGTTCAGCGGAGGCTTCTGGTAACAGATGTCCTCTGTTGCATGATACCAGCATCCCTTCGGCCAGACTGTGCCACAGTGCAAGTTTCCACCCACTTGGCTGGGCCAACAGTCATGTCTGTCATTGTTCTGGAGGAAGGTGATGACACGCTAGAATTTGAACACAAAGCTCCTCAGCAACAATTGCACGTGCTCACAATAAAGTGGATGCCATAAGTCAATTTCGATCATATTTACAAGAGCATTAAAAAACCGTGAACGGAATGAATGTCTTTGAGCTTTCTTTTATATCCTGTCTGGCCCGTTTGATTGCGAGTGACGTTGCTTCCCACCTTGCCTTCAGCCTGAGGCCGATTGATGTAAAGGGTAGGAAACAGGCAGAAACTCACACCAACACCTTTCTGGAGCTGCCCTCACACCGGCACGGCTTGAAAGAGTTAGCGCTGCCCACGCTCGCCTATCACGCTGAAGTACAGAGGGCGATGAAGACAGGTGAATCCACCCTGCTTGTTTTGCTTGATGTTAGAAGTACAGCAGCAAAGCATGCATTCGAAGCTCTCTGCCGCCGTTTGCTATGAAATATTCATATCTGTCTGCATTAGCATTAGCAAGCTACTAATTGAGTTCTGTGTATTCAGACATGATTAACTGGCTGGCATTCCTCAAAGGAGAGACCCAATTAGATAGCACTTGCATGAATTGCCTTGCAACTTCCCTCCTCGCGCTGTTGTTCCTGTTTGTGTGTGTGCTTGCGTTGTGCAGGTTACAGAGCTTCATTTTCATTACTTGCGTGTCTCTGCTGTAATGTAGATGTAAGCAGGCAGAACATGTGACCGTTTGATGCCTGTTTTGTAGCTTCTTTTTTCTTTGAATCAAACTTGCATCACTTCCTTCAAGGGAGAAAAATATGTGACCCCAAGCTGACCTGCTGGAGTGTCACTTCAAGTGCTGCCTGCTGTATTTTGGCTCCATTATAAGATGGATCTGGAGCCATGTGTCAACAGCAGTCACATTCTGCTTTCCAGCTGATGTTAAGTTGGGCAGACAGCATGAATAAAGTTTAGGAGAGGAAATGACAACAAAGTAGGGGGCCGGGGAAGAATTAGGATCAATGACATGCTCTTTTTTTTTTGTCCAGATCTATTAATTTGTTTGAAAACACATTAAGGATACAATTTGAGGTCATTCACAAATTAGATTATTAATTGATATCATGAATTAATAATTCAAAGTGTATGTGTTTGTATCATTAAAAAAACATTATTTTTGATCATGTATAAAAATTTTTAAAAGCATAAGAAGCCAACAAGTACAAGTATACAAGTATATTTCTAAGAATGTGCCCCATGCATTTCAGGCTTATATATATATATATTGGCCTGAAATGCATGGGGCATTTTTTGTTTTTTTGTTTTTAATAATTCCTTTTCTTTATCAAGGACACTTTTTTGTGACTGCCCTGCATCTGAATCTTTTGTTTATATTTCCTTTGATAACTGAATGAATAGATGTGTTGTATGGTATGCATGGTTTTTGAATGAGATTGATTTTAAAATGAATTCCACACCAAAAGATCTTAGAAAGACTGGGAAATTCTACAGTAACGGTGAAACCTTCTGAGGTAACTGCCATAGTGAAGTGAGCAGAGGAATGTCTCTGAAATGTAATGGCGGGGTGATGTCTTGGGAAAAGACGTCGAGAGTTCTTGGCTCAGTGCCTTTGCATTCATATCCAATCCCCTGTAGCTCTCTTTCCTTTAACTCTCTTTATTTAAGTAGCTCAAAAGAAACCTAACAGTCCCAGGGATCCAAAGCAGCAGTTTGGTTCTAGCTTGGTTTTCAGTCCGCTCAATGCTAAGGACCTTCTGTCCACCTGTGACCCATTACAATCTATCAAGACTTGTTAAAGCCGACGTCCTCATTCTCAAGACCTGTATATGCCTGGCTGATAATTTAATGCATTTTCTTAATTTAAAAACTATATATGCAGTATATGTAATTATTCATGTCTTCTGACCCGTGTATGTAAAGGGCAAACCACACTTACCAAGATGTCTATGTGTTATGTATAATAATTATGCACTTAATTAAATTTAAATTTTTAATAAAATGACAGCCCTGGTAATCTTGCATACACACACAGGCAGCTGAGCTAAAACGAATCTGAGATCTTTAGTCAATGATTAATCTATTCAGAGCATCCTACTGACCTTTGACCTCTCAGCTACAGTCAGTGAGTTCATAGTTTTCTTTGCTTTTTCAAATATAAATTCACCTCGTGATCTGTTGATCTTGATCCTCACAATTTTCCAAGTTATTTTTATTTTTGGTTATATTTATTTTTTCTAGGAGGGTGTCTAAATCACAGACTGGGGTTCTTCGCCTTCTGTGAGGTTGTCATATATACGTGAATGAATAATTTGGTGCTGGCAGACAATCAAAAAGTTTTATCTGAAATACTTCATGATATATTTATAACGACGCAGGATATTGCTAGAGAATTAAGTATTAAAGCCCATTTTGGCTTTAAAACTATTTTGATCTGATAAGATATTTGGATACGGTTTCTAAGGTGAATCCAGGTGGCAGAGTGACATTGAATGCTACAGATGTTTTAATATTCTGTGCAAAAACAAATCATGTAAAATTGATAAAGCCTGCTAGCAAAGAAGACATCCAGTAACTTCAGAGTGTTTTGCTTAAATACACATTGAGCGTCGTGAATTGGC
This sequence comes from Enteromius radiatus, assembly GCA_032357445.1. Classification (NCBI taxonomy): domain Eukaryota; kingdom Metazoa; phylum Chordata; class Actinopteri; order Cypriniformes; family Cyprinidae; genus Enteromius; species Enteromius radiatus. Next base: position 9,795,866 of record JAUCMS010000105.1, read on the forward strand.
AGTTGATGCTTGTGTATATTTTCCTTCATGAATCGGTTTGCTCTTCACATTTTTATTTCACTTTTATTCCATCTTATACAGACAGTCTGCTTTCTGCTGTATTTGCACCAGTCTTCAACTAAGTATCATCATTGGGGGAAAAAAACAACCTTTTTTAGTCCTCCTTATGTCCAGTACTATGCAAAGCTGTCCTGTTAGGGCATTCTTTGTTGTGTTTGGAGATTAGCTGTGCTGCACCCACAAAAAGATGAGTGGCTGGAAGAAACCGAGAAAGAGAGAGTGTTGGAGCACTTTGTCAGGAAATTGAAAAAGCAACAAGGGAAAGAAGAGGCTACAATTGACTTCAGTGCTCTCCACTCACCCTTTCGTTCAGAAAGAGGCTGTCTGACCTAAATTCATTCTACCTCATCTGCCTAGACGTTTGTTTAGCCTTCTGGGCAAACACTTAGAGAAATGTATGAAGCTGAAAAAAGAAGAATATATGTGAATATATTACACTCCGGCAGCGGAGAAGTGCAAACTGAGAGCATGAGTAGACGTTTAGTGCCCTCTAGTGGCTCTCCAAGCTGATATTCTTCCACCAGAGAAGACATTAGCGGTGCTCTGTGCAGATTTTCCTAAACCATCTTTGAAAGTTATTACCAGACAGTAAATCCACAGCATGTAAATCAAAAGTACATTGACGTCAACATAAAAGCTGCAGCAAACTGAAAAGCTGTGCTGGGGAAGAGTGGTCTGACTGACCCAGACTTCTCTGTCACGCTGTTCGTATGATGACTCTGGCACGGCGTATTGTGTGAAATCTGCTCTGAAGTGTGAAAGCGGACTGTTTTTGAATGTTTCTTCAGAAAACTGTAAACAGCAGGAATCCAGACTCCGCTTCAAGTCCTTTAGAAAAGTTCAAAGACTCAGGTTAAACATTAGACTGTGTTCCTGAAGGCTATATACGGGCTGTCGGTCTTTCTATATTTTCCCCTCCCCCTCTTCCTCGCCTAAGAGTTATGAGACGAGCCTCAAGGGTTCTCAGCGGCAAGCTTATTAAAGGCTTTATCTGTTTCCAAGATTTGCAGAGGATTGTGGAACATTGTTGGACATTGTTTGTACACAAGTGTTGCTCTGGGAAATAGTGTTAATATCTGTTATTCTCGTGAAAGAAATGACACAAATGAGAAACTTGTGTACCTACAGCCATGGTGATCCCTCAGTGGTCAGTCTTCCAAGACATTCCGTTCTAAAGCTGACTCGATCTAAGAATGTTGAGTGACTCGTAGGAGCTCAGGGCCAGGTCCTTTGACCCCAGCCTCAGTTTGCCGGTGAACCGAGAGCATGGGAAATGATCCCAGAGCACAGGCAGTGCAAACAGGATTTGGCTGTGTTGATACGTGGGACTCCTTCCAGTAAATTCTGTCCATGCAGCTGAAAACTCTATATACTCCAGATCTGTTCCAAGTGACGGATATATTCAAAAGTGACAGATTTGTAATATTGTACAGTACACTGGCAGGAACATTGTGTCACGTAACAGCCGGGAGACACGTAGTTTGACTGCTAACATAGTAGAATGCTAAGCTAACAATACACGCAAACAACCATAAATATCATTAACATGAAAAATGACTTCATTTATAAAATTTTTATAATCTTATAATTTTCCTAATCTTTTCAGCAAATAGTTTTCTGTGTGTGCAATGCTCGCTTATTATTTGGCTAAAACTAGCATAAGAAAGTTAGCTAATTTTGAGAACATCCTTCATTTCATAAAATGTTGCCTCTCTAGGCAACCTTGTGTGTGCCTGGAAATCAATTTAAGTGTGCAAATATTGTCCCTTAATGGTGAAGATTTGTCAGAAATATGACAAATGTAATTGTCCATAATAGGCCTAAACCAGTCAAGCTAGCCTACTGTATCAGCCACAGAATTATCATCAAATAATCATTATCGGCTAAATCCCAGAAAATAGGGATATCCTTTTTTGTCAATTTTGCACGGCCCTAGTGTGAGCGAAAACCCAAAGGACTGTCAGCCCTAATCATCCGGGCTCGTTGGCGAGGCAAACGTGATGGCTTACAGTGTTGCCACACATGCACACAGGCATGGAAGTCTGTGTTTGAAAACAGTGCTGAGTGGCTGCGCCAAAGAAACAGGCAGCCAAAGAGGACAGCTGTAGCCTGGAGTACGTACACATATTGCGATGTGTCTGTGCGACCAAATCCCGAATAGAGAAATCCAGGAAATATTTGTGCATCATAGGCTCTCATGCGAAAACAGTCTCACACACATGCTTTTAAAGAGAAACTCATCCTACTATAATTGATGACACACAGATGATTTCACCATCCTTTGCTGTAATTGCTTAGCTGGAGGGGAGGGAGGGGGATAGAAGATTCTTTTATATGAAATATCGAAATAACAAATCCAGGGCTCGGGGTGGACATTAAGAAGAGGAATGTGAGCGAAAAGTCATCAGCTGGCCCGCGGCCCGGTATCCGTGGCTGAGGAAAAGCCTGCAGTCATCAGAAAGTGGACGTATTTACTGCTTCGCCTTTTGCAGAACGAAAGCGAGAGTGAAAAATGACTTTGTTTGTGAATCAGAGAGTAGCTAATCAGATCTCACTCTCATTCCATTGCTCACTATATATACTTTATATCAGAACCTCCCCCCTTTTTCCCTCAGGCATTTGAGGACAGAGATACACTTGTGACAACCATTTGGATGCTCACATTATCCTACGGAAATCCATTAAATGTTGATAGATAACGGATTTAAAGGGTCTGTTTAGCCAAAATGTAAATTCTGTCATCAGTTACTCACCCTTGTTTTAAAACTGTTTGTCTTTGTTTCTTGCGATCTATCAGAATGCCTAAGCAGCTGTTTTCCATGCAATGAAAGTTAAACACTTAGTTCACCCAAAAAAGTACATTCTGTCATCGGTTTTCTCAATCTAGTATCATTCCAACCCCACAAGACTTTCATCTTCCAAACCCAAATGATGATATTTTTAATAAATCCTGACTGATGTCTGTCCGTCCATTGCAGCAATGCTTCAAACAGTTAACAAAGACATTGTAAAAGTAATACTGTAAAATTGTAACTTTACTTTTTATTCACATATACCGTAAGCAGTGATTAACATACATATACATATGAGGGTTAGGAAAAGTCATTGTGCTAAATATATCCATTGGAAGTAAGTCAGTTTGAAATTATATGCGAGATAGTAAATTATGACAGAACTTTTTGTTTTTTGGGGTGAACTATGCCTTGAAGCTCTCTGTGTGTGTGTGTATGCTTTAGTGTGTCTGAGTTTGTGACATTTTTCCAAAACTGACAGAAAAGTTTGTTTTTATCTGTGTATTCGTATCATTGTAAATCAAGCTTCACTTCGAAGGTCGAAGGTTATTCCTACTGCCAAGCCACGACGCTCACTATCACAGCTTAAATTATGATCTGATATAAATCTCCGTTGCCTTTTTCCTACAGTTTGCTTTGGCTAAGCTTGAATGAAAGATCTTTGTTTCTTTGTGTTTGATTTTAGAACACCCTGGAGACTTGCAACATATGTAGTAAGCCAATAATGGAGCGTATCCTGCGGGCGACTGGGAAGGCCTATCATCCCCAGTGCTTCACCTGTGTGGTCTGCCATCGGAGTCTGGACGGCATTCCCTTTACTGTGGACGCCTCCAACCACATCCACTGCATCGAAGACTTCCACAAGTATGACCAGGCACACAAATATGCTTCATGTATCCATATACTACACGTAGGACTTACATAATCACATGTAGTACAAAGCATGATGTTATCTTATAATCAAATATTTAAAACTATTTTAGGGTTAACATCTTATTTACAGTTATACTGTAAGTAGTCTGTTCGGCTTTTTTGATTGTATTAAGGAATTGAAAGGTATCAGAAGGAATATGAGATTGAGAATATGATCACAACAGACATGCCATTGTGTTCGAGGAACAGTTGTACCTGGATTGTACTCTTTGTTACTATTGTGGTATAATTAGGCCACCATCTGCTGAACTTCCCCCTTTTTGCTGTTTGTTGGTAAAACCCAATGAAGAAGTGAATCACCTGACTGTTATGCTTTGTGTACACATACTCGCCTCTTCTCTCTCTGTTCCTGTCTGGTTTTCTCGAACTGTTGAACACAAATGTACTCATTGTGGAACTTTCTAAAACATTTGTGTCTTTGAAATGAGTTCAGCTGGATGGTAGAATTGGCTTATTCAAAAGTGTAAATGGAATAGAACTGCAATTTTTATTTTGAAAGGATCAGTTTACAATAATAATAATAATAATAATAAAATAAATAATAGTAATAATGATGATGATGATGATAATGATAATACATTTTCAGTTAATGCTTACATTTTCTTGTATGCTCACCAACACTGTGTTTTTTTTTATAATCAAAAATGCAATACTGTTAAATATTATAATTTAAAATGAGAGTTTTCTGTGTTAATATACCTCTGTAAGATGTAATTTGTTCCTATCTTGAGGTTAATTTAATTCATGGTTTGTTGCTGAATAAAAAATATTAATTTTATCCCACACACACACACATATATATATATATATATTATAGCGTTTATTTAGTTTGTTCCTTTTTGTTTTAGCTTTGTTGCATTTTCTTTTCTTTCCTTTCCTATATTTTCTTTTTTTGTTCTGTTCTGTTCTGTTCTGTTTTGTATTGTTTTGACCTGTCTTTGACCATTTTTCCTTCCCTTTTTCCAAGGAAATTTGCTCCTCGTTGCTCTGTGTGTCAAGAGCCCATAATGCCAGCACCTGGTCAGGAGGAGACTGTGCGTATTGTGGCTTTAGACCGTGACTTCCATGTGCAGTGTTATCGCTGTGAGGTGAGTGAACGCCCTTGGGTGGTAGACTTAAAATACCTAAATGTCTTTGGAAATAGAAGTTTCATACTGACATTTTCATCCTATTTCAAAACTATTTTGTATGTGTGTGTGTGTGTGTGTGCTAACTTTAGGATTGTGGCTGTCTTCTCTCTGAGGGAGACAACCAGGGTTGCTACCCTCTGGATGGCCATGTTCTCTGCAAAAACTGCAACACCAGTCGCATCCAGGCACTCACTGCCAAGGCTTCGACTGACCTCTGAGTAACACACATATCTACATGCAGGTCCCTAATATCCCTGCGTTCATCAAATCCTGAGAAACACCATATCCTGTCACATCACTGCACACAAATATTTATGCTTAGACAAATGCACACGTACACATAAAGCTGTCATTCCATTTAAGGGGCCACGACTTATCTTGTCGCTGATGCACCTCCACACTGTGCCTTTTATTAAAATTGCACTCATTTATTCTGTCCAGTCATTTTTATTAGCAGATACGCATTCACCAGTGCCCACTACATTTGCTTGTAAACACTTAAAAGAAGTAGGCCTTAACATATAGAGCAAGACTGTGATGTTCACAGAGCATTAAGAAAACTATGCATTCCATTACTGTATGTATTCAACCTACAGCTTTCATTTTAATATGTTACACATGAAATCACACAATTCTCTGCAATGACTTTATGAAATAACGTAGGTACAAAAATAATTGGAAGTTGTAATTACGCACGATTCCAGCTTGTTCCTTAGGCATCATTCAAACATATTTTTTTAATCTTCTTATGGTGGCTGTGAAAGTGAAGGTTTCATGTTTGTACACAAGACCTGGACCTTCACCTTGACTCGTGCATCATACCAGCTTCATCAGTATGTTTTTGTAAACATGGCAATGGCATATCCTTTCAATTTACATTTCTGAAATCACCCTTTGAGTGAAAGTTACCAAAGAGCTACATTTACTTTCTCTGGGACAGCGTGTTTGTATATTATTGTATGCTTATGAAATCTAATGGGAAGAGTATTTTATCCTTTAAGGACTGTGAATGACCTTCAGTAGCTCAGAAGCCTAAATACTTTGTGGTTCATTCAGTGCGGTTTCCGGTTTCTTTCTCAGTGTACCGCTTCAATTCAAGTGTATTTAGCAAGAAATATTTAGCGCTTGGAATTTTTTTTTTGTGGTTTGGTGTTTTTTTTTTTTTTTTTTGTCCTTTATCGAATTATCTCGGTTATCTCATTTATTTGTATATCATGAGTGAAAATGCTGAAAAGGTCTAAGGATAACATTTGTGTGTTTAGATATGCACAGTAAGTTGTGCAATAATGTCATAGCAGTTTGAGAATCGTGATATATAAAAATTCTCAGAGGAAAAACTGTCAGATTAGTAATAAAACGTGTGACAATCAGGGCTAAAGGATGTTGGAAATGTGTTTTATTTGATCTAATTTGATTTTAAGGGCTGATGAGAGACAGCCTGGTGAGCAATATTTTAAATATCCTCAAATGGTGAATTTATTGTAGTATTAGATGCGTAAGATAGAGATAAGTATTAATAAAAATAGGAAAAATATGTTTAATTTCGTAATTTTGTACATTGACGCTATAATTATGCAAATTTCTTCTTTGTTGTTGCATTGACACTTTACTAAGAAGGATATGCAGACATTTTTTATTCAACATGAAAGTGTCCAAGCTGTTCTTAAAGCTACAGTGCACACATTTTGGGAAAATCTGAAATTATGTATATATCTACAGAGTGCCATTATAAATTTCGAGGTTTAGAGAGTTAACACCTCAGGAAATTTCCAGTCATATCAGTGTGCTGCAGTGATGCCCCAGGGAACTTCCCCTCTGGTTGAAGGCTAAATACAGATGTGAAAGTCACGATATATACATTTATTTGCAAACCGGATATAAATACACGGTTTATGAGCACCTCTTGATCTATTATGGCAGTTTGTGGATTTTCAGTGTGTAAAATGAAATGCGTTGTAGCTTTAAGCCATGAGAGCTTCATTAGTGCTTCAGTGCTTCAATCTATACCTATCTTTCTTAGTACCTTTTCTACTGTATATGTGCCTTTTCCAGCTTGTGTGAAACGGAGGTGGTGGTGTTTGAACACAAACACAGCTGTGGTTTGTGGCTGATCTCATGTTAAAGGGATACTCCACCCCAAAATGAAAACAATGATCACTTACCCCCATGTTTGTCTTCTAAACAAAATCTAAGATATTTTACATGAAAAGCGGGAGACTTGTGACTGTCCTTTTGACTGTAAATTACTGTAAAGTGTGAAAAACATCATCAGAAAAACTCCATCTGCCATCAGTGGTTTCATTTGTGTATTATGAATACTTTTTGTATGCAAAGAAAATAAAAATAACATTTCTCTCTCATCACTCATCACAAGGCGTTTTTGTTCAAATCAAAGCGATATTAAAAAGATATTCTCCCAAATGGCGCTACGGTGATGAGGAAACAAATTATTGAAAAACAAGTCTTATTTTCATTTCTTAGCATACAAAAAATATTCTCGTTACTTCATAAAATTCAGGTTGAACCTATTCTGATGGTTTTTCGTACTTGACAGTGACAGTGTAATTTACTTAGTAGTCAATAGGACTTACAAAAGCTTCCAGTGTTCATCTAAAATATCTTTAGTTGTTTTCCAAGGACAAATGTTTCATTTTGGGGAGGAGGATGCCTTTAAGGGAGACGATGTTTGAATGCTTTTGTTAAAAAAGAAATTCACTTGAACCGGTCTTTATTTCCAGGTATTATATAGAAAGACCAAATATTTTAAGACTTAATTAGATATTTCTTGTATTATGGCATTAAGTGTTATTGCAAAGAGAATTATTGTTGTATTACCTGGCACATTTTGGACCTTCCTCTCTTTTACTTTACTTCTTATTCCCCAAACCCATCTCAAGTTCTTTTTATTCCAATTGCTTATAGATCTGTTAAGCATTTTTGCTCATTCGAGTTGTTCAAATTGATTTGTTCTGTTCAAATATTTGATCAGGATTCAATTTAAAACACTTTGTACTAAGTTTCTCCTTTTGTGATCATTACAGTAGTAATAACCTGATGATTATTAAATTGTTGTTGCGGCAGATGCGGAATACTGGCATTCAAGTGCCTTGAAATATGTGGTATATTTGAATTGTCGTTTATAGGGCACTTTGATTTTTTTTTTTTTTCAGTGAAGAAACTATTGCGTAAAACAACCCAATCTGTGCCCTAGTGACATTCTGAGTATATACAGTACTTGGAGTCATACACTCTGTTGTTTTTGATCACATACAACTACTTCTATAATTAATAAACCTTTAAAAGAAAAACTCTGCAGTGATTATTTGCCTTTTTTTCTGTTTGTCAGTTATTTATTTTCCCTCCTAATGCTGCTGTTAATTCATATTTCAGCTCTTTGCTGCATTTGGCAGGTTTCCCAGGTAACGGTGACAGATTTTCATTGTACTCTTTGTACAACCTAAAAGAGAAATCATTTATCATGCTACTTGCTGATATCAGTGGTACATTCAGCATGTGCTTAGCTACTTTAAAGACTGCATTTGAAAGACAATCAGCACAGAATCACGATTTAGATGAGCTCAAAATGCTACTGTGTGACAGCATTATTCGTCTTTTGTTGTTTAGATATTTAATCAGAGAAATCAGTGAGATATAAAGTGGGTTATGAGGCTGGAATGAGGCTGATGGAGTTGTTAAAATAATTTAAGAGACTCAAAAGAAAAGACCATTTTCTTGGGCCCTCTGAGTCCCTGCTTGATTTAATCCTTTCAATTTGTCATCCTGCGTTCCAGGAACCGGCAATAAGCCACACACTATTTTTTATTCTTTCCAGATTGCTAAATTGGAGCAGCGTATACACAATATTGGAGTTGAAAGTGATCCCAGAGGAATGCAGAAAATTAATAAAAGAAACAAATAGTACAAAACAGTGCAATATTGCATGTTTGTATGTTATTACTGGCAGAAATTTCGAATGTATTATTAGAGACCACCTTACACCACAAATCTCTTCGGGATTGGGGTCACAATGCAACAGCTTTTTACCTAATCTCTCTATTCTATAAATTATTTGCATTATATATCCTTAGTCTCTCATTTTTTTTTTTTTTTTTTTTTTTTTTTTTTCACTTTTTTATATAGCGCTTTTAACAATACAGATTGTAGCAAAGCACTGAACATCATCAAATAGGATAACAGAGTGATGGTAA
>JAUCMS010000105.1:9832604-9856645 GCA_032357445.1 Enteromius radiatus
TGGATGGGTTAAATGCAGAGCACAAATTCTGAGTATGGGCCACCATACTTGGCCACATGTCACATCCTTTCCTTTTCCTTTCCTATATATATATGCTGTCAAATGATTAATCACGATTAAACAAATCAATTATTTTTTGTTTACATTATACGTGTGTGTACTGTGCATTTATTACATATAAACACTCAGAGTACAGTATATATATATATATATATTTTTTAACACTTTTTATTTACGTTTACATTTATTAAATTCATATTCTTATATTTTATATTATATGTAAATAGCCTGCATTTAATATATATACATAACATATTTTTCTTAAATATATGCATGCATGCATTTCTATTTCTAAATATATCATAAATACACAGTACACACACGTTATATAAACAAAAACTTTTATTTTGGATGTGATAGAACTAAATATACATATATATTATATATATATATATATATATATATATATATATATAAAAACTAACATTGAAGATAAACCCCTCTCATTCTATTTCTACCTCTAAGAATGAAGACAATGAAGATCCTAAAAGGAAAAATTACTTACACCTGTACAGTGGGGGAAAAAAGTATTTAGTCAGTTCTCCCACTTAAAAAGATGAGAGAGGCCTGTAATTTTCATCATAGGTATACCTCAACTATGAGAGACAAATTAAGAAAAAAAAGTCCAGAAAATCAAATTGTAGGATTTTTAATGAATTATTTGGTAAATTCCTCTGTAAAATAAGTATTTTGTCACCTACAAACAAGTAAGATTTCTGGCTCTCACAGACCTGTAATTTCTTCTTTAAGTGGCTCCTCTGTCCTCCACTCATTACCTGTATTAAAGATGCTCTATGCAATCTTGTTTGATGTCACTTTCGCTGAAGTTTCACGTAAATAAAAAACAAAACAGAGCAAGCTCCCCCCTCCCCCCAGTGTTTCTGTAACTGCCGTGAACGCGCAAAGCGCATTGATACGAAAGGTGGTGCTAACCCAAGAGAGACAGCTACAGAGCTAACATCAAACTAACATGTCTAAATAAAAATAAAAAATAAAAAACTCTCAGATTCACGCTGTACAATCAACTCTGTCTATTATGTGCACACACATTAAACCACACCTCTTCTTTCTGATTGGCTGTCCGTAGTTTGTTATTGTTTTGGTGCACATCCTGTGCCCCTATTCTGTGTTTTGGTATAGCAGGGTTTTTTCCCAATGTATTCAAAGGGCAGACAGCAAGATGATCAAGGGGTTATGCATACGGTTTGAGATAAAAATGAAATCAAGCTAAAATCCTGCAACATTGCATAGAGCACCTTTAATGGCATCTGTTTGAACTCGTTATCAGTATAAAAGACACCTGTCCCAGTCCCACTCCAAATTTCACTATGGCCAAGACCAAAGAGCTTTCAAAGGACACCAGAAACAAAATTGTAGACCTGCACCAGGCTGGGAAGACTGAATCTGCAATAGGTAAGCAGCTTGGTGTGAAGAAATCAACTGTGGGAGCAATTATTAGAAAATGGAAGACATACAAGACCACTGATAATCTCCCTCGATCTGCGGCTCCATGCAAGATCTCACCTCGTGGAGAGAGCTGAGAGCTGGGACCAAAGTAACAAAGGCTACCATCAGTAACACACTCAAATCCTGCAGTGCCAGACGTGTCCCCCTGCTTTAACCAGTACATGTCCAGGCTCATCTGAAGTTGTTCTGCAAAGGGACCAGGACGACTGATCCATGTAAACAAAAGAATGAATGGGGCCATGTATCATGAGATTTTGAGTGAAAACCTCGTCCCATCAGCAGGGATATTGAAGATGAAACATGGCTGGGTCTTTCAGCAGGACAATTATCCCAAACACACCACTCGGGCAATGAAGGAGTGGCTTCATAAGAAGCATTTCAAGGTCCTGGTGTGGTTTAGCCAGTCTCCAGACCCCATAGAATATCTTTGGATCTCTCATAGTTGAGGTATACCTATGATGAAAATTACAGACCTCTCTCTTTTTAAGTGGGAGAACTTGCACAATTGGTGGCTGACTAAATACTTTTTTGCCCCATTGTATATGACTTTCTTCTTTTGGACCAACACAGTCTGAGTTTTTAAAAAAATTGTTCTGGCTCTTCCAAGCTTGGTAATGCTGGTGGATAGCGGCCATTGTTTTGAAGCTTCGTAAATCGGATATATCTGCGACATAAAATTAACCTATATGCCTTCGGAGGGTTATCACATGTCCTCTGAAGCAAATGACTAACAAAAATAATTTAAGTTTTACAATTATAACACAAATAACTGACTTCCGGTTTTTCCACGAGAGCACCAGCTTCCAGCTTCTTGGCTGACTTCTGACTTGACGTACGATGTATGACATAATTTATTTACCAGGTCAGGTCACATTTATTTATAAAGCACTTTATGCAGTATTGATTGTTTTACAAGGGCTTCAAGTAGGGCTGGGCGGTATACCTTTTCATACCGAATACCGGTGTGTACATTTTTGGTCATACCGCCCAGCTCTAGCTTCAAGTCAAGTCAAGTCAAGTAGGCTTTTATTGTCATTTCAACCATATACAGTAGTACACAATGAAACTAAACAATGTTCCTCCAGGACCAAGGTTCTACATATGACAAAAGTTAACAGAAAAACTGACTAGCTAGTTAACTAAGAAGAGACATCAAGATTAACATTATAAAATTAAATTAACATTATAAATTTAAAAAAATACAACATGCTATCTATCTATTATATCTAAAGTCCTATGCAGAAAAGACAAAGACAACAAAGTGCACGTGCAAATGTGCAGACAAAGTGACAACATAACGCATAATGTTACAGTGCTCTGCGGTATTAATTGGAGGTAGTGCAATGAGAAGCAGTAAACATTAAACATTTACCAGTAGGTAACAGCAGAAAGGAGTTGTTTTTTGTGCAAAATAAAAAATATAGTGCAAAAGAGCAGTCCCAGTTGGTATGTACAGATTTTTTGGTTGTTGATCAGAGTGTTTGTGCATGTGTGTGTTTATCGGTTCAGTCCCAACGTTATATTGGTGAGTGGTTGTGTGTGTGTGTGTGTTTAATAGTCCAGTCTTTTTGTGTTGAGGAGACGGATGGCATGTGGGTAATAATAAACAGGAAAATAACTGCTGATGTTGTAAAATTAATAATGCAATTTCACCTGTTAATTTAGTTTAATAATTATTTCCCTGTTGCAGAGTTAATGATTGTGAAACAAGTCCAATTCAGCTATAGCACCTCTACATAAGGTAATATTGTCATTTTCCTCTGTTCAAATTTTATTCTCATCTGACAAGTTAAATTGCTGAAATGACTAAATATTAATTTTCCTTTAGTCCCCGACTGAGTGTGCCAAAGGCAAAAATGAAAAATAGTTTAAATTTAAAAAAAAAGAACATTAACTTAGACGAATGAATGCTGATTGTTGGTTATTATTTTAAAGTGTCACCACTAGCGATTCATATTGTAAAGATTTGTTGTTCATTTGCAGTCATTTGTCACAGTCTGTCACAGTGCAGCAGACTAAGTGCCGTCACATCAGCTTGTGCAACATTGTTTACTTTCCTGGACATACTGGCTGACTCTGAGGAGCTGCTGTCAGGAGAGGAGCTGTCAGCAGTCATTTGGAAGAAGTCTCTCTGGACTCTCTGGTCAAATGTTCTGGCCTTCTATGTATAGGGATACTGTACTGCTGTGCGCAGTAGCTTGTCTGCCCCTTGTCTTCCGCTCTAGTGTTGATGTGATACAGTCAAGTGGAATACAGATGGATGAGCATGAAACCGAACCCTCCAGGCATATCAGGGCAAGGCCAAGGTGCTGAAGAGGCAGGTTACTGCACGGTCAGAGCACTGGGAGAAGTGATGATACGGGTGAGAGTGCCACTAGCATAACAAGCATTGAGATTTTCAGAAGATTCATTTAGATGCAGTTTTACTCCTCTATACTCAATTCCATTGACTTTGATTTTGAACACCTACAGTAACATGAACAATATAATATAATATAGATGTTATTTTGTTTTTGTTTTGTTTTTTACAATTTATGTTTCACATTTTTAATGCTGACATACTGCATATACTATAATTGCTATACATAATTAATAGTAATAATGTAAATGCCTGTTGAGTGTTAAGAAAAGTAATTTGTATTAATGTTTTATTAATATAATATATGCCTTAGGCTTAAATATTTATTACACAGGAAAGTAGTGAAATACACTCAATTCATAAAGGATAGAACAATAAAGTTAACATTTTATTTCCATTGTGGTCCTCGAATTTATTTAAAATGCAATAAATAATAAAGACATACAGTAATATTATTCAAATTGTGTGTGTTTTGAGAATTTGTATTTTTTATGCTATATAAATAAAACTGTACTTACATACTTACTAATAGCACCCTATCCTGTGGAGGCAGTTATGCTGAATCATTTTGAAATGTACTCTGAACCTGAAACCTATAAGCACATCTGAAATAAAACAGCACCTCCTAAATCATAAGAACAGGCAGAGCAGGGTTTACGGGTAGAGCTGCACCAAAGAGAAAAAAAAATGTGACATGTACGGGTAAAGACGGACTGATTACTGCTTTGCGTGTGGTGTTATTGCTGGATGTCAACCAGCTGAGTGATCAACTGCAAAGTTAATGAGGCCTCATAACTATGTCTTTACACTCCTGCACAACATAACCAGTGGCAAGGGTCACTCTGCCTCAGAAACCCGGTACACAATCACGCGAGCTTATAATCATCATATCAAACAAAAAACAGTCACACAAATGCAAACAATGCACATTATCACCACATTCATGCATGGCCATGAACACACAGTGAGTTCAGCTCATTCTTGCTCAGTAAACACAGCTGTGGACGCCCTGGGGCATTTAAGGTTGTACAGCATCTGCTGATCAGGCACACTGTCCTGAACTTCATTTAAGCTTCACTGGCATTTGGCCCAACAAAGATAAATGCAGTCATATAACTGAATTACAGCGTCTCCGCCTGTACAGGGAAGAAAGAAGATTGCCACATGCTTGCACTGTGCAACGAGGCATTTGAGCAAGCATTTGAACACATTGCATTTGCAGAGCTTTGTTATTGTCAAAACAGCAGTTTTGCACAGTGAACACAATATAAAATACACATGGGCACATATGTGAACGCACATATAGTGGTCATGTGATCATGCAAATATATTGTTGATAGTTAAAGAGCCACATGAGGAAGTATTTGTTTCCTCATCTGAAAACCCACGACCTCATTTCTCATGCTTTGGTTATTTTGACCCAAAGAGGATTTCTATTGTTCCTAAATTTGCTAGTTAATGTTATTGCATTGAACTAAAACCTAGTGACTTTGCTCACACAGAGTATAACAACTTCCCGAAAAAAAAAACAAAAAAAAAAAACTGGATGGTTTTTGTACTCGTAACTCTTTATTTTACGATTACACCTATTAGTTGCTTATTAGAATGCATATTTCTAGAATATTAGCCATGTATTAGTGCTAATTAAGCATATTTTAATGCCTTATTCTACATCCATACACAATACCTAAAATGAACAACTACCTTACTAGCTATTAATAAGCAGCTGATTAGTTAAGCAGTCATAGTTAATAGATAATAAGTGTTACCTATCCTAAAGTGTTACCTTTACTCCCCCCCATATTCATTCATTCATTTATTCATTTACAAGAAATACAAAACCTGTGCTGATTGAAAGAAAACAACTTAACGAAAGAAAGCACATAGCACAATGGATTACATACAGCTTTTATGTAAATAATGCTGCAGCTATGGTGTGTAAACTGTAGGAAAATTGAGCAGATGGTAAAACATGGCCCAGTTTTTTTGTTTGAGGTTATTATTCAGCTGCACTGAGCCTGTTCATTTCAATTAAGCTGAATTTACAATGTTTGACAGTCCAGAATGAGATATCACTTTCCTCAAGTTCCCCTTTTGCGTTGTTTAAACCACTATCATTTACACATAAGTATCATTAATGTCTAATAAAGTTGTTTTAATTTTCTCTGCTTTAAAGGTCACCGAATGTTAGTGAATACACAATAGGATACAGTTAGGTTCCTAAAAGGGTTCAAATAAGATGATATGACAAAACTGAAGAAGTTATGAGTGCCCTACTTTTCAGCGACCCATAAATTCTTACAGGAATACAGTAAGGATGCACAAGATGCAGTTTGATCTGTTGACCGCAGACAATACATTGCAAGAATGCTCCATCATGTTCCCCTTCAGTCGAGTCACTTATGGGAACTTGCATGAGAGACCAATTCTCTTTGAGCTTTAAGAAAAGGCCAAAGAACATTGACGTGCACTGATTGCATCCAACTGCACCTTATCACTATGTGAGTATAAGAGTATAACTGACGTCCGTTTTTTCCACGAGAGCACCAACTTCCAGCTTCTTGGCTGACTTCTGACTTATGACATCATTTGCGACTTACCAGGTCAGGTCACGTTTATTTATAAAGCACTTTATGCAGTATTGATTGTTTTACAAGGGCTTCACATTAATAAACAGGAAAATAACTGTTGATGTTGTAAAATTAATAATGCAATTTCACCTGTTAATTTAGTTTAATAATTATTTCCCTATTGAAGAGTTAATGATTATGAAGTTCAATTCAGCTATAGCACCTCTACATAAGTTAATATTGTCATTATCCTCTGTTAAAATTTTATTCTCATCTGATAAATTAAATTGCTGAAATGACTAAATATTAATTTTCCTTTAGTCCCCGATTGAGTGTGCCAACGGCAAAAATGAAGCTTTAAGAAAAGACCAAAAAACATTGGTGTGCACTGATTGCATCCAGCTGCACCTCATCACTACGTGAGTATAAGAGGGTGCTGATGCTGTGCACCTGCAGACTTTAGCTTCGGAGCCTCTAATGAGCTGGAGTTGCTGACGAAAAGTACTGAAGAGATTCTTCTGAAAAGATTTCCTGCAAGTTCATGCTCTCTCCCCCTCTGACAGCAAACAACTGGGCGGCTGTCAGTGGGTCCTGCGGGCTGGTGGCCTTTTTAAAGGCCGTGAGCATACCAGCTTTTTGTACTCCAGGGAGTGGAGACCTACTGAGTGCATGGCAGTGCCGGCCAGTCCAGGAAAAAGAGCAATTTCTCACGGTTGGTAAGGCGTTCTGCGGAATGTCTATCCGGGTGTGCGTTTCTGGGTGTGGTAGTTTTCTTACCTCTCTGGACGGACATAATCACTGCCTCACATGTGTGGGTGAGATCACACCAGGGCAGTGTGGCTCCTCCAAGCCGCCGAGAGGATCAGTTTAGGGTTATCCATGGTGCCCCTGCCTGTTCTTTCGAGGCTGGATGATTGGCTTCTGGGGCAGGGACCGCAGCATCCCCGTCGAGCTGAAAAACCTGTCGCTCAAGACAGGCTGGCTGACACCCAACACCTTCGCAAGGTTCAATGATCTTCGCGTAGAGGCTGTGTCCTCCCGTGTCTTCACTTAAAAGACAAAGTAGGTGAACGGGAGGCCGGCTGGTGTTGGCTTGCTGCAGAATGCATAACTTATCGATATATTGAATTTGATATGACGATATTATCATATATCGACGATATCTCCTAAGAATCACATTGTCGATGTTGAAAATCAGTACCACACGATAATCGAAAATATCGGAAAATAACAATTAGGCTATAAAGAGGAAGGAGCTAAATATAACTTTTAATAGCCTAGTAGAAGCATATCATTCACTTATCTTTTTTGTTCTTAATGCATGCACACACCGTAAAGCACATCATTAAAAGGTTAAAAAGGGATAAGAAGCTGCTGTGTCTATTTTCATTGTGCAGAGAAGCGCGTTAAAAAGCAACATTGTAGCCTATACTTTGACTACAGTTTAAAATATCTTTAGAATCATTAAACATTAATTGGCACTAGCAGAACAGAAATAATAGGATTATAATAATTAAGCAAATGAAACACAGAAAAAGCAAATCAAATTCAATTTATTGACAAACTGAATTTATCAGCAACCCATAGGCTATTCAACAAATTCTTCCGTTTGAAAACAAAAACCTGCAGGTGCACTGCATCAGCGCCCTCTTATACTCACGTAGTGATGAGGTGCAGCTGGATGCAATCAGTGCACGCCAATGTTCATTGGCCTTTTCTTAAAGCTCATGCGAGTTCCCATATGTAACGTCTCCGTACCCTACTTCAGGGAATGAGGGTTACTTACGTAACCTAGACGTTTTCTTCCTAGAAAGCAGTGTCAGTTCTACTAGGCTATATTAGTTGTACTGGCACAATATTTAGTTTGAAAGCAAATATGAGTTTGTGACATAGCAATTGTGGCTTGAGCTGAACGCAAAAGCTTCTCTGAGGCGGCGGCTGAGTGTATTTACTCAGATTATTCATCTGAAAATGGAGTTTTATTGTATCATGCGGGGGTGGGAAACAAATATTAAAGTGTCTCTCTCGCGTGCACGCAGTTAATATGCCTTTGAAGGGGAATTGTTACTGCGCAGATTTCTCTTGAAAGAAACAAAAAACAAAAAAATGTCATCGAGCAGGTTGAATAGCTTTCTCTAACAGGCCAGTTAAAGTGCGGCGTGTGGCCACCAAGCGTGTCGCGTCAAAAGCGATTAGCAGGAATGGAAAATGACACCTGAATGGTGAAGCTTTTTGATGCATTGTAGAAGGCTCTAATGCTTTAGAAAGGAAACCCCAAACATACCACTCAAATTGTTTGTCTGATTATCTAAGGGATTCAAATGGCTGCTTGAATTGGTATTTTTGGGAGGACGCATCTAAGGTGGAACATAAGCGTAAAACAGCAGTAAACTGCACAGCGTATCTGTGGCCAGTTTGTATGAAAAGCATGCGGGAAAAATTGTTCTCATGCCCCTCTTTGCCAGAAGATTAAGCGTACGTGTGAAATCCTAAATGCTGTCGAGAAAAATGCAGTTGCTTGTCTCATTGTGTAGCGGGAGAAATGTGGGTGGCTTGGGCTATTTGAATTTATGTCAAAGATGGGAAAGTAAAATATCCACAGTCTGATTAGATATTCAAGACTTGATTAGATTGACCAGAATTAGATATTGAGATTAAGAGATTTATGATCTAAGTGTCCTACTTGTAGCCTATTTGTTGTTGGAACAACACGCATTTATATATATGTATATACTATAGCCTACATACTCTAGCCAGGGAGTTGCTGTGGTCTTAGAGGTTTCGTTTTCTTTTCAACGCCCATATGTCTTCATCACGGAAGCAGGAAATAAGTCCTGTAGCACCTGACGCGGAGGCAAACCGTAGTTAAAACAGAACGTTGTTTTAATTCTTGCAGCCAGCGGTAAGATATACATTTACTGCCCGTACTTTATAATATGTTTAACTATTAAACTAAAAGAGTTTAAAGTATATAACGATATTTTATTGTTGCAGGCTAGGGATGGGAATTGTTTATATCGTTTCATTTAGTAGTCTATGTTAATGAGGTCAGAAAAAAAATAACTTTTTATGGCATTTATTACCATCAGCAGCCTTTTGCCAAATCACTGCAACAGCACATAATAAATCCGAAATAATGTAATATCCACCGTTTTGGCCAAAGATTTGCGTACCTGAACATTTTGATGACTCCACCGTATGTCAGCATCACACTTGGGTTATTTAGGTTCCGAGTAAAACCTCGTCAACTGAACTATAAGTTCTCTGATTCATTAAAAAGAACTGGCTCGTAAGAACCATTTGTTCGGATATTGAACTACACTTGTTTATTCATTTAAATGAACCGGTTTAAACGATCCATTCACCCGTGTGGCAGGTTTTGTGTTGATTAGTGTAGAAACTTACGACATACATCAAAACATCTTATTTTCCCCCCTAATTGCTGTTTTATACTTTATGGGTGTTTTCAGCATAATTTTACTGAGAGTTTTCCAAACAAAATCTAATCTATTTAGGTCATTATGTCAGAGAAAGATGAAGAGACATTCAAGTCTGTGGATTTGGAGCAGCAAACCGAAAAGACTCCGGAACCAGACATCAAACCTCAAGAATCTCCAAGTGAAACACAAACAGATAAAGCCAGCGCTCCTTCTACAGAAGCCAAGGCAGAAAGCATCCCATCTACACATACTTCAGCAGCCAAAGCTAAATGGACATCATCTGCGGAGCAGTTTAAACTGAAGAGATTTTTTGTCCTCAGGGTAATTATTTGATATATTTATATAATATATAATATATATAATATATAATATATTGATTATTTTATTATTTGAAGTCTCACTGAAGCCTTGGATTTCTTGGTTAACCACAAATTGGTGTTCCACTGTGTTAGTAATAATTTCTGACACAATCTACATTTCTTTTGTATGTTCACAATTTATGGTTGCTCTTCAGTACAATATAGTGCTTATGACAACACCTTGTGTATATATGAATATCCTCAATCACCTGTTAAGCAAACAATGACAGTCCGAATACTCTTGTCCAGTGCTGTCTGCTAATATTTAGTCAAACATATATTTTTTAACCTTAAGAGGTCACCAAAGGCTGTTTCGTGTTTTTTATTTCCTCAGTCTACCAGAGGTCATTTGATTAACAAATTGTGTCTGTCGGCCAGCTCAAATATCAAATTTTGCTTGTGAAAGTAGTGAAAAGGCATTACTTATGCTTTAAAAGCATCACACTTACATTGGCAACAAATGCTTTTAACCATTTTTCATATTTGGATTACAATTGCATTTTTTATAGAAGCACAATAATGCATTTTTACTTTAATTGCAATCATTAACATCTCTATAGCCAAATTAGCCATTTAATTGTTAAGAATTGCAGAATTGTTCAAATAATTTAAGTAAAACTGAACAAAGGCGGCCACTTGAAATTACAGTCTGTGATTTGTTGAAACTTTATTGTAAACATCTAGAATGAATTAAATTGTTGCATATTGTTGCAATAATTGCATATGTGCTTACCATTTTGGTTTTAATCATTTTATATATAGCAAAACTCATTCTTGGTACTTGCTGTCTTATCATTTAACCAGTAAATGGCCAAAGGCTACACAGTGTAACTTTAGGGAACACAGAAAGTTTAGAACCCTACTATATAGATGCAATTGATTTTAATATGTCTTGATGAAGAAAATTGTTGTGTTTTGTCATTTTAGCCTGGAACACTGGACCATGGTATTGAGGATGTTAAAGCTCTGGTGAATTCCACAGAAGATGGTGCTGTCCAAAGTGTCTGGTTAATGACTGAGTAAGTTTTCTCTCTTGCTCTCTCTCTTTCTCTAAGGGAACAAATTACAGTCCAAGTATGTACAGATTGTTCTGCAAATGTGCAGCGTTCACATGGAGTAAGCAAATCACATTCAGGTCTTTTGTCACATAGCTTTTATTCTAGAATGCAATCCATTATCTCACCCCGTGTTCTGTAAATAAGTAAAATGTGCAAGAAATATTTAAAGCGAAATAAGCAGGCAGCAGAATGAAGCTGCTAGAAGACATTGTGCTAAATGTGCGGGCAGATGTCAACTCCTATCTTTCTCTGTGCAAGCTTTCAGGAAACAGTTTAAAGGCCTTGTTATATGTTAATTAATAATATATATTATTTCCTATGCTCTTGACTGGTTCTCAGTGTGCTGAGCAGTCTGAGCAGTTCTGTGCTTTGAGATTAGGCTTGAAACAAAAGAGAAAGTTCATGCATTTTGACTGCTATAAATTTCTCATGGAAGACGTTGTAGGAAATAGCTTTTTGCTGTCAAAACAAAGACACATGAAAGGTGTAATATATATGTTTCTTGCATTAAAATAGCTTTAAATAGTCTCATATGCCACATTTGTTCATTGTCAAACATTCATATAGCTCGCCCTGTGCATGTCCTCGCATTATGTGCATAGTTTAAAATCAGTGTAGAATATGCATTCACAAAAATCTTCGATGTGGTGTTTTTGTGGTCTTTCAGTCCTACTGCATGTTCTCATGCCCACATACCCAGTCAAGGTATAATATTCCATTTGCCTTGTCATAAGTTTCTCAACAAGAGAAAAGTACCCAAAGTAAACACCAGAATGCGTAAATGCCCTGTAATGTACTAAGATGCTATTTCTGTCACTGTCCAAACCTGATCCAAAAAATCCACAGATCTCTCCATAAATTAATCTCATCCATCAGTTATTCATTTTAATTTTTTGAACGCACATCTTTGTTCTGACATATCTTGGGGGTCTAAATATGCAGGCATGCAATATTTGAACAAGGCAATTGTTTAGCTTTTAGATTATGTAGGCAAAAGAACTCAAAATAACTCAGCAGAGAATTCTCAGCCACTGCAGCTAGCTATTGATTGATAGGTTGATTTTTAGTAGAATAGCCTTTGTAAACTATAAAATGCATTGTGCTCTAATTATTTTCTGTAAGCCAGGAGTTTTCAAAATGGGATATGACCTATGCTAGGACGCCTATGGAAAGTTTGAGAGAAGAAAACTATTATATATTTTTGTGTAAAAAAAAAAAAATGGTCCCATAAGTTAAATAAATCTTGCTTTTGGATTTTTAAACACAGAATTCTTCTTGGATTAATATTTACACTTTATTGTTCATCATTAGTTACATATTAATTAAAACATTGTTTTTGTACTTTTAACTGTACTCTAATAATGGGTGGGAAAATATATACTGATACACAATTTAGTACTAAGTAAATATTTTCTACATTACTTGACAATAGAAAGTTTGAAAAAACTACTCTAAGGCCATTTAGAATAACTGGAATAGAAACAATACTGTTACAAGATTCATCTACATGTGCTGAACTAATCTGTCAAACTGTAAATTAACATAATGTCCAACAACTTGTTTTAGAATCCTGAGGTGCTTGATCAGAGCTGTGTAAGAATTGTGAGTGACAGATTTGTGGGAATGTAGGCCAGTTCTGGTGTAGTTACATTGATGTACTATATGCAGCACAGCAGAGGTCTTCAGTTAGGCCCAGTAGGGGACCCTTGCTAACATGTTCCAGAGAATTACACTCATTTTGATTAAAGATGCTGTTAACGATATCAGCCACTCTAGAACTCCTACCAAGCCACAAATATACCATTGTATCTTTTAGATTTAAGAGCAGTGGCACATCATCTGAGTGTTGTCAATGTAGTCAAAAGCAGTAGTGTGCGCAACATAACTGACAACTGCTTATGACGTTGAATATGGTGCTTGAATGATCCGCTTCAACTACCAGGTGATGTTTCAGAACATCTAATACACATTATCACAATATTAAAATAAAAAAAATTGCTAAAGAATTTCTTTACAAAACTATAGTACAATATTACAGGTTTTGGTCAGTTTTGGACATGCTAATTTCTAATATTTGTAAATTTAGATTAATCTTTACTTTTCAAATTTTAATATATATATATATATATATATATATATATATATTTTTTTTGTATTGTACATTATATTTTTACAGTGCAATTCACTTGTAGCATTTTATACAACTATGTTTTGGACTTTTCATTTATTTTGTGTATTTAATTTTTCGGTTTTCATTTATTATCAGCTATTGGCCATAACATGAAAGTTAGAAAGTTATTATCAGGCATGATTAATTGATTGATTAATTGAGCACTGGAACAAAGCCATGGTTCAAACATTGACCAGAATTGTTTTTATTGTGCATCTTTACAACTATTACCAATTTGTTTTAAATTCTCTGTCAATTTTTCTCTTACTGTGTAGGGTTGATCATTGGAACAACGAGAAAGAGCGATTGGTGCTCATCACAGAGAACACCCTCCTCATCTTCAAATATGACTTTGTCATGCTTAACTGTGAGCAGATTCAGAAGATTCCACTCAACTATATCGACCGCATCTGCAGTGGTACCTTCTGCTTTCCACCACGTTCCCTCCTGACGTGAGTAGCGCCCATTCTCTCATTAGCATCACTTCATTCACTGTCGAAAAAGCTTCCTTGGGAGAACTTCCTTATCTTTTACCCCACACGTCTGATATTCATAGTGTTTGCTCATCTGTGAACACAGGAACCAAAAACAGAAGCACAAAAAACTGTCTATGTTACAATGATTTCCTTTGTGCCACCTGTTGCCATGTGTAACGAAGGCTTGAGCATTCAACAACTCTCAGAAATTATTTTTCTAAGAAATATCTTCCACACACTTCTGCAAATCCACTACAAATTCCTCTCCTCTTTTTGCATGTCATGCTTAATTGCGTGATAAGAGGAAAGTCTGGGGAGAGATGAAGTACGTAGATGACAGCCTGGCAGGGCTTGTCGAGAATGAGAGATAGACTTATGTTCTGCTTCAGTAAAGACACTGTGTTTCTGAGAAAAGTATGTAAATAAAGGGAAAGCCGGTGTTACTTTAACTGCTTGGTGGTCTAAATAATAGTTGGACACCTGGTTGAAAATACAATAGTTGACTTGCTGTTTGAAAGGTATATCAATAGAAGATACAATATTGTCCAAAGGTTTGGGGTCAGTAAGATTTGTTTAAAGCAATCTTTTATTCAGTAAGATCGCATTGAAATTATATTTGCAAATAAATTGCTGTTCTTTTGAACTTTTTATTCAAAGAACTTAAAAAAAAAAGCAAAAGGTAACACAAATTTAATTTGAATTTGAATTTAATTTAATTTAATAAGTATCATTGTTACGGTGCAGTGCAGGGAATGGAGATCGCAGGAGACAAACAGTCTTTTAATAATAATAAACTCAGGAACATGGAAACAGAGTGATGACAGAAAGTAACGTTAACATGGGTTGTAATATTTAAAGGTGTAACATATGAAGACTGACAATGAAACTTGAAACTGACAATGATAACACAGACATTAAATACTAGACATAACGAGGGGAGAACTAAAGACACCTGGGAACACAGCTGGAGACAAATTAACTAATCATTTCATCAACAACAGGAAATACCAAATAAGAACCAGGAAAAATAAACTAAAACAGTAAGACATGGGAAACCCCCCTCTCAGCCAGGCATGACCTCACACCGATAATAACAACAACAAACTAAATAAAAACACAAGTAATAACCGGGGGGGAGGCTGGAAGGGGGCAGAGTCACTGGATGCCTCCAGGGCAGATCAGGAGTCCTGGGAAGTCCACACACCCACCCAACTGGGCTGGCAAATGACAGCAGTGGAGTGGACAGAAATGGGTGGGAGGGCGTGTTTTTGTGCGGCCATTGGAGGGCACTTTTGAGGAGCGATCACTGGAGGGCGCCTGTGAGTTTCGGGTACTGGAGGGCACACTTGAGAAGCGGGAACTGGAGTCTCCCAGTCTATAAGGTCCTTATACGGTAGCCCCAGATCTACCAGCTCACCCTCAACCACGGTGCAGTGGGTGGAGCTCCCCTCCGTGCTCTTGCTGTTTGTGACACCGTGGCAAGCTCCATTGCCGGCTGTCACACCTGGTCTGACGCTTGAGGCTCGGGCTCCGAGGCAATCCTCAACTCTATCGCTCCTAGTGGCGATGGCCCGTCGGTCGTGTCGTGCTCAGACTCTCCGTCATCGGTGAGCTCAAACTGCCATAGTAGATGTACAGAGCGTGCTGTCTGGGGAGATGATGTAGTTAGCAAAAGGACAGGGAAACACGCCGGTCACTCTTTCTTTTTTGGTCCGGTATTCTGTCACGGGTGTGTGGTGCAGGAATGAACAAACAGAGATTCCAATTCACGAATAACAATCCAGACACTAAAAAACAGGACTGAGGAGAACTTATAAAGGGAAGACAATGAAAGATAACGAGCACGACACACCTGAACATAATCACACAATCACTGAAACTAGGTCACACAGAGACAGAGCACATGGGGAATGAAAACAATAACAATCAGTCCACGGGTGTGACAGATGTATTGTGTTTGAAAATATTTTACAACCTACACTAAGCCCTACCCTGTACCAAACAAATAATAACCATACCAATTAGCCTTTTTGTGACCTAATGTTTCATGGGAGTTCTTTCACTCAACATTCTGCATAGTATGTGCAGTGCTAGGTGAGCTATCAAGCAAGTTTACAACGTTAGAGACGTTAGAGAAGCTGAACATATTGCACTGGTTGCACATCAAAATTAATTCTAGGGCTGACCACTTAATAGTCAACTAAACATTAACTTTGTCAACTAAAATTGTATTAGTTGGTTAGTCTCAGAAAAAAAAAAAACAAATCTGTGTTCATGACAGACCGATAATTAATGGCTATTCCTTGATGTAATTACACTATATCAGGCAGGAAATCATTCATCCACACTGGACCACAAAACAGTCATAAGGGTCAGTTATTTTAAATGGAGATTTATACATAATATGAAAGCTGAATAAATAGTAGTACATTATTTGGCCAAGATTATTTGAAAATCAGTGCCTGTATTCATGAAAAATCTTAGTGCTAATAGGTGCTTAGAAATGTGGGTGTTTCCTCTAAAAATTAAACAGAAGATCCTAGTAAAGAAAAAAGTAATTCAGAAAGCATCTTAACTCTTAAAAGAAGTCTTAAGGTCTAAAATTGTTAGGAGTACAAACAAGGATTTTAAAGACACTTGTGGCTTTCTTTAGCAGTGGGGAAAATGGATGAAACATGAAGAGGTAGAAAAAATGTATTGCACACAATACATGACAGTGAGTTAATAATGACATGTTTAGGAAGTGAAAAAATGCAAGACCTTTTTTGTGTCGCTGTTCATTTCCTGTAAAATACAATAAGTGTGACAGGATGGTAAGTATATATATATATATATATATATATATATATATATATATGTACATAATGGTGTTTGTGTGTGTGTGAGAGAGAGAGAGAGAGAGAGTATGGTAAAATAGGAAACAAATATGCCGGTAATTTTAAAATGAAGACTTGGACCCTACTTATAAAAACACTCTTTTATTTCCTTCTTGGACCAACAACCAATCACAGTCTTCAAAAAACTCACAAAGGCCTCAAACAGTCTTCAAAAAAGTCACTCCTCACTAAGATGTTTTTTGTCTTTTCCTTGCTCAGAGTTGCTCCCTGATTGGTCCTGAATCACTTTTAAGCTAGGACTCCTAGTTAGAAGTTTTTAAGCTAAATTATAATCTTTAAGAATATGTGCCCTGGAATCTGAGGGTATGACAAAATCAAGATATTGAGCAAATCGCCTCATTCATCCAAATTAACTCTTTAGTAATTGATATTATTAATCAAATATTAGGTTTTGATATATTTACGATTTTTGCCTTAAAAATAATTTCTTAATTTTGACCCATGCAATATATTGTTGGCTAATTCTACAAATATACCTGTCCAGCTTATGACTGTTTTTGTGGTCCAGGGTCACATATTTCCTTGTTAATTTTACCAATACACAGTCTTTACTTTTGCTGCTGCTTTGTAGCAAGCATCAGCAAGCACTTGTCGAATAGTCGAGTAGAACCAACTTTAGTTGCAAACATCCCTAATGAGTTAATTTCTAGCTTAATTACAGTATTGCATGTATGTCACTAACAAACTGTAACCTTGAATGGCCAGGTGTTCCAAGTTGGATCAGTAACCTGTAATATTCTCACAATTAAGTATTTTATATGTTCAGAATGATTTTATGCCATTTTCCAATGGCTTTGGATTCTCATTCATTCCTGTAATTTTCTCCATCCTCAATGCGCTGCTTAAAGCCTTAAACAGACAAAAGAGGAAAATCTGAGACCATGAGTCATTTTTCCTAACCGTATTAGCAGTTTTTACAGGGTGATAATACCCACAATGCAGCAAGATTTAACAAATGGTATCGGAGGGGAAGGAGGCCAGAGCCTCTTTTCTTCTCTTAATTTTTGTGTGGAGGGATTATGTGAATGGAAATGGGATGTAAAGAGGACTTTATAACACAGGGAGGAGAGAACTGTCAGTACAGCTCTTGTGTAACCGATTAGTGGTAGAAATTAATGTAGTCCTTTCATCCAAACCTTTTAAAGCTGGCTCAGGGGACACCAACCCAAGTAAAACTAATTTGATGAATAAAACGTAATGTGGCGTGAAGTGCTTAGGAGAGGCAGGCCGTATTGGGCTGACTTTATCTCCCCACATTACATTCAATTATAAATAAAACGCCACTGAAAACCACCCTAGAGTGCTGGAGGGAAAAAGGCAAGCTTTAAAGACACTTTCTTTCTTTTTCCCTCTCCTTCTTTCTTTTGCTTAATAATTTCTTACCATCTCCCAC
Source organism: Enteromius radiatus (assembly GCA_032357445.1). Classification (NCBI taxonomy): domain Eukaryota; kingdom Metazoa; phylum Chordata; class Actinopteri; order Cypriniformes; family Cyprinidae; genus Enteromius; species Enteromius radiatus. The sequence goes on from JAUCMS010000105.1 coordinate 9,850,854, forward strand.
ATCATTTTTTCTTGTCTCTCTCTCAATCTCATGCTCAAGCTGTCTGTACGTCTTTCTTTTAAATGACTGCACATGCAGTTCTCTGCTTATGTTCTTCTTTTAACTCTTAAATATTATTCTTAGTGATCTCCAGTCTGTCTTATCCATTTCATTTTTATTTTTTGTCTCATTAACTTTAATCACTTCATTGATGAGCTCTTCATCTTGTTTTATAGTCACCCTAGATGACACCTCAGATGTTTTTGTTCATAACCTCACTTACAGTGTAGAAGTGGGACAGCAGAATACAGGACAGTGAAAACTACAGTAGAATTAGCTCAAAAAGACAGGCCTCAGTTATTACTTAACATCACTGTGCAGCATCAGTCTGATAAATTATTGAGTGAGTGGGACGTCTTAGGGCTCTGTGCTAAATATGAAGCATTATCTTCATGTCAGCGTGTATAAATTGCGATGGCCCAGTGTGATCGTTGCGCATTAAAATAAACTTATTATGTCTATGTTTTTGTTATTAAGAAGACACTGGATCAATGCAATTAATCAGCCAAATATTATTAAAATATCCAAAATAAGATGAACAGGACCCCAGAAAATGCAGGGATCTTGAAGGCATCTACATTTTCAGCTACTATTTGAAGTATAGTACCGGAATATATTGGCACTATATCAGTACTAATATGTTTTTTATTCTTTTATCAGTTTTGGGTTAAGATTAGATACATTACCATTCAAAAGTTTGGAGATGGTATGATTATTTATGGCTATGAAAAATGACTCTTTTGCTCAACAAGAAATATTTTGAAAAGTTTTAATATACTTAATATAGCTGAAATCCAGTGAGAAAGAAATCCTGAGAAATCACTTTGATATGGAGAGTTTAATTGACAGAGGATGTTTTTATAATATTGTAAGAAGTCTTTACTTGTCACTATTGATTGAACTTTTTCATGTATTTTGAACATTTCAATATTTTCTACTATACTTTTAATTTGTCCAATTCCTTCTATTATTAAATTATATATACATATATTTGACAGTGTCTATTATACTGTCATTTGATGCCTAATTAAATTGTAGCATTTAAAACTAGTAATTCTATTTTGTCTGTGTAGTATTTTTTTCATTTATTTTTTTATTTTACCTTTTAATTTTTTAAATTTGTATTTTACTTTTGCTTTCTAAGTAGTATAACATGTAATGAGTAATATTAAAATAAATTTTAGCAAATCAGCATAAGCCAGAATTTTAATATTGTGCACTCCTAAACTGGTACTTTGTCCAAAACATTTTGTCATGTTTAAAAGCTTTCCACAGATTTCCACAGAATTGTCCAACAGAAGCATGCTGATTATCTGTGGACTTGCGCCATGAGCCATTACTGTGATTAATGATAGGACTGTTGGCTTACTAAGGACAAGAGACACCTGTAACTCTTTCTACAAATTCTTATTTTGATTCTGAAACTTTAACTGTATTCAAACAGTCATACAGAGAAATCTTTTCGCATGATAATGAAATTTGTTTAGTGTATGGCAAAACAATGCAGTGGTTACACCATGGCCAAGTTTTATCATGGGTTTTATTTTAGGGTTTGCTCCAGATGTCTTTATGGCTACTGATAAATTCTCTTAACTGCTGAGAGAATGGTTTATGGTGGTTTTGAATGAGTCTTAGCCTCGATGTGGTGCAAAGAGAGTTCATTCACTGTTGCTGGATGAAGGAGTGTGCAATGTTTTCAAAAAGTGCTTTTCGACCCAGACTGTCTAGACAAGGTAATTACCCATCTACCCTGCACATCACTCATGTGTTCTCCGTAGCTCGTGCTGAAAAGAGCTTTTTTATATGTTTTTTACAGAATGTTTCTATAAAAATATATTCAGCAAGTCAAGTGTAAAAAGGATGTTTATGAAACATCAAAATGTGACAAACCTTGAGGCAATGTGTTCCACTGTCTGTCAAATACAAACATATAGAGAATGAAATTTGCAATTAAGCACAGGAGATTGTCATTTCAAAACTTGGATAAGCATTAACACTGACACAGAGAAGACAGGATAACTCTTTTCTGTTAACATATTTTAAAATTAGTGCTTTCAAATGATTAATTGCGATTAATGACTTCCAAAATGTTTCTGTTTACATTATGTATGTATGTGTTCTGTGTATATTTAATATGTATAAATAAATACACACAAACACAGTATATATCTGAAAAAAAAGTGTTTATACATTTTTATATATCCATATTATTATGTTTTATATTATATATAAATCTATTTAATATGTAAAAACAAAATCTTAAAAATACATGCATGTATACATTTACATAAATATACACAGTACACACACATTTATTATATAAACAAAAACTTTTATTTTGGATGCAATTAATTGCAATTAATCATTTTAAAGCACTATTTAAAATGTAATTTATTACTATAATAAATTACATTTTCATCAGCGATTACTCAAGTCTTCAGCATGATCACACGATCCTTTACAAATCATTGCAATATGCTGATTTGTTGCTCAAGAAACATTTTTTCACATTCTTCATATGAGCATTTTAAAAACCAGATTCTTTGATGAACAGACAGTTTAAAAGAATAGCATTTTGTTTAAACTCCCATTTTTTATTAATTTATTCCATGGTGAAAAAAGTATTAAAAAAACACATTATTATATATATATTGTACATAATGTATACAACTTACTATTAAATTAAAGTAAAGTTCTTTTGGTCGATAGCTATACATTTATTGAACACGTGAAAAGGAATCATTCAGGTTTGCAGCTCGGTCAGCAGAGGGGGCAATTTCACACATTTAGACCAGCATCCACTCAAAGTACAGTACATATCCTCCAAAAACGCCACTGGATCCAATACCAACTTACACATATTATTTTTTTTTAAGAACCACGCTGCCAGAATAACTTCTGAATCACTAGTTTTGCAGATTTCCTAGACCTTGCAAACTATCTAAGCTGTTTCCATTAAGTGCCCTGGGTGGGGTATAAACTGCACAAATGAAAGAACTGTATTGCAGAATTCATTGTGATTGACTTCCTGGGGCGGATTATCTAAAGTTTACATAGGGATTTGTTAACCATTTCTTAACTATGTGTCAACATGCTAGTGCTTGTCAGGTCATTCACTGTATTGACTGTGTCCACTGCTCTCATATAGATTAATGTGTCAGCATTGTTTGGGCCTGAGAGACTCTGGGCTGATTTGTCATTGTCAGGAAGCATAATGCTAAATCTCTAAATCTTGTGTGTTTTATATGGAGAGCGCTGATTTATTCCTGATTGCGGGAAAATATTGCCTACAGTGCTAAGAAAAAGTATGTGAAACCTTTGGAATTGGTTGGTTATGTGCATTAAAAGGTCATACAATGCCATCTTCATTAGTTTCACAAGTATAGAAAAGCACAATGCGCACTGTGCACACTGCTGTTGAAAAAGTAAGTGAAGTGACTTTTGTGATGAATTTGAAGTTATTCATAAGTCCCTTGCTCAATGTGTTCTGAAAAGTTAAACTTCTCACTGTTCTTCTCCTTTACAACAGATAGCGCTTTGTTTTTGAGATCCATATTTTGAAATATTAACTTTTACTCAAGAAGAAAACACACAACGCATTAAGATAACAGAATAATAGGGTGTGTTGTACATACGTTGTCTTCTTTAAAACATGTAAATATCTTATAAAGGACAGTACTGAATGAAATATATGTTAAAAAAAGAAAGAAAAAAAAGTGACATTTTATGACTAATTCATATAAAATCCACTAATTACAATAAATTCACATACTGTATATTGCACAGGAGCATTATAAAATATCATTTAATGGCAATTGCATTCCTGGATTTCATGAAGGAAATTAGTCACTGGATGGAATAAGGCCCCACCTTGTATGTCTTTCTCTCACCTTTCTCTCTTACTTGTTCTAAAATTCGCGCTTGAATCCTCTGTCCTTTGATCAAGCGATTCTCCTGTCAAAGTAAAAGAGTGGCTCATGAATGTATGCAGTAAGTGTTGTAAAATCTGGCTGTGCTGCTCAATCGTAGGATGTATTGAGCAATCTGAGGATTTGTTTGTTGGCTCTGGCACTCCGCGAGCCACTTGCCCTGACAGCTGTAGAAGACCTCTGATATTCTTCTACTGTGTTGACTTACCAGTCCTCAGTCATACAAAGTGCAGTCGACCGCTACAGGAATTTCAAGACGCTGCACCAAAGCTTAACTAAAAATACACTGGAGTGTGTGTGTTTCTTGTTGTGTTTTTTTTTTTGAGTCAATCTACAATTGCAGTGACATTTCAGTCTGGAAATTGTTCAAAAAATGAAATCTATCATTCCTACTTTAAACCTTCCATGCTGCTGTATATAAACAATTTTGTCTTTTTTCTTGTGTCATTTGGTAAAAGTAGCATTAGAACCAACCTGATCTCAAAGAATTGCATGTAATAACCACAAACTCTTAACGCAAAATTCTGTGTTAGTATCACGTAATCATCCAAAATTGATGCCTGTCACTGACTTACACTGTAATCTTTTACGTGTTTGTATCACGGAATTTTGGATGATTACGTGATACTAACACAGAATTATGAGAATAATATTAAGAGTTTGTGGTTATTACATGCAATTCTGTGAGATCAGGTTGAGAGATCTATGGAGAGAAGACTTTCTGTATGCTTTCGTGCTTTCAATCACTCCTGTGGTACTTTGTTGTCACACACTGATCAATGTCCACAGTCGCTTCAAGCCGAACACCCCCTTACACATTTTTATGTCAACAAGTCAACTTTTACAGATACCAAATTAATTCAATGATTAGAGGTGTAAAATGAATCACAACTGTTTCACAAGTATATAAGATTGCTTAATAAACACCTGTTTCTTTGGAAATATAGACCCGTCAAAACAAACATGTCAAAGATGAAAAAAATGTGCGTTTAGACTTCAAATATACGGTTTGTTAATAAATATACTGTAACATCTGCTTTAAAATTTGCTTAGAAATTTTTAGAGATGTGAGCTCCAGGATGTCAGCAGCCATTTTGTTCTCATGCTCATGAAGCCACCCGAGAGCGCCTCACCTTAGCCAAATTGTGTGAAAATTGCCGCTCAAACGTGAAGCGCTGTTTCATTTAGCTTTTGGCACATTTGGTGTTAAATAAGTATTTATCATGCACAACATTATTTATTTGCCTAATCTTGGCATTGTAGTAATATGATTTAAAAACATGTTTATATAACATTATAAGTGTAACCTCCCTGTGAACTTTGGCAACTACTGCCCTATATAGGGCTTAAATATGAGATAAAATTCAGTTTGTGTAAATCTCGCAGATAGTCTTTAGTCTCATTAATCTTTTATTTGTTCCAGAGAAGTAGAGTTTTGGCTGAGGGCAAAATCTCATCACTTTTTGTTTAATATAACTTAATTCTGAATATCAGAGCACTGCCTTTGTACTTTTGACTGAATGGCCTAGCCACCATAGGCTGTTGTTGTTTGTAAAATATGATATTTTAGATAAATAATAGTAGTATTTAGTATTGGGAAACTACAGCTTTTAATACAGTAAAACATCCATCCATCCATCTTCTTCTGCTTATCCGGGATCGGGTCGCGGGGGCAGCAGTCTAAGCAGGGACGCCCAGACTTCCCTCTCTGGAGGGAAGCTGCACCAATCCGTCTATCGATCTCTCACTCCATCCTTCCCTCACTCGTGAACAAGACCCCAAGATACTTAAACCCCTCCACCTGAGGCAGGAACTCCCCACCAA
>JAUCMS010000105.1:9862030-9907673 GCA_032357445.1 Enteromius radiatus
TCTATATAGTATGAATGTGGGTAGTATGAATGGAATTGGGACGTACTACATCCGCCATATTGATGTTGTCACGTGTCATGTGTCGTCACAACAGCACGAAAATTTCAACTTTCAATAAGTCTATTTAAGTCTATGTTTATTTAGATTGTGTTAAACAAGTGTAATTTAATCACAATAAACAATGTTTTTTTTCCTGAGGTACTTACAATGTACACTTGAAACGAGCCGCATCTCAACTTTTCACCATTTTTCGAATATGACGCTCCCGGAGCCACATGGGATAGTGTCCATGGTATGGCTACTATAGAATTTGAGCGGAAACAGTAGGTCATCCAGGTACTTCTCGCCTACTGAATTTTGAATACTATGAATTCGGACATACTACTTGCCTCACATGCTGTTTTTCCGGTACTATATAGTAGAGAAGTAAGCGATTTCGGATGCAGCACTAGTTTCAGTCGATTGTTGATTGCATTCAGGTGTTTGTGTTAATTGCCTCCCCTATTTAAGTTCTGTTCAGTTCTGTCTCAGTGTCTCGCTGGACCATAAAAGTATATGTGATCGGCATGTTTTTCCCTGGCCCTTTTGTTTCCGTGTTTTTGTCAGTTTTTATTTTTTCTGATGGACACTCTGTTTTGCCCCATTTATCTCCTTCTCCTGCTGGAGCAAGGGAGTAATCGCTCGAGGACTATACCAGACAGTTCCTGAATATAGCAATCTACACCAGCAATCCAGACAACACACTCTGTGCTTTCTACAATGGAAGCCTCAGATTATAGCACAGAGCGCCGCTGTCCGAAGATGGTCCTCGAGCAGATTTCGCCGCCTTCGTGAAGTGGACACTGGCGAGAAACAGATCACCATACTCCTGTCAGAAAGTGAGCTCACCACGGTGGAAAGCGTCACGGACAGCAAGAGCGTGGAGTGGAGCTCCGCCCACTGCACCACAGCTGAGGGTGAGCTAAAAGATATCCAGTTCCCGCTCCTTGGATGCACCCTCCAGTGCCTGCGCCCAGCATGAAATACAAAGACCCTTCCTCCCACCCATTCCTGCACACGCCACCACTGTCAACTGCCAGCCCCGTTGCTCACCAACATCTGTGTGCTGGATTCGCCACGGGTCTGTCAGTCATCGGAGTCATGGCTGGAGGATCCCTTAGCTCCGCCCTCCAACCCGTCAGCTCCACCACGGCCCCTTGCTCCCTCCTCTCCACTGTGGCCTGTCAGTCCACCAGCTCCGCCAGGCTCCACCTTGGTCTGTCGTCGACGATCCGCTGCCTCTGGACTCATCCCTTCGGCTCTGTCAGGCTCCTCCCTCCCTCCAGCTCTGCCTCAGTCCTCTGTCACTCCGCCTCCACCACGGCCTTCAAGATCCCCATCTCTGCGTCGGTCGCTGGCGCCATCTGCTCCACCTTGGCCCTCCGGATCCTCTGCATCGGCCTGGACCATCGGCTCTCTGTCTCCGCCTCGGTCTCCTCAGTGGCTTCTCTGCGAGGACACAGCTTCTGGGAGGGGGAACTGTGTTTGTTATTGTTTCCCCATGTGCTCCGTGTTACCTAGTTTCTGTCAATTGTTGATTGCGTTCAGGTGTGTCTTGCATGTTTGTGTTAATTGCCTCCCCTATTTAACTTCTGTTCAGTTCTGTCTCAGTGTCTGGTTATTAATGTTGTTGTACGTGTGGATTTCCCAGCCTGTCTGTTTGCCCGTTTTGGATTAAAGGATTGTTTATTTGTGAACTCAAGATCTCTGCTTGTGCTTTCCCACACCCACACCATGACAATGGCTCTCACAACAGGAAAATATTTTTTTTTACTGACATAAGACCTAACAAAGTCTCATCTGACCACAGTTCACTGATGTTCTGTACTGAAGTTCTCTTAACACCTGTATGTGTTGATCACTCGTTTGAATAGTGCCTGGCACTGAGGCAAAAGTTGAATTGCACATCTAAAAAGTCGCCTGTATGATGTGATGGAAAGATGTTCTGTCTAAACAACCGCAATTATTGCCAAAAAAAAAATCTAAGCTTAAAAACGTTGTTATTAGATTAGTTGTGGTCTCTGGCTTATTCAAAGTGGCCACAGGGTCCAGGACAATCTGCTGTCCTTTAAGTATGTGTGTAATTTAAGGTGTCAGCAAGGGGTCTTATGCAGGTGACCACACAGATCGCATAACCAGTCATTTGGACTTCGGAGGTGTCAAATCCCACAGCCACATTCCCATTCCTCACATTCCACCCCGCCTACTGAGGTACACATCAGGTTCAGCAAAAATAAAGAATGGTAGATAAAAAAGAGAAAACATAAACAAGAATGTTTTGACAAGCAGAAACCATCAACTTGAGAAACACAAGTTTTAAAAAGATGCTTTTGCTGTGTTTTAGTACTGAACAAATTACTTATCCATATTTCTCTTCCTCTTTTAGATTCAAAACTTCAGGGAGCAGCTGACTTTGGCAGCACAGAAAGCCCACAGCAAGAATCCTATACCTGGGAAAGCCAATGGGGTTCTTGTGCTGAATCAACCCATCCTAATTGAAGCATACGTGGGTCTGATGTCTGTTATAGGCAACCAAAACAAGCTGGGCTATTGCTTAGCACGAGGCAATATTGGTTTCTGATCGTACTTTGAGTCTTCAAATAATGGTTTACACTAAAAAATTATCTTATCCCTGCTAAGCATGTGTAATTTATACTTGTATAAGATAATGAAGGATATTTTAAATCAAGGTGAATGTGTAAATACATTCAATTTCCATCAAACCTTTCATCTAGTTATACTTCCCCAAGATCTTAACAATGTCTATTTGTCATTTCCTTTGGGTTGTGTCATAACATACAAAGTATGTTGTCCCTCCTCCTACGACTTCCTGTGTAGAAATATCTTGTTTTTAGTTTTCTGTTTTAGTTATTTCTCTGCAGTAACTGATTCTTAACAATGTAATTTGTAAAAGTGCCTTTCCCTTCTGAATGTATGCTGATATTCTACCTCGCCACAAAGCTTCTTACAAGGCAGGTGATGCATGAAGGTACACAAGTCATATTTGTTTGATGGTTTAGGGTTTATTATTACAGTAGAACACAGTGCTGGATTTCCCTTTTCTTGTGATTACTACATTCACTCAATCGTCTTAGATTTGTTTCTACAGTAGAATGTCAAACATATTGTGTGTTAAAAAAATAAATGGTAATACAGAAACTTGGTTCATTACTGCTGAATACAATATATTTCATTTCCTGCTAAAAATAATGTTGCATATGATTTATACTTATAAACACACAAAAAGATATTTGTGTAAATTTACATTTAAGGTAATTTAAATTAGCCCCATGCAGTTAACATGGTCACTGATTGTGGCTGCTTTCCAATTATTATATTGAAAATAATAATAAATACTATATTATAGCAGAAAGCGATTTTGTTTTAATTTATAAAAATTAATGTGCAATTAGTCAAATTAAAAATTACTGTCTTGTATACTAAACACTTGGTTGTTCATGAGAACATGCAAAACAGCTTTTGAATAAATGGAACTATTTGTAAATGCAGTAAATGAATATATATGGTAATTCATGTGAGTTATTTTATATCTTAAAATACCTTATAGATGTATATTTTTTGATTCTTTGTTGTTTACTACCTTTCTGCAGCACGCTCTGTAAAAATGGATACCCATGACCAGTGTGGAGAATGCAGACTTAAAACATGTACACCATGACTCTGGTCTGGCGAGCGTTATGTGATAATCTCTTGTTTATCTGATTACATTTCTGTAGGCTGCACAATGGCTCAGCGTCTGCTGCTTGCGACCAGATCTCAAACCAGAAGCTCTGCGAATATCTGCATTCTTTCCATTCATCAACCTCCCACAATATCAATTTACATTAGAACAAGCTTATGGCTTGTTTATTCAACCTGTTAGCTATACCACCCTGTTACTTTTGTACACGATACCAGTGAAGGTTTGTATTTTTGTCTTTAAGGACTCAAAGGGTTAATGCATTTCCAATGAAAGTGGGGACGTGTCTTGCAATCCAGGATAAGGCACTGCTGTCCCCCCCGGGCCATGGCTTCTCCACCTCTGCTCGTAAAAGATCTAGAGTAAACCTTGGATCAAATGCCAAATAAACTAAGAGCGTTTAAAAAGAGACAGAATAAAACAGAGTGATGACACTGTTCTGCGTAAGTGAGCTGGATTTCACAAGAGGATAAATGAAGATAAATAAAATTGGTATTTTTTAATGGGAGTGTCTATATTAGCAATGAACCTTGTTATTATTGTTGTCATAGTGGCAAGACAAATCACATTAACTTAACTGTAATGTAACAAAATCTTGATTCCACTTGAGAATGGTGAGATGGAACAGAAAGACCAGTATTGTATCATATCTATTTTCAAATTTAAATTGACTTCAGGGAATTATAAGCTCTTTGTGGACTGCTTTCTGTTTCTTCATGCATTTTGTAAGTACATTGATGTCATCTGTATAATTGCGGTGTTGTGTGTTGTAGAGCAGTGTTTCCATGGAAGCTCAACACTAATTGCTCTTTCATTTATCCTTTGTAAAAATTCACCCAATATACTAGAGCAGCACATCATGCCCCACCCACAAGATACTGAATATATAACAAATTATGTCAAAATATTTAAGTTATTGTATAATGTTGTATTATTATTGTTTGTAATGATAAGCAGTAGGCTATTTTGTGTATTTTTGCTATTTTGGGGGGAGATTGAGAAAGAAACAAGACATTTGCCTTGATAAAAGGGTGAGAATGATTTTAAAATAGATATTTCAAGGTAAACAAAACAAAAAAACAATTATGCTTTTTTTTTAAATTGTGTGTCTCTTTTTGACATTTGAGAAATAAATTACTACTAGCCTACATATTATAACCTGGAGCCATGTAGCCCTTGACCTTAAATAACAGCTGCTTTATCATGGAGTGATATATGTATTTGAATGAATTGATAGTTGGAAGTCGATATGCTGTAATGCATATAGAAACATACATAGTAATCCCAGTGCTTAGGCGTGGGGTACTTTAAGGGTAACATGTAGCACACAGAGTTCCTCAGTTAATCATCATGAGGTTTCATAATGAGAGAGGTTTGAGCTACATTCTTTTGTGAAAAGGTAAGATGTAGCCCATGGCTACAGAATATGACCCTTTTTTTCCCTTTTTTACTGAAGCACAGCCTCTGACAAACTGACATGACATCCTTTTGTTTTTCCATGTTTACTAAATGGGTAAAAGTTCACATGGAAGGGCCGTACATATTTTTATTTCATTTTATTTTTATTTTTTGCCTTGAGTCCCACTTACCATCACTGTTTTCCCATTTGCAATTTAGGATTTTGTTTCACGGCATAGCCATTAGTAGCAGTGACGTATTTATTCGGAGTGCATATAAGAGCATATATTATTTTTGTTGACCAAATAAATACGACGTCCTATATAAGCAAAGTTGAGACAGTGTGTGCTCAGGAGATCAAAAATCAGCACCAGTCATGTAATAATAGGCTTTTTTATGCGCAATGTGCTTCCTTACACGTTAAAAGCTTATTGGTCGCTGCTGCATCTGCAACCAATAAGATTGCGGCATAACGTTTAAATCGTTAGCGTCTTAGCGACACAGTGTTTGCTGAATAGTGTTGCAACGCGGTCCGAGTGTTTCTCTGCAATTCAGCGTCTTAAGATAAGTGAACTGTATTCTAAATCACAAACTGGCCTACATTAGGTTCCTAAATGAGGCAATCACACGCGAGGTTTCTGTGATATTAATATTAAAGCAACTTTATGTAGTTTTCGTGTACTTTTGAGTACGCTACCCCTACATTTCAATGAGTTGAATTCAATGTCATAATTTACAGTAACGCTCATGCAGGATTCATGCAACATCAATCTGTTAGTATTTGTATTAACTTATGTAAGCTATGCCAAGTGTTAGCAAAGTTATAAAATGCAAGGGGTGAATGAAAGTGTTTTTTTTCCTTTTAAGAAAACGCGGGTTAAGCTTTGCTTGAATGAGAACCTGTTGAAAGTGAAATCTCATTGTCATGTCCTAGTAAAGGAAAGCAGCTGGGTCGTTGATGCAGTGTTTACATGCATACGGTTTTACAAACCGCGGTTGTTAGACGTCATATATGCTTTGCATTCACATAAGCGTGCAGGACATTGAAAAACGATAAGTGACCAGCACGCAAATATAATACATGCAGGGCCTTAACCCCCATAGACGAATAATTTTAAGTGGCCAAATTGCTACATTATGTCTATGAATGTTAAATCCAGATGTTTGCTGCGAGGTTCAGTTGTTTAATGCAAGAGCAATCATTGCTTAACAATGTTTCATGCATTCAGTAATAAGCAATGGCGCACATATTCTTACTATAGGCAATCTCTAACTGGTGGTTGCTTGGGGTTTTGCACCAACATACTTGCAACGTTATATAGTATTTGTTAATTACAGTGCACGTTTCTTACTTGGCAAGCTAGAGCCATATTGCCCCAGGTTGTTTAGTTCATTAGTTAAATAACCTATCATATTAAAGGTACACATTGCTAACACACTGGTTAAAGAAAACCTGAAATCACTTCAGATACACAAGTCAGGCCACTAGATTTTACATTGTCTGGCGTTTGTGTGTATATATTATACACACACACTACCATTAAAAGAAATTTGGGTCATTTATTAGATTTAAAAAAAAAAAATCTGTAATATTGTGAAATATTATTTTAAAATGTAATTTATTCCTTTGATACAAAGCATCATTACTCCAGTGACTGGAGAAATGATCCTTTGTATCACAGGAATAAATTACATTTTAAAATATATTCACACAGAAAATGGTTATTTTAAATTGAAATAATATTTCACAATATTACAGTTTTTTTCTGGATTTTTAATCTAATAAATTCCTCATTGATGAGCATAAGAAACATCTTTAAAAATCATTAAATATCTTACTGACCCCAAATTTTTGAACGGTTGTGTGCGTGTGTGTGTATATATATAATTTTTTTATTTTTTTTTTTAAAGATGGGAGATTGTGTGTTTGAGTGGCATATGTATTGCCTTGCGGGGTTTTGTGTCTTCTCATAGGTCAAGCCTAAGCGGAAAGGTAAATCGTGTCCTCTAGACAGCCGCTTTAAGTTTTTGTTGTGATATGAAAAGAGACACCCTATTGCCCTTGAGTGGAATTTGATTGGCAAAGTGGCTGAGGGTGGAGAAGAGTTGAGAAACTTTCAAGGCACCCATGACCCCACATGACCCATCTAACACCAGCACAACATGGTATGCCTGCAGCGAGTAATACTATACAAACAGTCTATCGCGAGTCTGACGTGAGACACAGCCTGTAACTTCCCAAACTCCAACCAACACTTATTTGAGTCACCTCTGAGGTTCTAGAGAGGAGACTATACATTTCTTCTAATCTGTAAGACAGAAGTAAATATGGCTAAAAAAATATGATCAAATAGCAGCACCGTAATTTTCCCAGTTGCTTCGTCACAGTAAATGAAGACAATTGTTTTAAGTTATCAAATGTATGCAGTAGTTAAATATGCAAATGGTATATGATATGCTTATTTGAATACAGCTTCAGAACAGAAATTCGAGCAGTGGATAAAGCCAGATTTTAAATCATAGCTTTTGTTGTTAGAATGTGTTTTAGACCTGTTTTTTGTTTCCATGTAAGATTTAAGTCACAGTGCTAAGTGTTCTAAGATGCGGTGTCTGTATTGGCCCTCAGGTCAGGCTAGTGCCACTTCGTCTCAGTGTCTCTGAGCATTGCTTGTTTGTTCAGTAAACACGAGGCACCTGTTTGCGGAATTCGGGTTGCCAACTAGACCAGTCCAGTGGCATTTATTATGCCTAATGACCCCAGCCACCTTTTCCTTTTCGCTTTCTACTCTTTCCATCTGTCAGCCATACAGCTGTGTGTTAGCTTGTACCAAGGCAGGCGACATAGATAGGGATACTTTGTTTTTATTTATCTCGTACTTACCCCCCCTGTTTTCGCCTCAGCTGTCAGTGTTGTGTCTGGAGTGTGGTGTCAAACGTAGCAGGGAATGGGACACTTGGAAAAGACTCAACTTTGCTAGCCCTCTCAGCTATGCAGAATGTAGAGGGGATAGAGGAGCACGCCCTGGATTCAGATCATGGAAAACAATAGCTATGGCAAAAATGTCAGGACAGCGTTGCTGCTTTGGCGTCATCACTGCAAAAGACCAGCCCCTGTCATTTTGTTTACAACTCTGAATTATTTTTATTAATTTCTAAATATTAAAAGATGATTAGGTTTTTCTGTCCTATGATCACACGGCCCCAAGTTAATATAAAGATCTAAGATCTAAGAAAGATCAAATAAAAGTTTTATGGAATTGTATTATGTATAGCTTCAAAATTAGGACTGCTTCTTATCTGTGGAATGCAAAAGGTGATGTTTTATTTGATTTTAGGTTTTTTAAATTGATTTTTTTTTTTTTTTACATTAAGTGTAAGGAAGTTGAGAACTGGAACTGTGAAACTTTTAAAGTGTTACTATGGACTATCTTTAAATTGCTCTACATTAATTGTGTGCACTATTTATAACTATTTCATGGCTTCTGAAGCCATGCTGTGGTTTTATGACAGACCAGTGATTTTCTGATTTACACGAGGGGAAAAAAATTGGCTTGATATTTTAAGTAAATCTAAACTTTTTTTCAGTGAATTACTAAAATTTAGGTTTGCTCATCTCACGTCTGACTTCATCAGTAATATAGTGCATGAGCTGTGTAAAGGGCTTTGTGCTTTATTGTTGCATGATAAAGAATGCTGAGAACCAATCCTTCAACATATCCAATAATGCAGAAAACTGATAAATGATAAATTTAAAAATAGGCCTTTTCCTCTTAAAAATGCTTTAATCAGTTGCATCATTGCACAGCAGTGAAATAGCCCTAACATTCAAATGATCATATCCTACGTGAGACTTTATCATGAATTACCTTCGTAGCTATAAGGAAAACCGATAAGGAAATTTGCATCTATAAAATGTTAGTGATAAGGTAGCAACACTTTTTATATATTTTTATTTTATTTTGTTTCAGTGAGTTTTTTTCACAACTCCACTGAAAAATTGTGTAAAAATTACATTTTGATAATATTCACACAGTTCAGAAATCTGTTTTATTTACAACTTCACGGAAATCATGTTGTAATCAATACCCATGAGGGGAAGACCCAGTCCATGAAAAATGGCAACTTGCGCAATTTGTTATTTTAGCAAGAAGAGGAAAAGAAGAAAGAAATACAACACACCATGATATGATAAAGATCTTTGATCCAGAAAGGAATTAGTCACTGCTTTTACGAGAAGGTGACAAATGAGGCTTTTCTTCTGTGATTTTTCTCATGAAGATCCCACATAATGTTGTCCTCTTAAATTCCCTCAAGCCATTTTTCTTTGTTTTTTGAAGAGTTATTGGGGAAAGGAAAGCTTGTTATTAATAGATACCAGATAGTTAACACAACTTATATCCTTATATCAGATTTTTAGTGGTAGAATAATAATACGGTCTTACAAAGTGCAAACCCTAGTGATATTTGTACTTCATCAAAACTGTTGCTAGGCCACGCAGCTACTGAGACTGCAGGGGGCCAGCTTGAGGCCTGCTGACAGGCGCTTTGAGGGAGCAGATCAGTAAGAGAAAGAGCAGACGCAATTGGGGCCCACCCTAAGCCCTGAAGGTGCGTTAGTGCACACTCCATCCCTCTTGTGACTCCCAGCAATCTCAATCTTTATGCCCCCCAGTGTAACCGAAGCCCCAAAAATGCACCCGCAAAAAACCCCTACGTGCCTCGCTGGTTTGAGCGTTTAGGATACCACAGCTAACGAGCGGCTGCAATGCAAATGCATTCCACCACAATCTCGAACATTTTTGCTGAATATCTGTGTAGTAAATATAAGGTAAGAAATGTAGATGAAAACATGAAATTTAATTACCTCCCAGTTCTGTCATGCATTGCACCTGCGTGTTTGTTTAACGTTGATGCAATTCGTCATCTGTTTTTATCCCAGTTGAAGTCAGCATGCCACATATTTCAATTTCATATTTGTGATCGTTTGCCAACAGGGGGCAATGCATGCCTTTATGCAATCCAGTGCAATGGATTGTGTGTTTGTAGCCACTAAAATCAAGAAAGCAGTTGGGTCACTAACACTAAAAAACAAAAATGAGAAGTAATAGGTTGTATAACGTTTGGGGTAAATTCAGTTAGATATTCGTGGGAGTAAAAAAAGGGGGGGGGCTGCTATAATAGAAACGTTTAGAGAATTACATTCCTGTGGGGAAAATAGTTGTATGTGATTTTATGTATTTAAGGTGTAATTAAAAAAAAAGTTAATGTTGTGGTGCAACCATGAGGAAGTTAAAACACACACACATATATGTATATGTGTATATATATATATATATATATATATATTTATTTGCAGGTGTTCTTTCTAATACTCTAATAATATTATATAGATCATTTAATGTTTATGTTTTGTGACTCCCTCCAAAAATCTAATGATACTTATGAACCAATAATTTGATACATTGAGTAAAAAAAATTGTAGTTTTCAGGTTTTATGCAGCTTTGACAACTCCTTACACATTTCTAAGCTCCTTAAGAATTCCTTATATTTCTATCATTCTGTCATGTTTTGTTTACTTTATAACTCTACTAAGCATTCACTTCAGTGGAAATGTTTTCCTTCACCAGCCTTACATGCTTTATAGTCGGAGTATGCACAATTAAAAAAATAGAAGTATTAACTCATAAATATTGCACATAAAACATGAGCCAGCTAAAGCTCAGGTATTTACATTCAGGCCGCTTATTGGTGACCTGAACGAAAGCAATGGCGATCCTCTCACCCCGTCAGCCCCTGTGGCCCTTAAGACTCAAACCCTCTTGACAAGTGGGAAAGTTTATGAGCTGGGTTAAGATGTCAGCGGGTGCACGAGTTCAAGGAACGCTAACGCCCAAAGTGCACGCCACCATATCCCACACCCCAGCTCCATCTTCCCTCCATCCCCCAGTACCCTGGAGCTTTTCTCCTCTTGACCTCATAAAGCAGAGCACTGGGATTTGGTCTTCTGTGAATGAGAATCACAACACATTAAATGTTATCCAATGTTTTCCCATTTTCTGCTGGCTGTGTTTTGTGTGCTTGCTACTGTTATTCTACTGCTGTGTCCCCAACAACCCCTTGCAACTCATGCAAATATGTCCTCCTTGAAATGGTTGGCATGCCACTCGCAGATGTCCGTGCGGTGGGAGATAAATTTGAGTGAGTAGATGAGAGCGACAGCTGGGGGTTACAGTTTCACCAGATGTCCACTGGGTGCTAACCCTCGGTCAGACATGAGCTACTCCGGACCCTCCTCCTCTTTGCGCTCCTGGATGTATTTGGAATACATGATAAATATTTATTCTGCACAGAATGACAGGGGGAAGGAACCGATGGGAGGAGAGATGAATTCTCTCGAGCGAGACTGGCATGGCTTGACGCATTGCAGACTGAAATGATGGACAGTAGTCTCATAATTGACATTAATAACCTGGGTGGTGCTGAGAGACTGGGGTGCCTCGTTTAAGTAGATTCACATCTGTAGCTTTGACATTGGACATCACTGCAAGTTTGTCATAGTGTTAGAGTTTTGTAATCTGTGAATTTCCCCATTCATTACACAATGATATCTTAATATATCAAAAAAAAAACCTCAAACACAGCTGTATATGATTCTTGACTTTTTAGTGCGTTTTTATTACCTTTTTTTAATAGTTAAAGTAAATGCGTTTTGAAATTCGTGCGTGAACACAGTGTTTTGAAACTTTTTGTTTGTTTGTTTTTTAGCTCCCAAATTGATTTATACAGTATTTTCACAACTGCAATTTTATTGTTCATAATTGAACCTTTTTAGCTCCCAATATGACTTGAGCATACTTGGCAATCACTGCTAAGTGCTTTTACACTTCATAATATTACTTTATATATTGCAGTTACAACTTTATTTTACGTTTAAATAAAAAAAAAAAAAAAAAAAAAAAATATATATATATATATATATACACATATACATGTATAACTGATAAGTGATTTTATTCCTTTTATTCACTATTTTCACAAGAATTATGTATGTTTGTATGTTCCATAGAATTATTTATGCTTTTTAGAAGAATTATTTATCCTTTTGAAAAGTTGCCACAGTTGACTGGAGGTTGTACTTTTTTTAAATTATGTATTTATGGTACACTGCTAAAATAGAAAAAAGCTTTTCATTACTAAAAGACTGTTGGAGACACACCTGTATGTGTTTGTTATAATCCAGACCAGGAAGAACAACACGGTACACCACGTGTATACATTGATTGCAGGTTCTGGTGAATGTCATGTGACCTTTTTTGATTGACTTTTTAAATTTTTTTTTTTATATCTATTGTAAAGGACAGTATGAGCAAAGTTAATTCACTTCATTACTAAAAGTGCAGCTGTTGTGCTAGTAATGATGACACATGCTCTGACTCTTAGTTGACACAGTTTTTAATGGAGGAAAAAAGCTACACTGAGCATAAAATGTAGAAAACTCCTTTTCTCCATTTTTATATATATATATATCCATTTTTTTTTTTAATTTTTAAAGGATAGCTATTGTCTATATGGTGTATATACAGTATGGGTTTTGTAGTCCAGTGTAAGTTTGTTTGCTGTTTGTTTATATATGTGATCATCTCACTCATAAGTCTTCCTGGCAGTGGTCCCTACTATGTCACTTATTCTGTGGAAACTAGTAGTGAGTAAACTGTTTTTGTCTAGAGTTTTTCTGTCTTTGCTTAGTCTCCAGTAATCTGAATTTGCCCTGTGGGTGCACAGCTCATAAAGAAGAGCCGGGACAACCTGTTTTGCAGCTCATCTTTTTTAAATTAACATCCTCTGTTTTCTTCGACAAGTGACGCAAATACACTCATATATACATCAAACCTACAGGGATATAGCCGCAGGTTGTTCCCACAGATCTTACGGGGCTACCAGCAGTAATCATATATTTTTACATTAGTTATAGTGTTCCATTCAATCTGCCTGACTTTGCAAGTTTAGATCTGGGACATTAATCAGCATCAACTTTCATGCTGTTTCCTGCTTTTTGATCTTCCGCCCCTTTGTATTTCCAGTAGTGTAATGCTAATTTTTAATTTGCGAATGCTATGTTCAACAGTGAGAAAGCAAACCAATACTGATTTATCCAGGTTTAACCAATACTGATTTATCCGTAGATATGTAGATGATGAAATGTTTTTTACAGCTTCTAGTTAGCATCTCAATCCAAAAAAGAGGTGTAGTTGGCACATTAGCTCATGGTAAGGCTAACCATCGAAGAGATAAAGTACTTGATGACCCAGGCTGGTGTAAATCCAGCTGCTGACGTGTTTATCACCCTGAACGCTGTATCTATCATATCCCATTAAGGAGTGCGCTTCAGAGCCAATCAGTGCTAGCGTCAACACACAGCATTGCTTAACACGTGATAGTTTTTCATTAAGGAAAGGTCATTTGAAGGAGATTATGTGATTGGGTACTTTTATATCATTAATATAAGAAATGTATAAGCCTTAGAACAATAGATAGCTTTTACGACTGCTTCAGTGTCCCTTGGAAACATTCGTACACACACACACACACACACTAGCAGCTGGTTGTCCTGATTGGCAGGTGACGTTATCCCGTAGGAACCTGGCCTACCTTACTGTGTGTGTTCAAGTACACACACATACACACTATTACCTCTCTCTCACCCAGATCGGCTTTCATTCTCTTCCACGGCAATGTAAATTCCTTGAGCCAATCCAATTAGAAAAACGGATTACATGGCCTTTGCATCTAACTGAGCCCATGACTCTCTATTACATGTATGAAAAGATTGTTACAGTTGAGAGCCAATGGAAACACAGTTATTGTTAAACACTGTCACATCAGCATGCTTTCTTAGAGATGACTCACAATGGAAATTAAACAGTAAAATGAATGGCTTTAGCTGTAAAGTAGCCATTGGGCAGCTATCCATCTAATGGCGTATGCATTCATGTGGATCCAGGCCAACACATCTGTCAAAGGCAGCAGCTAGAACTAATGTTTGGCTCCTATTTAATGAAGGCTGTTGCCATAACAACTCAAAATATGTGGATCTGGCCCCTAATAGAGAATATGCAGAGTCAATGATTTTTACACAAGTAGCTCTTGATACCTGACTTGTTGCTATCTGCAAACTCTTGAGCCCAGTAAGATCTGTTTGCAAGCATTAAAGCAGCCCTTTACATCATTTCACCCGGTTTTATTTTTAAAGCCTATCCAGTGACAAAAGACACCTTAGAGCCTCGCTCGAATTACGCATAGATGTGTGGTAGCTCATAGACCCAGGATAAGATGTCATAGAGATGCCACATTATGTACTACGCATACATTCATTTTAATGGTTTGACGGGGGAACCAATCACACTTGTCACTCGGTTGCTTGGATACCAATCTCCTGGTTGCTAAACACCAGGCCATAAGTTTTACATCATGAGCTATTTTTCTGAAAGTTAGAATATCAAAGATAGGGTTACCTCACAGAAGTGCTGAGCCGGAGACACCTGCTCAGATGTGTACAAGGGCTGTTAAAAGAGGTCTCTCTTTACATGACCCCTTACTGCACCAACACATATACACGTTAACTCTGTCAGCAGTCCCAGTCACTTATTATATAGTGCCAAATAAAGCAACATGTTAAATAAAAAAAATTCAGGCTTGACAATAAAGGCCAATAAGTTAAAGTTACCATGAAACCAATGAAAGATTACAGCACATATTTCAAATGTTTAATACATTTTTTTTTTAAATTCCCTCTAGCATCTTGTCACTCACATGAATCAAATGATCCAGTCAATCATTGGACAAAATCAATGCTTACCAACTTAATGCCATTTTCCGAGGAGGTAAAGGAGGCAGTGCCTCCTCAAAAAAATAAAACTGCACAAACATCACAAAATATGGCATAACTTGTTTTTCTAAAGAAAAATTGTCACACAGTGACAGAATTGCGTTAAAGGTTTACTCCACCCCAAAATAAACATTTTGTTATTAATTTTCCCCCATGTTATTCCAAACCCGTAAAAGCTTTGTGTTATCTTCGGAACATAATTTAAGATATTTTGGATATTCTTGTGACTGTTTCATTGACTTCCAAATAAATAACACTATCAGAGCCCAGAAAAGAATGAAAGGCATCATCAGTATAGTCCATCTAACATCAGTGGGACAACCATAATGTTAGGAAGCAATAAGAATGCTTTGGTATATGCCAAGAAAATCTAAATAATGACATTTATTCAACAATTCATCTCCTCTGTGTTTCTCTGTATTACTGCAGCACCATTTTGGACCGTGTCCGCTGGAGGCAAACAGCGATGCGGTTCTGTGTCAGCCACACCACATGGATATGTCGTTTTTATACAAATCAAAGTGTAAATACACATAGAAAATATATCTTTGTATTGTGGCTGACACAGAACCGCATCGCTGTTTGCCTCCAGCGGATACTCTTCAAAATGGCACTACGGTGACACAGAGGAGACAAATAGTTGAATAAATGTTGTTTTTATTTTCTTTGCATACAAAAAGCATTATCATCACTTCATAAAATACAGAATGAACCACTGATGGCAGATGGACTATTCTGATGCTGTCTTTTAATACTTTTCTGGGACTTCACAATGTTACTTATTTGGCAATGGGACAGTCATAAGTCTCCTGCTTTTCATCCCAAATATCTTAAATTGTCTTTCAGAGGACAAACAAAGCTTTTACAGGTTTGGAATGACATTGGGGGTATTAGTGATTAATGACAACATTTTTAGGGGAAGAGTAGCCCTTTAAGTTGCGGTTTGTGCTAGTTCTTGTTTGCAAATTAGCCTTAATAAACAAAATGGTGGTGTTATTGGGAAGTTGTAAGCTAGTAATAGACATATTTGTATATATAATAATATATATACAATAAAATGATTTTATTAGTTGTTTGCTTAGTTTACTTAAATAAAAAAAGCTAAAACAACACAAATCTTTAGTTTTTTACTCAGTTGTCATTTGCGCTCAATTTTGTTATGCTAAATGAAATCTCATTAGTAAAATATTAAGTTAACTTAACCATTTGTGTTGGACCTGCACAAATCATTTACTTTAAAACTGGGCAGTGGATTTATAGTTCCCAGCATGCTTTGCATATGGATAGATCAGGAGATTAAATGTTGAAATTAAATGCTGTTTTCATGTGTTTTTAATAAAGGGAAAGACCTTTTAAAGTTTGTTGTTCAGTTATATTTGACATTTAAAAGTTTGTTGATTTTTGAGATTACCATCATTGTGAAGTGTAGACCTTGTTGTTAAGCTATGGCTACATGAGCTGTGTGCTAATGCTAATGTGCTAATGCCAGTAATGAGGCCATTTTTACTTGATCACTATATGCGTGCAGCATGTGTTTAGCATGCAATCAAGAGTTATGATGTCTAATACGTTCCCATAAGATATAAAAAAAAGGTAACCAAAAAAACAAACCAGTCTGTACAGCAACAGCAATGGTTGAATCAACAAGACTGAATCAGGGAACATTCACAGAACATGTCAAAAGAAATTGTTTTGATCTCATCATATTAGCATGAATTTTAGTCATCAGTACAATTAACTTTAAGTTCAAATAAATCGGTTCAAATTAATGGAAATGAGTGTCATAATTTTATTAATTTAGATCAACAAGCTATTTTTATGTAATATCATATGAATAGTTCAGATGAAAAAGCCTCCAAGTACCATGTATTCTTCTAAGATAAACATTTTTATCAGGCAATGTGTATGTTCAGTAATTTCAATGCAGTGGCAATGAATAGGTTCTTTTCATTATTAAATTGAAATAGCTATGCATGCTCATTTTACAAGAAGATTTACAGAGCAACATGATGCTTGTTGTTCTTGCTTTTAATATTATGCATTATACAATGGTACAGTTTATATACATCCTCCTTTCTACAAGAATCGAGTATCATAAAAACAGAAATGACATCTTAGCATGTGGTGATGTTCATTACCATTACTAGAGAAACCAGTGCAGTGACTATAGAAACATTTCATGATCCAGGCGGTGTGAACAAGGTTTGAGATCTGAGGCTTGAGATGACTGTTGTTGTTTTGGACAACTTGGCTGTTATGAACTTTGTCATGTTTACTGAGTATTTTCTGTCAGTAAATGAAACGATTCTGTACTTAAGAGGTAAGGAAAAAACAAAGTCCAGAAAAACCTGTTTAAACAAGAATGGTGGCTTACCCATGTCAATGTATGCTCCACTTTTTTAATGCAATCAGTGGAAAGGCGTTTTGTTTGTGACCTTTTTAAACAAAAAGCTGTTTAGCAATTGATCATGAATTATAATTTTATGAAGTAAATGTTGCTCGGTTAATCTGTAGGTATTGTCTGGAATACATGCATGCATGACCTTTAGTTCTTTTAATGTTTGCAGCATTTTTTTTATTTTTTATTTTTATTAAACTGGCACATGCACAAGAACAAAGGGAAAGCCAGAAAAGTGTGTTGTGTAAAAACAGCACTATTAAACAATTCAGGAAGGGTTACGTGTTTTGCAGCTGGTGCAACATGAATAACAAAACAAATTATTAGTTTTGATTGTGGACCAACAGCTTTCACCAGATGTGAATAATTCTTAGCAATAATCCCAAACCTGTTTGTCATTAATAATGCAACAGAGGATATATATTAAAAAAAATGGTTCCCACCAAAAGCTGTCCTACTGGATGATTCAAATTTGGCATTTCGCCTTTTACTCTTGCCACCAGCAACATGAATTTTCCCATGAATGGTGACACAACTGATTTTAGGTGGGGAAGTCACTGTGACAAAAGTGAGCTAAGGGTAGTATAGTGTGATTCACAACGTGGGAAAGTATTTGTCTTTGTCTACAGATTTATACTTACAACAATAACAAGGTGCAGGAACTAGTATTATCTCTTTATTGACCGATGTGAGAAGTGGAGGTGTTTTTTTCTTTCTTTTTTTTCTTCTCTCTCTCTCTAAATAAAATTTTTGACTGTCCTGATCATAGTGATGAAAACAGCCTCAAAAAGATATAAGAAAATACTTTTTAATGACAAGGCAAATGTAAATCTGCCTTGAAAATTAATTAAATTTTTTTTAAATATGCTTGGAAAAAATGTATGCACACTCTGTTCATGGGACAATGCTTATTTTTGATACTTATACTATAGTAACATATGAAATATTTGGAGTAATTACATTTAAACTTTAGTTAACTCAAGCCCATAACTTTTGTGCTCAAAGTTGATATAAGTACATCATGAATCCACTTTCCAAACCATGTTTTATGGCTTGTCCTGAATCACTAAAGGTACACCTATACGTTTTTTTTATTCTGACTATTTACATTGGTTTGGGTAGGTACCACTGTGGAGTAGCCCCGGTACCTATGTGATTCGTCATAGACGTAAACAAAATGTTCTTCTGCGACTTGCAAACAGTTCAAGGCTAACAGAATAAGTTGATAAATCAAGTGGATTAATGATATTTAAATAGCTGAAGTTTTTTTTCTTTTTTTTTTTTTTTAAATAATGTCCCATTGTGATGAACTTATAACGTCCGTGTCTATCTAGGCAGCAAGTGGATTATTTCACCCTTTATTTTGATCTTAAAAGGAATGATCCCTCTTCATGTTTAATGTGATGGGCTCATGTAAACACTCGTGAGTTGCCGGGCAGTTTTGAAGTTGTTCAGAAGCCTCTGTACTCCATGAATTATCACCTCTCAAACACTGCACTGGACACCGGTACCTCTGACTCATATGGATACCCCCACAATTAGTCACAGCGGGCAATACAGACACATACGCATACGCTTGACCCTTACACAGAGGAGCCTGCGTCCCACGCAGTGTACGTTTGACCTCGTGTTGATGACCGTCCTCACCAGCTGCCCCCCGACAACTGCTCTGTGGCGTATGCAAGGGCAGGACAGTAATAGGCGGTGTGAACTGCCGAACCATGATGCATAAAGGAAGATAAAGGCATGAAGATGAATTAAGGGGGATGATGTACTTAAAGTTGCATGTGCTTCAGTCATTGCCTTATAAACAACTACTTTTAACCCATCTATGCAAGTACAGATTAACATGGACTTAACCCTGCAGACCAAGCCAGCGACACACTGTGAGCTACAACTGCAAAGAGATAATCAGCGCATTAGTGATGTGGGATTGGACACCGGCCACACAGCCCACTGTAGAGACTGACGTAATCACTAGGGCCCTAAATGAGGATGTGTATTTCATATGAAGTAATGGGGATGGAGTGACTAACATTCAGTGTCTGCATTTAAGAGCAATTAACACTGCAGTGATGTAAGGGTTTCATGTGTCTTCTGCAATATCACCTGCACTCACCCAGATATCATGTTAGTAATGTTATGTTGTTGTATGTTATATTGCTTGGAGAACAGGGGTGGTAATCACTACAGAGATTAGTCCACCGTTTGGCCAGAAATAAATGGTGAAGATGCTGTATGCATTACACAAACTTCGCATGATCTTTTCATAGACAGAAGCCCAATAAGTGTTCAAAGAAATGTAAATAATTTCATTACACTTAACGAAAAATAACAAACCAAGTGGCTTCTGTATACATTTGCTGCTGGAGTTTTTCTCAGGAATTTTCTCAGAAAATATTACTGTTCTTAGTCTTAGTTATTTTCAGACACCGCCCAAATGTTTACAAAAAGAAGGTAGAGCTATTATTCTCGCTGTAGTGTTGCTGCAGCGCCATGTTCAGGAGATGCTGTGTTTCATTGTGTAAGCAAAACTACTTTGTTTGTGCTTCCAAAAGAGGACACAACTAAAATTTACAACACTGTTCCAGAACAGTTCAACCCAAATATTAGAGTGTGTGCTGGCTGTGCACAGAGGCAATAGAAAGTGAGGCAATTCCAAAAAGACAGTACTAAGTCATGATAATCAGTAATTATACCCCCACTGGTTGCAGCAAATGCCTCGTTTAGAATGGCTTTCTTGTTTTTGTGTCATCAGCACCGGGACACAGCATCACACTAAGGGGTGCAACATTTCTGTCACACGCTTGAGATATTAGGGCAATCACAGTGCACTGGATAACTGGCCAATTAGAGCACACCTCACTTCTTTAGAACTACAGTATGAGCTTTGTACAAATCAACCCATTAAATTGTGCATTTCAAAATTTCAATGAATAGACCTAGATATGCATTTTAATTAATGTTATAAAAATAAACTCTTCTAGAAGTCTCACAGTTTTAAAAAAATTAAACTGTGAGAGTGAGTAAATATAATAACCTTATTAGTATAAAATAAACATTCTAAAATATTTTATCCATGCCCACTGGAATATTTTCATTAGGTCACACATGGTAACATAATTATATGTATGTTCTATGACTACATGAAAGTCACCTCTGTTTAGGAAGTGAAAGCAGAGTTTATCCTCATACTTACCCTTAAACTAACCAAATGTGTCACATAACCCACTTTCTAGAATACCCCCTGCAGATTTCAGTTCCAACCCTGTTCAACACACCTGCCTGTAATTATCAATAACTCTGAACACCTTGATTAGCTGGTTTAGGTGTGTTTGATTGGGGTTGAAATCTGATTTGGGATTAAATGTGCATGGTAGGTATCCAGGAGGAGCAAGGTACGAGAACCCTGCCCTAAGTGTTTAAAAAACTTCTCTTCAGGCATCTTGGCCCATTCCTGACTTGAAAAATGGATAACTAATGATCTTTGGCTTTCACATAGCCACTGCTTTTCTCAAATTCCACCAAATATTTTGAATGATATTTAAAACTGAACAGGCCCCTGTAGAATATTCTATGAACCAAGCTTCTGTAGATTTAGATTGAGATGATTGCCGTACTGGAAAGTCCAGTGATCATCAGCCTCCGTTCATGCACAAAAGGAATCATAATCTTGATCTGATACTTAAAAAAAAATCCATTATGTCCTTCATGCAGTCAAGTTTTCTACTTCCTCTAACAGCATAGCACCCTCATAATAAGACTGGTCTACCTCCATGATTAACCACAGATATTGTGTTGTTACACGATACAAACTGCAGATCCATGCATTCAAAAAGTTCCAGTTTGTTCACGTGATTTAAAAAAAAAAGTACTCATCCAAAATCTCATCTCAATTAAAATAAGACATTCTCTGGGGTCAGGGACCTGGCCTAATGGTTAGGGAGCCGGGCTTGTAATTGAAAGGTTGCGGGTTCGAGTCCCAGGTCTGGCAGGGATTGAAGGTGGAGGGTGTGTGTGTGTGTTTGATCACTTCTCACTACTGTGTGTGTGTGTGTGCACTTGGATGGGTTAGAATTTGTGCTCTGCTCCACCATACTTGGCCACATGTCATGTCCTTTCCTTTCCTCTCCTTTCAATCAACGCACAAGAAGAAAAAGCTTTTGTAACTTCATGAACCCCATCAGAACTAAATTATACAGTAAGAATCCCACTAATTAGAGGGGCGTTTACATGACACATTGAGCAGCATGTTACAAATGTTGCAAAACATATTACACAACAAAACTGGAAAAAATGTTTTTGATATCCACAAGCAAATGTGCATTATGCAATATAGTGTGTGTTACTGTAGACAGAAATTGTAATAAATTGCGTCTTGAGAAACTATTATATAAATAATTCTGTGTTTTCATGTAGTTTTTATGAACAATTTAGGGAACTTGACCCAGGGTGTATCCAGATGATAAATGCTGTATTGAACACCGCTATGAAAGAGTGCTCTGGGGTTTCATGGCTTTGTAACAATTGTTGTGTGTTTGTAAAAATGACGTGATTCTGCAACTCCTTAAGACAACTGTTCCCTGCTGACACTGGCAAAATATTTCAAAATCTTTGATCTTTACCTAAATCTAATTTGTTGACATATGATATCTTGATAAACACCTGCAACAATATCTGTCTTTGGTTTGCACAGCTGGTCTTTGATGGGAATCCCTGTCCACTTTTCAGTCAGTATATAGTCTATATATTAAACTGATTCAAGTTTCACAACCTTATGCACACAAAACGTACTTCATTCTGAAACAGACAAGTAATTGACATTCAGTCAGTGAGTCAGATGTGGATTCAGTAACTGCTCTGACAGATTCAACAAGTCCATCCAGTAAAGGATTCATCATCCTGATTCAGACAAGCAGCTTTTCAAATGATTAATTTAAAAGAACTAGCTTGCTTCTGAATCCGACAACACTTGTCATGTCACTCCTGTTTGTATTTTGCTGTATTTTTATCTAATCGGATTGCAAGCTCGCATTCACAATCCGTGTGCACTAAAAGATTCTGCCTCCTAAAAGAGGTGCAAGAAACACTCCTCTAATGCATTTAGTCATTTAATATTCATCCAGTTCGCAGCAGAAGTCTATAATATAACTAGGATTGTATGCATTGATAATTAAGTTAAAAAGTATTTTCACTTCGGCTGTGGATATGTGGGAATCTGTCACCCCCAATAAACTAAAGCCAAGTACAGCAGAGCAAAACATGTCGTTTAAGTTGGATTCTGTTCAGGAATGGCAAAATGAGGACCCACAATTTGCAGATGTTTGTAAAGTTATCTGCCTGGGTGTGTGCAGTGTGTGCTTAACTGTGTGTTGGGTGTGTTGTAGGGGGGTTGGTCTAAAATAACTTGCTGCTTTGGCATGCGTAAAGGACATGCTGGCTAGTTAATCTCAAAAGGGAGATTACAGTCTGATAGTAAAATATTAAAACATTCAGTCTCTCTAATAACTGTTTAAATCACTTTGGTTATTAGATAATAATATAAACCTGCAATCAGCTCTGGTTATTTTTTGGTATGGGACACCTGGTTCTCACAATAGACAAAATCGTATCTTTAGGCAAAGTCTTGTCTTTCATTTTCCTCTTTTGGTGAAATATGTGACATTAGTAAACTTGGTTGTGAATGAGAACTCCTGTACATGTGCATGTCTTGAACTCAGTAGTGTCCCTATTATAAAGTGTCCCTTTATGGTGCATTATGGGTGGTGGCATAGGATAGACGAAGGATGACACTTGACTGAGGCTCTCTTTAAAGGTACAAAAGTCCGGCACACCAGATCGTGTTCCCTGGATACCCAGCATCTATTTATTATCCTTCTCCCCTCTGTGACCTCCCCTTTATTTTAAACCTCTGATTCATCTGCAATTCAACCCCTAAAAACCGCAAAACGCCTCTAAGTTTACAGCCTCCTATACCATCAGCAGGCGTAAATGAAGTGTTATTTATTTTATTTTATTTTTATTTTTTTATGATTTCTGTGCAATGTATTAATGCCTTTATGTTTGGAATCCCATCATATGCTGTGTTCAGAGAACGCTAAAGGATACAATAATTGAATTAATCTTATAGAATTGTTAGCTATCAAGCAACAAGTTGACATCCAGATGGCGAAAATCTGGTTGCTGGTATTATAACAGCAGGAATCTGCCAATTAAGATTAGTCTATCTTGTCACAGATGCTCGCTCTGCATGTTAGCGGATGGGGAGACGCAAGGCGATAAACTTCTAACACAGCCCTATTGACAGCTCAGGAAACCATCGTGGTCACTGAGGGCTACTTGATGTGACATCTTTTTCACCTGGTCGGGGTAAAAATAGAATTTAGCGGCTGGTGTGATGCAATCACCACACATAGCTGAAAGCTCCTGGGATTCTGGATACAAATTGCAGCCAGCGAATGGATGGCGGAATGTGCTTTTCAGGTTAGTGCTTAGACAGACATCACTGGGGACATGGACTAGAAATGGAATGGGTGGGGGTTGTTGCTTAATATCTATATCCTAGCAACTGAAGGGGTATGATACCATGTCCAGTTGTTGTCAGGGATTGGTCAGCATGTTGGCATTGACGCCGCCCCTTTGCTTGTGGGCTGTAGAAAGATTAAACCAAAATTAAAACATCCTCCACACTTGATTCACTCCTGTGCACTTGACCTTCTAGCACTTTAATCTGCCTCAGCGTTTCTTTTTTGTTTGTTTTTTCATGTTTTTCATTTACTTGTATCTCCAGATCTGCTGTAATACATGTGCTTGGGCCACTTGCCGATAACCTTGACGACCTCAGTAAAGACCCCAGTCTGGCAGTATGACCTCTCCTTATGCAGCAGTACAGTTCTGCCCAGAGCGAGCCTTTCAACGGTAAGATGGGAGTTACAGTTTTTTGGGCAGTTCTGAAGAGCCATTTGTAGGGTCACTAGGTTTATCTTGACCACTTACTTGGGCATGCACACATGGTGCATGTAGTTTTATTTAGTTGCTTGATTCGTAAATAGATACAAGCACATATTGCAAAGCAATGCCTGTCTGTTTCTATGGTCCAGAACATTGTTTGTTCTTATTCTGCTCAAAGAGTTACTGTCTGGCCTGATAAGTGCCTGAGGTGCTAATAGTTGCGTCTGGTTCTCCAGCTGCTGCATGGCTATGATATTTATAGGTGTGCTGTTCTTATGGCGACAAAGTATTTTGTGCAGTTTAAGGTTAACTGGATACTCGATCCTGAGCCTGTTTGTTTGTTAGCTCTTCATGCACTTGCTACTGGACATTTGTTTTTGTGGATCTGAACAGAGTTCAAATCTAAATAAAGCTGTATTAATAGCTAGGGATTCAATCTTCATGCTTGTATCGTTAATGATGTTCTAATGTAGTGTTCCGTTTCAATGGAGTATTGGCACCTCTTTAAAAAGGCAATTGAAATAGCAGTTTCATACACTACATGCATTTTTAAATACCAGCTTTCCTTAGCAGCTCTGAATATTTACTCTATCAGCTAAATAATAAATAAATTATGGTAAAATAGGTTATATACAATAACTTGTGGCCTTTAAGTCATTTTGTTTGTTGATGATAATCATAGGGTTGGGTGGGAAAAATGAATGCTTGTTCTTCATTATCTTACGGTCTGTAAAATTGTCAAAATAAATATTTAAATGTAAAAACATTGCTAATGCATGTAATGAGTATTTGTATGATTTTCAACAAAATTACAGTTACAGTAAACCTTTTTTTATATTTAGGTTGCAAAGCAAAAATATATTTACTAAATTTTAGTAAACACAAATTTAAAACATGCAGTGGCTTAAATTTTAGCTCAATTTACCCTATTAGTTAATTTTGGTTAATACACACTTTTAGCAAGAATTACTATGCTGGAATTTTGCTGAAGAATACAATTCACACAAAAAAAACTATATTAATGTAAATTTTTAAACCAACAAATCCGAAGATAATTTTGTAATTGATGTAAACCTTATTGTTGCCCTAATATATTCCTTTATGACACCCACCGGCCTCACTTACCTCTAAGTTGTTAAGTCTTAGCCTCTGAGCACATGTGGGTGTACCTGCAGAGACGGTTGTTTGTGTGACTGATCCAGCTGCTATCAGTAGGTCTAATCTACAACACAAATCAGGAGAAACAGAGTAAAAATCACATCAATAGAGGTTCTCAAAATAAAATGAACACGCGTTTCCTTTTGAAGTCAAATGCTCAGGTTTTTACTTTTTATTTTTAATGAATCCTACAAAATAAGACCCTCTTGGAAAGATAAATCGAAGGGGTGAAAATGCTGTGTCTAGATTTTGTGATGGAGTAATATTTAAATTCCAAACAGTTAAATAATATTGTCACACACCTGTTTACTCTGATATGCTTGTACTACATCTGTTCTCTCTGGAAACGCATACTTGATAAATTTACAAATTTAGCTCATTAATAATTACACAAATCTGTGTATATTTTACAACCAACAGTGAATGTAATTAGAAAATTTAATAAGATCTAAAACAAAAAAAAAATACATGACTCTTCCTTATTGGCATGCAGACAAATATAAAAATGAATAAATGACGAGTGCAGGCTGAAATAGTAAGTCCATATGAAATTTTATAACTTTGGGGCAGTTAAGTCCTTTGCCACATTTAACAGAATTTGGGGCTGTTCACAGTGAAAGCATGCGTCTAATTGGAAGAGAAATCATGGGGGCCACCATTCTTTTGTCTGAGCCACCATGTCCATCCTGCAGCCTGGGGTTTGAGAGATGAGGGAAGGGTCGGCAGATCCCTTTGAACGTTCCCTGGCCTCTGATTAATGAAGATAGTGGAGAAGCCCCTCTCACTTGTCTCCCCAGATTGTGGGGCTCTGTTTGTTTTGATTGCATTTTCATCGCTGGATGTGCCCAACCTGTCAGGAGACAATGGGCAGCCCTGTTAAGCTGCGACTTTTGACCCCGTCCTGTCTACGAGGGGCCTGGTCTGTGTTTAAGTGGACGCAGTGCAGCCTCTCCCTCAGGCAGAATGCATAACTCCGCCAGTAACCAGACACCCACCCACAGCTTCCAAAGAAGCAACCACTAAAGCTGAAGCCCACCCTCCACATATCCACAGTGAAAAACTACAGTTGACTATTGTTTATGCCATTTTAAGAGGAATCGAAAAGGGGCCCTTTTTGCCCCCTTTTTTTTTTTTTTATTACCCACTATGGGAAGCATATTTTCTTGGCTAAATTGCAGAATGTGATGAATGATTTGAGATAATGACAGATGTGGCAGCAACAGTGTTAAACCAGAATTCAGAGGAATCTGAGCTTGTTTAGGCTTTAGTAATTTGACGGAGAATGACTCTAGAATTACTCATTCTCAGGTTTCATTATTTGTTTTATCAGGCTTTATGAGTGCTTTTATGGTTGGTCCATTTAATAAGTGAACATGAGTTATCTAGATGTTTAATTGAAACGGTCATTTCCACAGAAATCTTGCCCATAAACTTCACCTGTCATATCTGTGGGTGTAAATCAAAGCTGGATATTTTTTTATGCATGGGTGCTGCACCTTTTGTGGCACCGTGATGTCACTCTTGGCTGAAAATGTGTCAACCGTATTGTATTTCTATTTGCTGTTTAGCATCTGCTTGTCCTTCATTTTCTGACCTTTTGACTGGTTTGCATCCTCACTCGACTTAAATTGGATAATTTCTCTGGCAAAGGTTTGAAGATGATGATGATGTCATGACACCAGGGCTGTCAACCCAGCTCTCGGTTCTGGGCCAGGGATCTGAAACATGTCCTGTAGCAATGTGTGACCTGAGACAGCAGCCACTCTGCACCTGCTGGAGACCTATATAGTCCTCATGCTCTCACCAACCTGTAATGTTGACAATATTAAATGCAATAACATATCAATGAGAGAGAGAGAGAGAGATGTAATCTTTATACAGAGAGCTGCTGGACCTTGTGTAAGTTATTAGCCACTACATTCTCTGACATAAGAGAAGTAGTATCTTGTTTTGTGGTTTTGTTGAGTGTGATAGCAAAAGCTAAATCTAAGCGTGCTGACAATTGTGGATCCATTTAGCACTCTCAGAGAACTATAAATGAAACCGTCTTCCATGATATGCGATATAGATGACATACCCCTGTGACATAAACACTTTGTTGCTTCCGCTGCTTTATTGACTGTCACTTCAGTTCTTAATAGTTGTTTATAGGGCTTTTTTGAGATCATTTAAGTGCAAAGAAAATTAAAATGTCGCTTTTATGTAAATAAAATGGTTTTGTTTCTATAATCGCAATTAGAATTAAAGGGATAGTTCACCCAGAAATTAAAATTTGCAATTAATTTACTCACCCTCATGCCATCCAAGATGTAGGTGACTCTTCTAAGTAGAGCAGTAAAGATTATCAAAAACACTGTTCCTTAGAAATTCATGATGTCAACAGCTGCCTGTTTTTGAGTATGGAAAAACAAGAAAAGAACATAGAAAAGGATATCAAGGAACACAAAATTAATACCTGTGGCTCCTGATGTTATATTGAGGTCTTATAATGAAACATTTGATCTTTGCATTCAAAACGGAACATTTGCATTATTGTATAGAATTATTGAACCACCCCTTTTAATATTTAAAAACATGATAATTTGATAACACTGCTAAATGTAATCTTTATGTAATTGGGGAAAAAAATACAATAAAATGTTATATATATATACAAAAATAATATTACTGATGAGGGTATTCCTAATGTTGTAATGCCAAAGTCCAATTTATTTTACTTTATTTTCAAATGAATACATTTGTTTTCATGTTTAACTTTTGTTTGACAGTATATAATTTTAATATTGTTTATTTATTGACTTAGGGTATCTATGAGAATCAGTGCATTCTTGTTTAGAGGGACCTTATTTGTTATATTTGTCAGCATAACAAATTCCAAAACTAACTAACAACCAATACTAAAAATATAATCTACAGTAATGGAGTGATGCTGCTTGTTTGTGATTACACAATTGATTTCTGCATAAAATAATAAATCGCAAGATTACTTTTTGTTAACAGTAGAACATACCTCTCTTTTTTGTAATTTCCAGATTCATCGCCTTATGTTGCTTGTAACATCTATAAAAACCATGCAAAAATGGCAAAAAAGGTTCATTTCATCATTTCATGTGTTATACCTAGTTCTATTTATGTGCAAGATCCCACTCATTTTATAAAAATGACATTCAAAAAAAAAAAAAACACCCATTCTACATAGCACTGTTGTCTTTGATTGTACGTGTAATGAATTGCATTTATTAATACAACCAACTGTGTATGAATAGCTGTCAGTAAATTAGACCCTAGCTTTTTTTTTTGTATTTGATTACTCCCTTAATAGCCCCTGAGACTATTCATGTTCACAGTGTAAAATGCAGTGGGGTTTAAATTTGTATTTTACAATGGGAAGTAGGAATGCTGAGGTATGGACCTGTGGACACACCGTGACAATAGACGCATTGGGCTCGGCATTTATGCATCTTCCAGTGTGCCAAATGACAATATCTATGAAGCTTAAAGTAAACATTAGGGTTGAAAAAGCTTTTATCCCCAGTGACAGGCCTGGCAGCACACCGTTGTCCCAGTAATTCAACTCTAGCATTCACTTTGTGCCACACCTCTTCTGCTGAACAAAGACGAAAAGAGTATATACCCTTCTTTTCTTCTGAAGAGCTGTGTTTGGGGAACCCATAGAAAGAAAATGGGAAAGAGGAATTTTTCATGGTATTGAAGTTGAATTCCAAATGCTTTTTTGCACCTCCCATTTTCTTCCTTTAGGAAATGGGCATTGTTTTAATTGGTTTTATTATATTGTAAAAAAGTGCATTTAAAGTCACTTAAAGGGATAGTTTATCCAAAAATTAAAATTCTGAAAAAATTCAGCTCCTGCAAGCATTTCTGTCTTCTTCACAAAAGATGTTTAGTTAAAACCCATTACTCCTGATCTGCTAAATATATTGTATATAAAACACACATTCATTAGGACAATTGGAGAGCTCAACCAAAAATTAACAGTCTTTATTTCTCACCCTTATGTTGATCGAAACCTGTCTGTCATCTGAGTTATTATGAAAAATATTGTTAATAGTTTGTTGTAGCCATTGACATCCATCTTGGGTTTTTTTTTCCCTCCATACATTTCCGTTTATTACGTTTTTCAAAATAATTTATTTTGTGCCAAATAGAGGAAAGGGACTTGTATGGAATTGGATCGACATGATGCTGCTGAGTAAACAATGACAGAATTTTCATTTTTAGGTGAACCATCCCCAACGAAGTTCATTCATTTATTTATTCATTTTTTTGTGATTTATCAAATCAAATTAAAATCTTGAAGGGATAGTTCATCCAACAATCACAAATTTGACATTTACATGTCCTTTACATGTTTTTTGTGTTCAACAAAAGAATAAAAAACCTCACATATGTTTGGAACAAATGGAGCATGAATGACAGCGTAAATTAAATTTTTTGAGTGAACTTTCCCTTTAAACACTATAAACTGAAGTTTATCTTCAAAGGCTGGCATGGAAGTGTCATTTTACAGTGATATCAAAGACTAGTATTGCTTTGTGTATCTGTCTAGGATACAGTAATCTGACATCCTTCGACCTTAAAGCATTCAGCATTTATTAGGCATGCCTACATAGCTTAGTATATTAATATCTCCCCACCTCACAGAATGTAGGGGAATTCCAGCCCCACACCCGAGTGCCAACGTTAGATTATGGGTTGACACCCCAACTCCCAGACGCTCACACACACATACATACATTTACTACCTTCAACCCCCATCCACAGCCAAGCCCAGTTCAGCCACACACATTCCGAATGCTGCATAGCGGTGGTGTTGCTATCATATAGACAGCAAGGGGGAATTCCGCTCTGCTTGGTCGTCAGCGTGTGCTGCTCCTCAGCAGGAACAATGAGACGCTGGGCTCTGGCTTGGTGTCATATTTCAGATGGAGAGGGTCATTGTGTTTTCACTGACAGTCTTATTCTCTCTACTGCTCCTAAATGTCATGTTAACACTGGTTATTGGTGTTGCATTAGACAGGCGCAGAGCATGGCCTTTGTGGGGGCAGAGGCAATTAAGAATGGGTTGTGTTTTTACGTTCCAAATGGGTGCCGTGCCTTCTTTCCACCATTAACGCTATAATGAATACTATCAGTTTACTAAATGAGATCAAGTTCGAGCTGGTTGTTACTGTACTATTAGCAGTATTGTAGCTCACATCACTGTTTTTGTTTCTCATAGGCGGGAATAAGGGTTTGTTTAACTCCTGCATCGGGGGTTCAAATATCTAGTGACAAAAATATAGACTGGGTTAAACTTAGAGCTAGCAAGCAGGGTTATTATAGTTAATTTAAACTATTTAAAAACATTTTTATTATTTGAAATTTACTAAAATTGGCTAAACCTGTTTTATTTCAGCTAGTTGCCAGACATTTCTCATTTTTATTTAGAAAAATACCTTAACCTAAAATAAAAATGAATAAAGTGACTATTTATAGAAAATAACAAATAAAAAAAAACTATTAAAATGACAAAAACCCAGGTTATTTAAATGAAAATGTATAATCTAAAAATGAATTTGAAATATAACTATAATACTAAGTTATACTAAAATAGCAAAGCCAATAAGTAACTACCTGAAGCTACTGTCTAAAAGTATTGAAAACCTGGCAACACCCTTAGAAACCATTCAGAAAACCATAGCAACTATATTTTACACTGGAAACCACCCACAACACCCTACAAAGCCCTGGAAGTGACTTTTGCATGGCAAAACCAACACCCATATTTTCTTTAGATAATTTAAACTGTTTCCAATACAATACCTGCATTTTTGGAAATTTATTTACACTGTTATACATTTTTTTCTTCACATGAGAAACATTTTGCATAGAAATTGTGCCCTGATACACAGAATTACTGATTTAGTTTTGTTTCCATCTCTTTAGATTGAGAGAACCAGCAGCAGCCTGTCTCTCATGGGCTGAAGGTTCTTTTCTGGCTTCCATGTCACAGGGCCAGGGTTCTCAGGGTACAGATATCCTTGGACAAGACGTCCTCAACCAGCTGCTGGAGATGCTGGACCAGTGAGTTATGAAGTAGCTTACAATTTCACTTATTTAAATGAAAGACAAACTGTGTGTGTGTGTATATAGTTCAGGAAGTATAGTTCAAATCTATTAACACATTTACTGGCAGATAACTCAATTCTGCCGACATAAAAATTCAACTTTATTTGGAGTAATATTTGTGAAATGCATATTTCTTATTAATAAGCCTAAAATGCATGTTTGTCACTTTTAATGAGAATTGTGTAATATTGCCCTTTTTAATGCAAAATATTTAAAGTTTACCTAAAGTATACTTGCAATAGTTCCACTTTAGCACAATCAAATATACCAAGTATCCCTTTAATTTGACTTTCAGCATTAAGTACAAATTGTTCCAATTTAGCAGACTTTAAGTATACCAATTTAGTATAAACGTACAATTGCGTGGCATTTTATTAAGCATATGAAATGTGTTTGTAGTATACTAAGCATGAAATAAATGTAATTCAAACACATTTAAGTATATTTATTTTTCATTAGGGAAACTTAAGACTTTCTACTTTCATATTCAATTTAGTTTGTTACTGTACTGTATTTTTTGCAACTGTGAAATTAAGAACTTAAGAGTAAAAAAACTATTTCAACATCATTATTATTATTATTATTATTATTATTATTATTATTATTAGTGAATAAGGAGTCACCCACTTATCGGATGATGTTTTATTTAATTTTTTTTTTTTATGATTATTTGGCTTATTCTTTTCTTAATAAGAGTAAAAATATGCAAGTGTAAATAATTAACAAAAAACTGTTTTCAATCGTTTACTGGTTTCTGTTCTAGGTCCGCGCTACATTCAATGCAACCTATTGAGCTCAACTTTTCTGAGGGCTCAGCAGTTGGATCAGCATCCAATACCATACAGATTAGTATGGACTGCATCACGATGCGTGGCCCTGAGGAGCCTCTTACAGTGAGTACTTTGTTTCACTAAGCGCATTCCAAACAGCTTTTCACACAATTTCACATTTAAAAAATGCAACAAAGCGCAATTACAGTTTCAGATATTGCTTTGTCACAAAGATCTGAGGACTGTGGTACTCTGTTCTTGACACATTTCAAGATGGCACATTATACAGAATGCAAGTTCTGAACTTCTTGAATGAATATATACTCTTGAAATATTATTTTTTTTAAAAGTAGCCAAAGAAGATTGTTAATAACTGGTTACTGAATCAAACTATTGCCTAAATATATACCTCTACAATATATGTGTACACATATAATTGCCCTCTAGACTGTTTTATAAAAGTACGATTACTGTAACTTCACATAGCATAAAACTTTAACATTTTAAAATGAACAAAAGCATTTTTTTAAAGAAAAATCTTCTTTCGTACTACCTGCAGTGCTCAAGTATTTAATTGAGTTCTGTCAAAATCCCCTACAAATTTTAAATGTACATGGGGATTTTTAAAAAAAAAAAATCTCCCACTGAATGGTCTCAGATGGGCTGTTTTTTTTGATGGTAGCAGTAGATAATTTGATTTTCGATACAATAATAACCGCTTGAATCTCTGTAATATTTTTGTCCAGTTGTTTCAGTGCTTTTTTATTTTAATTTGTCTAATTTGCTAATAAATAGCAGTCAGACATTTTTAAACATAAAATTCGTAGAGAACACAATTATTTGATCACTTATGAAACTTGCTTTTGTTTAGTGTGAGCACTCAAGTGAATAATTTCAGTAGTGGGGAATTTAGTGGTAAGCCCCAGCCAAAACAGTTACTTTGCACTTGCATGTGGGAGTCTTACTGTTTACTGGGGGTGTTCATGGGTTTTCCCTGGTCATTCTGGATAGTTTTGGTGGCAAACAAAATGTATGTCCAGGTCCGGATGAACACGCTAAATATAAAGTCCTGATGACGATAGCCTTGCTTTGCTACAATGGAATGTCCTGTGTGAAGTGCTTCGGATGTAACATTGTGTCATGCAAGAAAAAGATTTTGGGTGAGCATAAAAGTCTAAGGGACTGAAGTGGATCAATGAATTGTGAGGATGGAGATTTACAACACTACACATCAGACAGCTTCTTCTTTATTGTAAGTTAGAATTTTCCCATTCTATAGGCTCTTCTATAAGACAAGATTTGTTTGTTCAAGCTAATTCTAAAATTTGTTCTTGTGATCTGTAACACTGTTTAACAACTGTTAATTCGTAAATTTTTGTAAAGTTTCCCTTGGGCAAATTCTGTCAACGCATTTAGCTCTAACGTTGTGTTTATACACAACAGAAGAGCAATGGAAAGTTTGACATTAAATGTATGACCTGTAGCTGACGCCGAGGCCTTGTTGGCTTTCTTTGGGTGCGCAGAAGAATTAGGTGGTTGTGGCTCCCCTCCCAGCAGAGGAATGCAGTTGTCCGGTAGTAAAGATGGGGAAAAAAAGGGATAGACTGAGCAACGCTTTGCTTCTCTGGCCCTGAGGGATTATCTTTTCTCTTGATCTGGTGATTAATACCCCCCATACAACACCACCCGCCCCCATTTTCCTCGCAGTAAAGATCGGGCGTGGTGCGCTAACACTGGCACGCTAACACTCCATCCTTTGCCAGCTAGCATTCGCATTGATCGAAAATCTAGAAAAACTGTGGCAACCTTCCAATTGTTTGCCGCAATGATGCTCATTAAACTTTGAGGAACAAACTTTCAGACAGCAATGGGCATAGTTGACGTCCCATTCAAGGAATAGCTCACCTAAAAGTAAAAAACTCACCCTCATGTTGTTCCAAACCTGTATGAGCTTCTTTCTTGTGTAGGAATTTTGTAGAATGTCGGAGTCCAAGCATTTAACTTAAATGTACAGACATTTTTTTTTCCTTTTTGCTAAACCATCTCCTAATAACCAGCTTATGAGTGTTTGGTGAACTCCTTTACTGAAAAAAAGAAAAAAGGTTTGCCGCCTTCATTAATTATTGGATGATGTGCGCTGTTTGGCGCCCTCAGGGTCCTCTGTGTTTGTATTGTGCAGGGGTGTTGTGTTTTAATCTGAAATTGCTCTTTCTTGGGTAGGTGTGCTTTCTCTATAGCTGCAGGGCAACAATTTAGAGCAGCACCTGCCGCTGTGACTGACTGAGTCTTGCGTCCTATTCTGTCTGTGTGAGATCGGGGATTGGGGGAGGAGAATGAGAGGTGTGGAGTCAGGTAGAATAGAGGAATGTGACAGAGGAAGGCTTGTGTCCTGACATCAAACAGCTCAGCTGATATACTGAGATGGAGCTGCTAAATGTGGTAATTTTATTTTACCACAATTTTATTTCATGAGACATTTTGCTTGGTGTAGCCTGATCTAAAATAGTGATGCTCAACCATCAAAACTGCAGTTCAAAATTGTGTGGTTTTGTTTTTTGTATGTATGTATTTGCAGCATTAAATACTTTTGTGTGGGAGAGACAAACTCATATAAAACACTCTAGTCAGAGGTGGATTCAGGCCTGACGGCTTTTACTTTTCCACAACAGTGGAAAGCACATTGCTACTTATTTTGTCTCCCATCGAAATCTGTATCAAACTAAATAAAGTGATGCAATAACTGATTCTATATTTTGCAAACAGTTTCAGTTATAAATAGGCTGACAGTTTGGTGAGAGAAAATGTCTCTGCGTTGAGTAAATCTTTGGATCTGGGTGTTGCTGAGCAGCAAGAATTCAGCATAATATGTCCCTTGAATACATGAGGTGGTGAGGCAATGGTTTGTTTAGGCTGTGTTGTGCCCTAGCCCTTGATTAGTCATTTGTAGTGTTCTTTTCAAGTAGAGCCTGACTCAGCATTAGGCAGGAACACATAATTAAGGCGTGCTTCCTTACCGCCATCCATTCTGTAGCTACTATATATATTATATTTTATCCTAAACATTTCTTGTGAATTATTTAAAATTTTGTGAGTAGTACTTTCTGTAATAACATTTTACCCAGTTTATTTAAAAAAAAAAAAAAAAAGATATTTTTGTGTGTAAATGAAAATGTTCATAGTGCTAATGCATGTTCAGTTCAGATCACCAGGGCCACATACAAAAAAATAAAAAATTTATTAAAAAAAGGGAAAATTAAATGTGATTCTTTTCACTTTTGATTTGAGATTTAACTCCACAGTTTAAATCACGACTGCTAAATCACTGCTGACTCTTCACCCCACCAGTTTGCCTCAAGCGAAATGAAACATTACTGGCAAGGTACAGAGTAATCCATCTAAACATTTACCTCTCTTCTTTTTTTTTTTTCTTCTCTCTCTCTCTCTCTCTCTCTCTCTCTCTCTTCGCTCTGTCTCTTTCATTTCCTCCACTCTCTTCTTTTTACTTGGTTTTCTGTTAAACTAATAAAGTATTAGGACATATTAAGTATTCGTAAGAACTATACAACTTCATATAGATAGAACACAAAGGAAGAAATTATAGCCCATTTCTCTTACTGAAAAATGCAGCAGTTACCTCTGACCTGGTTTGTTTGAAAGTCTCTGCCTTGTGATACAACTGTATACAAGTCTTTTTTTTTTCTTTTTTTTTTTATGTTTGTCAGCAGCTGAGTGGAGACCATTTACTGAGGTCAGTCATGATGAATTGAAATTAATAACTTTAAACTAATGTAACCATCCCTCGAAGACTAGACATGGATCAAAACAGGATTGTGAGGACTAGTGCCAATTATGCTGTAAAACAATTCTTAAGTTCAGAGTACAGGTGTTGACTTTTGCTCTCTGATGTACACAGGTGTTTAGTCTTTGACATCACAAACGGCTTATTATCCTGAACTATAGCTATATGCACTATTACCCATCAGCTAGTGAACTCAGTTCAAGTTGATTCCCACATTGTTGGATTTTCAAAAGTAAATCCATTGAAGCACAAAAAAAAATAATTTATTATTTAGTAAAATCAATTTGCAGTAAATACCACAATACTGGTGGGAATGATTTGATCATACAACCAGCAAGATTTCTTCATTATCACTCGAGTTTCATGAGCATGTGTCACTTAAAATGCTAGCCATAAAATAAAAAAATCATAAAGTAAAATAAAATACTTCTTACCTCTCTTAATTTCTTACTCCTCTATTAAATGGTTGATGCAGAGTTTCTTGAACAGGTGTCTCCCACAACACTAGCCAGCTGACATATGACACCTCTCTAATCCTAGAGTTGTAAGCCCAAACAGTCCTTTAAGTGTTCATATAGATCTAAGTGCAGCATCCTTTGTCTGAGCCACCGGGAAGCTTCAGTCAGGTTCACCACCTTTTTGCAAAGTCTGTTTATTGTCTGAGAGCAGTTGCCTAATTTAGCCTAATTGTTTTACATGTATATATTTTTCACACAAATAGGAGTTGATTTGTTGAATTTTTATTTAGATTAATTTGGATAGGATGTTTGCTTTTTTGATAAAAGTGGATAGGACAAAAATTTACAATAATAATAAAAGACTCATTATCTACATTTTAAATTTAAAGCCTCAAAGAATCTAAGATTCTTTGAAATGCATGAAATTTCATAAACAATTAAAGCTGCAACAGCGATGAAAGGGCCCTTGCACCCAGGCTCACCACCTCCCCGCTTCAGGAAGACAGGCAACAGTGAGCAATATGCATTTAAAAAAGCCAATAAAGACATAATAGGTAAAAGCAATTTATATGTTTCAAACTACTTGCTGCTAGCTGGTGGCACTGAGTCTATAATTGAAAATTGACATGTAGATGTCTTCAGACCAGTACTTTTATCAAATATATTAAGTTTGGTCCAGTTTGAACATTTTTGAGTTATATTAAAGCATGACATATCTTGTCTACACGTGGCGCTATGATTAATTCTAAATTTTGGCCTTTAGATGTCTTCAGGCAAGTTTGTTAAAGTATGACGCCTGAAAATGGCAAAAATTACACAAAATGTGTTGAATATTAAGAATAACCGACTTCCTCCCTAAAGCAAGAGTTTTTTAGGAGCTTACTACTTCTGACTCTAGTCTGTGTATAATTTGTGATTGTTAGTTGGGTCAGGTTTAGGGGTCCAGCCCTTGACTATTGTCACCTGAGGCTGTCCCTTAATTCTGTCACCCCTGACCCCCACGGGACACATAAATAACTTCTTGACCAGGAGTTGCCTTACAAGGAAGTGCAATAAACACTTTAAAAACTTTTTTATATAATGACATCTGTTAATAAAAAAAAACAGGCAATAAATACAAAATTATAGGACTAATGAAAGTGCAGACAAATATGATAGAATTTAAAAAAAAAAAAATTGGTAATTTCACCAAGTCTGCACATATTTGATAAAAAAAGAGTATAAACAGTAACGGAGTGCTACTTGTGCACAATGCACACTTCTTGATTTTAAGACTAAAATGTGTTTTAATGTCACTATTGATGAGGATTGTATGAACTTTGAAGATTATTGGTCTTTAAATGCAAGATAT
Source organism: Enteromius radiatus (assembly GCA_032357445.1). Taxonomy (NCBI): domain Eukaryota; kingdom Metazoa; phylum Chordata; class Actinopteri; order Cypriniformes; family Cyprinidae; genus Enteromius; species Enteromius radiatus. Next base: position 9,900,069 of record JAUCMS010000105.1, read on the forward strand.
TTAAAGTGTACCTCAAGTGCCTATACTCTGCAAGTTCTACTTAAGCACAATCAAATATACTTCAGTATATTAAAGATATTAGTATCTGTTAGTTGACCTCCAGCACTAATTCTGCACAATTAAAGTCAAATAAATACCAAAATATATTCCGATTTAGCAGACTTTACATATACCAGGTTAGTGAGTCTTTAGTAATCGTTGTTATACTTTTTGTGTGTGTGGGCTCAAGAAACTTTCATAAGCATTGTTGGGGAAAAAAAGCTTTTTTTGTTTTGTTTACATTTTTCAGCATTTTTTTCAAAGATCAAATTTATTTTAAAAAGATATTTCATAACGTTATATAATATTATATACAGTTATATAATATTTTGTTTTCTGCCACTTTTTGTTAAATTTAGTGCACTTGCTGATTAAAAGTGTTTTTAAAAAATCATACCTAAAACCTTTAAAGTATATTTAAAGTATATTTATGTAATTAAAGTATATTTATGTAACATGGAATATTACAGATTGATTAATTTTGTTTTCAGGATATTTAATTAGCAGGTTTTCTTGTTTGTCATGAGAACTTTTAATTAATAGCAAATGTAATACACACTGCATAAAGAATCGTGTATTGTAAGTAAATACTGAATATTTAGCTTTGGTCTTTTTACATTATTGCAGACTTCTTCAAGGTTTCTGCTGCTATTTAGCTGTTAGCTAAATAAACACAACACCTTGGCTGAGTTGACTGCAGTGATTTCAGTGCTACTGAAGTGAGGGCCTTAACCCCTTTTGTTGTTTGCAGCCAGTGTTATTCTAAAGTAATTAGAAGTTTGTTTAGTTGACTCTAATTGCCCCCCAATCAAAAGTGATCCTGAATAACAGCTACCCCCAGGAGGGTGTGAGCTACTGTTTTGAAGTATTGTAAAGCATTTTCTATGTGTTATATAGGTGGTAATAGTTTAAAGAGGTTTCTATGCTAGTTTAGTGCCATATACTGTAAAAGTGACTCATAGTGCATTAATGTTGCAGTCTGCCAAAAGTGGCATGAGACATGCTGTACACAGGGATGTGACTGCCAGCCTTAGGAATATATAAGTGAACATAAGTCAGTCTGGTAAATGGACCAAATTTGGCACATTTGGTAGAAGTTTACAAGTTTGTAGGATTGTAAAGATGAAAAGGGATTTAATGGCATTTCTTCTCTCTCTCCTGATGAACTCATTAAAATAACATAACATGAACTCATTTAAATATTTACAAAGAAGTGGGTTGGTTCACTCCTATCTGAACCAACATTAGTGTATTCAAAACAAATCAACACCAGTCATCTCTGATAGATACAAGATGTCAACTGTAGTCCTATTGTTTCTCGTGAGACTGTCATAGGGCCATGCTAGAGGCTCTTTGGCTGCTGGGAGAGCTCATTCTTATGCAAACAGGGGCTATGGATGCTACCACTAGAAAAATGTTAGTGCTCTAAGGTCATTGTAGAACTATAAAGAGGATTCCTCCTTTAAGCAAGAGAGAATTGTGTGTCTGTAGGCTCCATGTTTCAGTGCAGTCATTTACTCACACTTTTCTCACAGTTCTATCCATCATATTTTATCATGTCAATAAATACTAAAATAAAAAAATTAAGTTTTTGTTAATTCTAGTTCATAGGTCATTTATTTGATTTATTCTAAGTGTGCTTCATTATTAAATTCAAATAAGTCAATTAAATGTCTGACCTGATAGAATTATTTTTGACTAATATTTTAGGTTTTAGTACCTATATCATCACGCTTGCACAGATTTTAATTAGACACATTTAATCAAATTTTTACTTGGTTTAAATTGGAAACTTTCAAGTAAAATTAAATCACTTCTTGCGTAAAAAAAAAAAAAAATTATTTGTGTAGCTAATATGTAAAAAAAAAAATATATATATATATATGTGTGTGTGTGTGTGTATATGTGTGTGTATGTGTATATATATCTCATGTAATATATAAATATAAAAAGCAATAGTGAAAAACAATAGCAATAAAATAGTTGCTTTGCAAAACATCTTGGTCTAGTGCTTCGCAACTCCTTAGGGTTAAATCTTAAAGCAAGAGCCAGAAGACGGGCAACACCTTCCCAAAAGTAGGGTGTGGTATTGGACTCAGGTATTGGCCAGGTAATTTCTCAGGACCTCCCTCTATGTCCCTGGTATATATGGCAATCCCATTGAATTCCTATAGAGACTTTAAGCCTGTCCCGTTCACCTCTGTAGCCCACATAACACTTTTAGGGGATAAAAGAAGAAAAACAAGGGGTAAGAATCCTGGAGCCTGTGGAGCAAACAGCGGCTGCACTGCTCAACCTCAGCGCCAATATGTTGTACCTGGAGACCAATCCTCCCACATCATACAGTGAGGTAAGGCCCTTGCGCTACCACTGCCCATCTGGAGATTGAGTTGGCCCTGGTGCTAAATTCTGGGTTCTCAGGGAACCCTCTGGAGTAACTGGCAAGAGTGGCTTTAAAAGTAGGCCTTGTAAAGGCTTTGGGATATTTTTGTGTACTATATATTTTTTTTCACCTCTCACGGTGTTAACCAAAAACGTTTGATAGAATACTGTTACTTATGGAAATGTTCTGATTTGTGATCCTAGATTTCTTTTCCAGCTTAATTAGTTTTGTTTCTTTGTATAATACTTTGAGCATACATTCACTAATGTTTTTGTACCGACACTTTAAAAAGTGAAATGTTTGCATTTAATAAGTCATTGGTTTGAACCGTAATCATGAATTTTACAATGATGTTCAGGTGTGAAAAATCAGGCGTGCGTCTATACAGATAAAAATCAATGTGTATTTGCTTTAATGGTTTGCCTAGCTGCTGTTTTGTCTACAGTGTATGGTGCTCTTGGGTTGAGTCAAGGTATTTGGCAAATAATGGATCTGTCTGAGACGCTGAGACTGATAATCTTGTTTGTATAGAACAATAGGCTGCGATTGGGCAGTTTGCTTTGAGAAAGTACTAATGGAGTCTACTTTTACTTAAGCTTAATATCACTCATTGAATGTTTAGCTTTGTTTACAAACTGTTGCAGCAATTTTTGTTTTTTTTTCCTTCCTTTTCCGTGTGTATATACATACATTTTTCGTTATGTGCAATTGCACTAAAGTCTTTCTATAGCTTAATTAGTGCAATTGCGCTTAAATCCTTTAAAGTCATTGCACTGCTATATCAGAAAAGAAAAAAAAAACAATTAATACTTTAAGCCCATATAATTGAGTGAGGTGTCAAAAGGATCATGATTTCACAACTAAGCTTGAATTTCGTGTCAGGTTGCTAATGTGTTTTCGAACTGTCATGGATGGTAGTTATCAAATTTCTCAGTGTATTTTATTAAACTGCAGTAATACACTAATGCACATTTATTTAATTACCCCGAAATTATACTTTTAGTTTTTTGTAATTACGTTGTATATTTCAACTTAAGTTTATATCTTGACCGTTCTAAGCCATCTAAGATAGCGGCCGGATCTGTGTTTGTTGTCTAAAAGCACCCCCATTCTTTCCTGACAGGTGGTAGTTCAGACTGTGATTTCAGTGCTGCCATTCTCTTGCACAAAGCTGTTGTCAACACAACACCGTTAGCTCAGAGACAAACCTGTTGGTAGAAACATAGTCCGGTCCCCCCTCCTCTTGTGTTTTTAAAGCTGGCTTTAGGTAACCAATCCACTGCCCACACAGCTTTGATTAATGCTTTTAAACGCTCTGTTTCTCACTCTCTTTAATCATGGTAGGGGTTACGGGTCCGTGACACGCATGTTTTGTGTTGTAAGAGGAGACATGGAGGTGCAAGGAATTTGAGAAATAAGATGGTATGGTTATGTTGGTAATCGATCAAATGTGGTAATTTCTTTTGGTGAGGTGAGGTTCGACTGCTTTATAGTTCTACGTTAAGGTTTGGTTTTGCTCTTTGACAGCAAGTTGACCCTAAATATGCGTCCATCTTTCAGGGCTTCAGGTTAAACTCCCGCTCATCTGACTGATAGATTCTGGAGCCGCTTTGAAGAATGTGTGCATCAAAGTGAACCGGAGAAGTCTAGGAATTGTAATTGTTTTAACTGTGGTGGATACAGATACAATCATCTGCTCTGCCCAGCCCACTGGGTATGAAGTGTGAAGAAAACAAGAGCACTCCCACTTAACCCCCCACCCCACCCCAATTTAGTGCTTAATGCTTTCTACCCCTGTGGTCACTCATCAAGGCCTCACAGATGTTCTCAACACCCATCCCGGGTTACAAACTGCCCAGGTCACTGGAACACACCCAGGAATGGCAGCCATTTCACCCCCCAGGCCAGGGCAGCCTCAGCTCCTGTCACTACTCTTGAGTTAGGAGCCCTCATTTTGCTCTCAAACTCTAGACTTAAGTAGTTGTTAGAATGAAGTAGTAATTTAGTGGTTTTGGCCATTAGGGCTCATCTTGTGGAAACAGGAACAAAGACGGGTAGCATTCGAGGTTGAAAATCAACTGTAATGCTGGCACTGCTGACATCTGTCAACAGCACATTGTTAGAATGCATTAAGATGCAACTGCAGTTCTTTGCTTTACCGTGGAATTGATTTGAGACTGTCGATCCAGAACAGAAACTGAAATCTGAATCATTCGTTGTTTTACTGAAACATAAGAAAATATTGAACTTTAAGATTGATATATGCTGAATTGTATTATTGTATTACATTTATGCGTTTGGCAGACCTTATCCAAAGCAACTTCACATTACATTTCAGTTCTTGCCATCCCATGGAATCAAACCCATGACATTGGTGTTCTACACCAGTATTATATTTTATTATGTTAAAATATTTTTTTTGCATTTCAAAAGCATCATCTTGTAATTGGAGATTACACCTGCATTACTTTTGCTACACTTTTTTCCCCCACTTCATGGTATTAGAAAAGAGAGATGCATTATGGTCATCTTGACATCCCAAAGACTCACTCTCCAAGGAGGCTATAAACAGGCCGGTATTTTTAAGAGCAGCTAAAGCAGTTGTAATATGGTTGTTGCATTGTGGAAAAATAGTATTTGATAAACAGGTGCTAGAGAAAAATACAATTTGCTCAAAAAGTTGGACTAAATTATAAATGTTGCACTTTATCATTTTTGTCCACACACATTTAAATTGAATTAAATACACACTTAGCCCTAAAGCCACAAACTTTTCCCTTCTCTTATTATTAGAAGGGGAAATTTCAACACTAAGTATCGCTAAAGAGTCTTGGAAATCATAAAGTTCAATTGCATATAATTTATTCTTGAATCATTTTTGAATTTTTGTGAACATTTTACTATACACGCTCTTGGGGTTAAACTATACATGAATATGGAAAGATGTTAATTCGCCAGTGCCTTCCTTTACAATCTACATTTTAACCAATTTTGTTTTTGTATGTATAGCTACATTCTTTTTTTTTTCCTCTCTGCACTTTTACAGTTTGCAGGCTTATGCTAATTTTTCTTCTGATTAGTTTAAGTAAATTCCAAACAAATGCTAATGTACTACTAATGGCTTTAAGTAGACAGCGCACTGCCCTACACCTCCCTAGTGGGATCAGACACAGAGGCTGACTTACATGGCCTTACGGTCTCTAAAAGATTCCATTATGTCCTAATTGCTTCATTGTAAAGAACGTGTGTGTTTGAGAAGCGCAGTTGAAGCTGGAGGGTACAGCTCTAATGTTTTGGTCTTTTGTGTCGGTATGTGTGTCTGCTCTAAAATACGCTTCTTTCATACTCCAATAGGCCTGGTCTATTGTTTCTTCAGACAGGCTCTTAAAAGCCTGAGACTCATTGTTTCCAGAAGGCTAAGCAGACTCGTGGCACACACACACACAATGACCCCTGTCTGTACATAGCAAACGGCACCTCTTTTCTTATGCCCTACGGCACTGTTAGAGAGGTCTGTTGAGGTCAGTGATCTGACCCACTCTGAGGTGTGTAGGTGTACAAAATACATAATTATAATCTTTTAAGACTTTAAATATTTAAATATATCCCTGATGGAAAATGTAAGAGTGTACTCATCATGCATTAGTCATGCTTATTGTATATTTTGCCCCACTGGAGATTCACCTGAGCCTCCAGCAGCACCAGGAGAATTTTGTGTTTGAAAGAGACAGGAAAAGAGAGAGAAAGGGGAATAAGCGTGCAAGCTGGACCAGCTGTCTCCATCCATGCCAGAAATAAACAAGGGACTTGGTTGAGATTAATGACGGTCTAAAGAGCCATACAACCATGGCACCTCATCCAGGAATGTGGCGTGTATAAATGGAAAGGAATGGACTAGAGGAGTGGGGTTGGAGGAGGCTGGCTTACCTCCAGAACATTCTTTCTTCTCTCAAATGACAGTCATTTTAATTCCTCTCTGCGCCTTCACTGGAACAAGGCAACAGGAGCCGTGTGAACTGTGTATCGCCTATTTACTGCGACCCCCACCCCCTTTGCTTCACCCACCTTTCTTTGTTTTTACTGCATCTTCTAGGTTCTTCTTCTAGTGTCTTTATACATTCCTACGGACCTTACCAACAACCTTAGTGCAATTACGGCAGGCTAAACACTTAATTGGTCCTAAATTATTTACATTGTAAGCAACTGCAATTTCACACCTATAGAATAAAATTGACTGGGATCAAGAATGTCTTATTTGACTTTTCAGAATTAGCTACTTTAGCTACATTTAAGACCCTGTTATAATACTTTGTTTTACATTTCTTGGATAATCACGGTTTGTATACATTTCCGTTACTCTAGGTAGTGTTAGATTTGAGAAAATCATCTGAGTGACAGCATAACTCATAAATTATTCCTTTTTACATAATGCAATATTCTTTTGATAAGCCTTCTCATCTGTCATCTGTGGTTGTGATAGAAGGACATTTACTGCCTTTCTTTACACAAGTACACAGACGGGGCTATTTGATGAACAGTTTGATAAAGAGCATAACCTCTTGGGTCATCATTCTCTTTGACTTGCATATACTATACAAAGACTTATTTCAGTTTGCCAAGCACTGGCTGTTATACACATCATCGGTTTCTCTAAGCCCACCATTACATCATGGCTTGATGTATTAACATCAAAAGAAGCTGTATTGTGGCAACAACTCATTAATATTTTGATGAATATTGCGTCTTTGTTCGTGTGACACCTGTAATACCATAAACACTTGAAAAGATTTTATACTGATAAAAATACTCTGTTTTTCCTCTAGCCACAGTATACAAGCCTGGGGCTTCTCAACAGCATGGATCAAAATGGGGGCTCCACCTCCACCAGCCCCTACAACAACGACCATGCTCAGAACAATGTAACGGCACCATCACCCTACGCCCAACCCAGTTCCACCTTCGAGGCCCTGTCTCCATCACCTGCCATCCCATCCAATACAGACTATGCTGGCCCACACACCTTTGATGTGTCCTTCCAGCAGTCCAGCACAGCCAAATCAGCCACCTGGACGGTAAGACATGGATGTTTATGTGTGGGTGTATATTTTAGGCATGGGATGATAACCGGTTTCAAGGTTTACCGCGGTTTGAAAAAGTCACGGTTTCAAAACCGCAAACAAAAA
>JAUCMS010000105.1:9911473-9928737 GCA_032357445.1 Enteromius radiatus
GCTGCTTCAGGAGTGTTTGATTGGGGTTGGAGCTGAAATCTGCAGGACGGTAGCTCTCCAGGAGCAGGGTTGGAGACTCCTGCACTGGAGCAATTATTTGCTGCCCCTTTTTCCAATGCAATGCAGAGTTGTTAGCTGCAAGAAATATTAAGCACAGATAATGAGCAATGCCATATGAAACTTGCTTTTGAACATCATTGCATTTTTTTTTTAATTGATTACAATTTTGCACCCTATTTATTTGAAATGAGACTCTGTAAACAAGTATTTTTAATCACTGCGCAAAAGAAGAGGGGGGAGAAAACACATTTTATTTCTTTCCCAATGAAACAGGTTTTGGGAGAAGCAACAGGCGTGACAGTACATGTCAGGTATGAGGTGGGACAAGACCAGAGGCGCCAGAGCGTTGGGCCAACCCGCCCTACCATGCTGAGACACGAATACAGCCTTAGCCTGCAGCCCTGCTCTGTTCAAACACACACAAACTACAGCTGCAAACTTGTCACAACACGTACAACACTGTATGTATGTGTGTGCGCGTTTGTTGTTGGTGTGAGTGCGGTTTTACTGTGTGCGCACAAATCTCTGTGTAGAAATCTCTTGAAGAAACCAGTTTACACTGCCGTTCAAAAAATGGTTTTTAAAGACGTTTCTTGTGCTCATTAAGGCAGCATTTATCTGATTAAAACAAAAATCTTGAAAAATATAGTTTTCTGTTTAAACATACTTTGAGATATTTATTCCTGTGATGCAGGAATTTTTTATCAGTCTTCAGTGTCACATGGTCCTCCATCATATAATGCTTTATTCAGCAAGGATGTGATTGATTAAAGATAAAAGGTGATAGTAAATAGTTTAGTTAATATATATATATATATATATATATATATATTGAATAAACATTATTCACCTTGAAAAGGTACTACCAAAAAAAAAGATACAAAATAAGAAGCACAGCTGTTTCTGCACATTCTGTGCAGGTGAGATGAGTCAATACATGTTGACATTTATTCTCCAACATAATGTTCACATGCTGCACACACCTCTGCTTTTACGATTTCTCTCAACATGGCAACATGAGAGCTGTCAGTCAAGACATGGGAGACAAAGTAACTGCCATTACTTATTTGAAAAAGTAACTCTGATACTTCCTCCTTAATTGAAAAGTAATGTTAACTAATTGAAATTCAGTTGATTATGTAACTCACTTTATATATAATGCATTACCCCCAACTCCAATTATCTGAAGTATCACAGAAGTATCTTGTCAACTTATTTGACAAGAAAAATAATCTCAATTAATTAACCACAAATCTACAACAAAATTACTCAAACTACATTAAAAAGGTGTTGTAATGGTATCTATTGATATAATACATGTAATATTAAAATGTATTTTAGTGTTTTTAACAGTAAATGATGAGTAATCATATAATTATGATTGAATATTAAATTTATATTACAAATGCATTAAGTTATTTATTATTGAATTATTGATACCTAGTGCATTAACTGAGTTGTTCACAACCTGGACTGTCACTCTCTCAAATCCATCTTTTCTGTTTGAACAGTTACTCTAACCTGTGTGTGTGTGTAATTCACAGTGTAGCCCATGACTGAAACATAATTATACGTTAACACCACCGTGCCCCTCCCTGTAAAAAAAAAAGCCAATGCCTCCAATTCATCAGATCACTTTGTGGCCCCACCCTTGATGTATGCATGCGTGTGTGTTTTTCTCTGTTTATTTGGCCCCTAGCAATCACAGCAGTCTCCACACATATTTGCATTCTCAAAATGTGTTGCTTTAGGGCTAGAATTGGTACATCAACTGCTTTGTTTGTGTGGTAGGGTTTGTAGGTTGGAGTTTATGATGTTACAAAATACCTAAGAATGGTGTTGGTTGTCAGTGTGTCAAGCTTCTGTCATTTATATCAGTCTCTGGCTTTTTTGTCGGGCCTCTATGTGACTGACCCTTTGGCATTCATGTCTACAACTCTCTCTTTGGTCCGAGAGATCTTTCCTCTCCCCTTCTCTCTCACTCACCTCATTTAACTGAATGACAGGAGTGTACAGCGGCATATCAGGTTGGGAGCAGAGGGGCAATTACAGTTATTTATCTTTCTTTTTTTATAGAACACCTTTCAAAAAAGCGTTCAGTTCACGCACAAAACGTCTTCATCATCCACCGGTGAAAGCACCCTGGCGCTAAATTAGTCACAGCTAAAATGGGTCAAGTCAGTTCTGACCTTGCAGGTGATGAAAGTAGATACTTCATGCTGTTGATATTCTGATGAAGACATCATCAGCAAGTGATATGATAGGACAGGGGCCAAAAAGATTGACTATTCAAATCTATTTTCGGTGCTGCTGACATAAAATGTGTACTAAAAAGGCTCAATTTTTTCATATAGCTAATGCATTAGTCTGTTTTATATTCATTAACAATGATGAGTATAGCAGTTTATTAAACTGTTCATTTTTGTTGTTTAAAAATATATTTTAATGTAAATTTGTGTATTATGTTAATGTGCAACGTGTAAAAAGTTTTTTTTTTCTTTTTTCAATTAGTTTTACCAGTCAAGATGTGTGTGTGTGTGTGTTCTTGTCAAGATTGTGTAATATTCTGAAAGCTTACAAGCAGGTGTTGGGATGGGCTCAGCTCATTGGAACACTTCATATCAAAAGTTAATAGAGATGGAATTTAATGTGGCATTGTTCTTCAAAACAGCCCCTGGCAACATTCGCAGACCTTTTTTCTCTTTCTTTTCTTTCTTTCTCTTTCTTCTTCTGCACCTTTTCAAATGAACTTGACAAAGATTTCTTCCCAGTTATTTTCCATGTACTTGATACGCTGCTTTCAGCGCAAGAATTCATTTAAAGAAAAGTATGGTCTGTTATTTTTCTTGAAAAGAAGTGATGTGCAACCATCCATTATCTACAATACAAAATGTGTGGCATACCATTAGTTTTTGCAACTTTGGTGACTGAGTGATGATTTGCAGTTGTCCCAGTGATGGCGGTCACGCTTTGTGGTACTGTTTAATCATGTTGATTTTTTTCTTTTTTACCCTTTTGTGTATTGTTAGACAGTATCTTAAACACCTGACGATGCTGTAAGTGTGAGTAACACCTGAGTGTTAGCTTGTGGTGATGAGGATGATTCAAGCACACGGTGTGGTGCAATTGGGATTTTTTTTTTTTTGGGTCAGTGACACCCTGAAACATCAAGCTGTCATCCGTGATAAAGAGGATGTTGGGAAATGCAGTTGATATTACCTCATACAATTTATATTTAATAATTACATGTGCAGGTAAATTTTCATGTTATACACTGAGAAATAAACCTCATTCCTGGAACTCCAGCAGAACAAACTTCTGTAACTAAAAAGTAAATAAATAACTAAAGTTAATTGTTGATTTGAACATGTTAATATGTTAGGAATGGTATTATAAATGATTTATACCATTGGTTCTTAAAAGTGCTAAAGGTTGAGAACCACTGATTTATACTCACGTAGACATTGGTTTTACTCGTTTTATGACATGAATGAGGTGTAATTAAAGTCATCCAAGAGCAAGTCAAAGCTTCTCATTGCTCAACACTAGAAATATCATGACACCAGGGCAATAATTTGAAAATCAGATTTCTGTGTCAAAATAGTCCTAACGTCTTCATTGATTTATTCTTCAGGTGATTTTGGAAAGCACATTTTAGTGTGTGTCTTTAATCACAGGTATATCTTAACCTCTGACAGCTGTAGGGCAGATCCAGAAGTCCTGCCGCCTAAAGCCAGCTGCTCTTCCTTTTAAAGACTGTTATATGGTGCTTATTCCTCTAAAGGGTTGCCAAACTGCAGCTGTTTTATCTCTACATTGTCTGTGTTTGTGAGAGAGGCTTTTTTTTCTTTTATATAAAGAAGTGACCTTGAATGGATGTTTGGTAGTTTAAAGTAGCTACTATTTAAACATTTTAAACATTAAAAACATCTGACAAAAGCTCTCAAACCAAAAACAAATTAGTAATACAGATTCAAATTAGTTTGTTAAAATATTGCTAAAATAGGAGTGCAGTTTTATTACAGATTCTTAAAGTACATTTTTATTGTTTTAAGGCAGTTACTAACAAAACTCTTGTCTCTTTTCTTTAGTACTCCACAGAACTGAAGAAGCTGTACTGTCAGATTGCCAAAACATGTCCCATTCAAATCAAGGTCCTTACCAACCCACCCCAGGGTGCAGTCATACGGGCCATGCCTGTCTATAAGAAAGCGGAACATGTTACCGAGGTGGTCAAACGTTGCCCGAACCATGAACTGAGCAGAGAGTTCAATGACGGTATACTTCCCTAAATTTGTTGTCTGGAAATGTGATTTCAATGTTTTTAATCTTCAGCTTTGTGATATAATTGACTGACTTTTGTGTTTAATAGGCCAAATAGCCCCACCCAGTCATCTGATTAGGGTTGAGGGAAACAGTCATGCTCAGTACGTGGAGGATTCCATTACTGGGCGTCAAAGTGTGCTGGTGCCTTACGAGCCCCCTCAGGTGAACACATTCTCACACACACATTTCAGAGACGCTTAGCTATCCGTACATACCCTGCACACCTGAAATCATTCCCAGCAGATGTTAATTTAACATAACCGCTCTAGAGAAATGAACAACTGTATGACGCAACTGTTCCCTATTAACAGGTGGGCACAGAGTTCACAACCATCCTGTACAATTTCATGTGTAACTCCAGCTGCGTTGGCGGAATGAACAGACGTCCTATCCTCATAATCGTCACTTTGGAAACCAGAGAGTAAGAGCGCTTTAAAGATTGGATTGTGTTCCCTTAGAGGAAATATAGAAATATGCATTAATTGCTTGATCGGTCTCTCCAGTGGTCAGGTTTTGGGTCGACGGTGTTTTGAGGCTCGTATCTGTGCATGCCCTGGACGTGACCGCAAAGCTGACGAGGACAGCATCCGTAAACAGCACGTCAGTGATGGCTCAAAGAGCAGTGAGGGTACGAAACGCCGTAAGTAGTGCTGGGGGCTGGTGACTGGGCTTTATCTAACACCAACACATTTGCATCGCATGTCATCTTATTTGTATAGTTCTTAGTCCCCTATACATACTGCATGCCCTCTGTTACAAACACACACTGCAACTTTTCCACCTGTTCTGTGCTTGAGCTCTGCATTTTGTGCTTAAGATCTGTATTACAGCGGTTTCACATTCTCTGTTTCTGTCTTCCACAGCTTTCCGTCAGGCCTCTCACCTCTCTCAGCTAAACTCCATCAAGAAACGAAGATCCACCGATGAGGAAGTGTTTTGTCTGCCTGTGAGTATCTCAGTGCAAGTAACTTTTTGGGAAAATCCACTTTTGAAGATGTGAAACTTCTGACTTCCTATTTAACAAGTTTTATACGTACAAACCACGTCTATGTGATTTAAGCAAGTACTGGTATGAAACTATAAAACCTGCTTATATTATTCATTGTTGGTATTATTCACATTATATAATCCATTAAAGAAGAAACGGGTTAAAATATAATTATAATAATCATTTATAACTGTTATTCATAACTGTTAAGATAATTACAATCATCAAAGAAAAGATTAATTCATAATTTAACATTAATGCATTAGTTGTACTTAAAATAAATGATCGAGAAAAATATTTTGCTGAATTTATTAATCTTAGATATTAATCTAATATCTAAGTGAATGTATATTTTGTATGTTATGCTATTTTACATATTTGTACATGAACAATAATGTATTACAAATTTACATTAACTTTAATGAATGAATACCTTACAACAAATTAAGAGTACATTTACATTTAAATGTTTATTTGACATCGAAAAGATAATCTCTCGTTCTTCAAGTAGATATTCCAAGTGAAGAACTGAGCATAATACAGGAGTTTGACATCCCTTCTCTCTCCTTCTGTGCTTCAGATTAAAGGCCGTGAAATCTATGAGATTTTGGTGAAAATCAAAGAGTCTTTGGAACTTATGCAGTTCCTCCCTCAGCAGACTATTGAGTCATACAGACAGCAGCAGCAGAACCTACTGCAGAAACAGTGAGTACCTTACACATGCAGGAAGATTCCATAATAAAAAATAGGGGGATTTTTTTATTTATTTATGTTTTTTAAATTGAGAATCTCATGCACACAGGCACATACAACACTGTGTTAGCAAGGTCCACCCATAGATTGATATTTGTGTGTCAGTTTTTTAATAACCTGATCAACTTTATTGCTTGGTTTTAAACACTTCCGGAATTGATTGTGATTGCTCATTGACTGACTGTGAACTGACTATTATTAATTATTTGGCTTGTTTGATAAGCGATTAATTTCAGCCCCATCTGAGTGTTTCTATAGTGCAAACACTGGAACTTAACATACTATCAAACACTGATGGTATGATCTTGGCTTCTGCATGAAAGTATGAGGTTGGATTGAATCTTGCATGAGATTTGTGTTTGATATCATTGATGTTAAGCAAACCCTGCTGTTACGATCAATAAAAATGATTATTAACGTAGTATTTTAAATTCTGCTTGGCTTCTCATTAAGGGTGTACCTTGCTGAGATGGTGCTTTGATTTATTCAGCCCCTGGATTAACTGAATCTGAGTCAAACGATTTTAAACTCTTCCTACAAATTGCTGTTGGTCTTCATGGTAAATGCAAATTTCGTCACTTCATGGAAAATGCAAATTTAGTCTGTACTCAACCTTTAGCGTAGTTTTCTCAGAAATACATTCTGTGTCTGCTGCAACAGAGGGGGAGGGAGAGACCTGTAAATTGTGCTTTAAATAAGCCTTGTCCCCCTTACACTGGGATTTGGATGTCAATGCTTTTCTTCCTGTAAATTTCCTTAAGACAGCTTAAACCATCCACACCCAACTGAGCTGTTCTGTCATGACGTCAGTTTTTGTAGGTCAACTGGATTCACCATGGGTTCCCTAGGGAAGTTCTAATAGCCCGTTTTCAATTATTGAGTTAAGTTATGAAATCAAACACATTTTGGCAATTGTAGTCATTATGTTAGAAATTGTTGTAGAACAGAATGTAAAAATGGTTTGATATTATCCAAGGAACATGCTATACGTTTAAATCAAAAATCACTATTCTATAACCCCATAGATCTTCCCAAAGGAACCCATGGCTGAAAAAGACAGATTCTCTACTGGGTTTTAGGACTATAAGCTGTTAAAACAGCCTAAAGTGTTGTGTTTAGTGTGAGAAAATGTAGAAAGCCTGTTGATTTTAGGGTTCATCTGATGTTCTTAAGCTTTGGTCTGAGCTAAATGACTAGGTAAGAATGACCAGGTAGCCATTATCTTTAAAACTGTCCCATTGTAGGACAAAGCCCAAACACACATGCTGTAAAATGTGCATCTTTTGACTCTCCTAAACTGTCATTTGAGTATAGCAAATATGTATATGCCGTATATATTAAAGGCAGCCCCATCCTTGTTCAGATTTTTGGTGAACATTTCAAATGTTGTTTGATCCTTATCATTGTCTGCATGCCGTTACTTCTCTTTCATTCATAAACCTGTTTTTCTAACTAAACTTTTTTTCCCTTCCTTTTCAATAAAGCTCATTCTGCCTTAGATTCAGTGGATTGGGTGTTTTTATTTTGTTGTTTTTTTACCTTTTCATACTTTCTCTCTACAGTTCAAAGACTGACATTTAGTTCCTTAGTTGCAACGTACTGCCACCTTGTGGACAGATTGTACATTGCTAAAATGTTAATAAAATCAAGCTTGCTGTTTTGTTTCTATCAGATGTTTCACCATTGGTTGAGACTTTTAATAGCTTTTCGGCACATTTAAATCATAAGTAATTTTATTTAAAAAAATGAGGCTGGAAAGATTTGTGTATAGGCATAATTTTACAACATACTGCATTTCTTTCAGGAAAATACTCAAGTTTGATTTACTCATTAGCTTCTAATCACTGGGGATCTAATACTTTTAAAAAAATATATATTGTTACATTCTGTGCTTTTTGACATTTTGCCATTCCTCCTCTTTTTCTTTCTTCTCTCTTGCCTGCATTTTCTTGACTTTCTATTTCTCACTGTCTATCTTTGACTCTTTCCTACAGCCTGTTAAGGGCCCGTTTGCGCTCTGAGCTTCTGGACCCAATAGGTGAGCAGAAGAGGCGCTTCAGTGCTTCCTGAAAGTAGGAATCACATTCCTCCTCCCCTCAGAGCATCCCTTGCTCATCTCTCTCCATCTCTTCATCTCATCCTCTACCCCTCAAAGGGGGCTCCCTGTGCTTCTCCAAACTGTCACCTGTGGTAACTCCTAGACTTTTTCTATGCCGCAAATAGGTTGAACACAGGATTTTGTTTCTACCACCTGAACACCTCGTTTTAAATATGTGAGCTCAAGTGAAGTCATTTTAAAATATTTTTTGGAAAGTTCATTGCATGATTTTGTCCCTCCAAAGTGTATTATCTAGACTATGGCGCTCGTTTATCCGTTGAAATGATCCGTTTGTGTGTTAAATTTGCTTACACCCACCTTACAGTCAGATTTAGTTGCATTAGTGTTATTGTTCAATCATCTGAAGAGTCAAAAAGTTTCTTAAAACATTTCATTGTCCATATATATTTTTTTTTAAATGTTTCTTATGATTGAGGCTGCTTGTTTCCTCAGCATTTGTGTTTGTTGGACTGATCTGCTGGTATTGCACAGAAACCCATTGCACATAAACAGTATAGCAACTTCTCACCTGACCACCTTATGTCTCTCTTTCTCTATTCTTTCCATCTGTTTTTCTTCCTTCTATCTAAATAATCCTGAATGTCGAAACTGACTAGGAACCAAGCACACATCTTGTTTTTTTTTATGGGACTCATAGTTTTTCTTTAAGCTCTTGATGATGGTTCATCTTAAATAGCTTTTTGTTTTTTTGCCTCTGTCTTCATTTTATTATTGGAGCTGGACTCGTTGAGTTGTCTATAAATGTGGGGGGATAGACTTTATCGATGACTGAATTTTGATAATGCTGGTCATGTTTTGTAAAGCGCACTGCTGGGCAGTAATTTGTGTGTTTTGTCTTGATTTATTTGTTCATTTTCTTAAAGATGTGTTTTCTGCTTTGTATATGGCAGTTAAGAGAAAAGGAAATGAACGCTATAGTGTTGACAGATTCTTTTGTTGTTTCATATGAAGTTAATGGTTGTTGTATTCTCAATGGCTCTTGCACTTTTGTCAGTTACTACTATTCAATAAATGACTTCTCTGCTTTTGTGTTCCTATCTCTGCTCTTCCTCTTTATTCTTTTCTTTTTTATTTCTTGACTGTTCTATACACTTGAATTGTCAGGGGCTTTTACTCGGGGGGGATTTAAAATATCAACAAAGACAGTAACGTTCAGAATCTTTTAAAGGGGTAGTTCACTCAATTATGAAAATTCATGTCATTCCAAACCTGTATTTTATTTGTTCCTATGGCACATAATATATATTTTTAAGAATGTAACCCAAAATTGTAAAAAATGTAAGCCATAAATGTAACACAATTCTGTTTTCTTTGTGTATATATGAATTGCCCTTAACTATAATACACATGTATTTCATATAAATTAACAAATTATACATTTTCATTTATTTACACTTAAAGTACTACACAAGTATTTGGATTTAGTTTCCTCTTAATGTGACTTTTAACCCATATTATTTAATAATTACAAAACAACACAGACACAAGTGTTCAGTTTCACCACACTTTAGACCTTCCATAGTTTCCAAAACATTGATAGAAAGCATTTGATCATGACAAGGTTGCACATTTTGTATATTATATCTATGCAGCTTATTCATGAGTCTTGGCTTCAGTAATACAGAACCTGTATCATCTTCTCTCCCTCAGGAGCTCTCTGCCACCCCAGCCTTCCTTTGGTTCCAGCTCACCTACCCTTGGCAAGAACAAACTGCCATCAGTCAGTCAGCTCATCAACCCCCAACAACGCAACACACTCACCCCATCCGGCATGGCTGGAGGACTAACTGACAGTAAGGCATCTTTAAAATCATTAATAATTTAATTAATGTATATTTATAGCTTGTCTACAAATGTGTCACTGTTTGGTTAGGGATAACAAAAGATGTTATAGAGTTAAAGTGATTTTGGATATAAATTGTACATGAAGAAAGTGAACCCTTTCTCCCTAATGAAGAATATCCTGTCTGGGCTTGAGAAACACTCAGTTCTCAATGTCAATCTGACAGAATTTCCTTTCAAAATTGAACTAGATCTTTGTGGGACAGTCTACCTTCCCTTTGGCGTACTTTGGCACTGTCAAAATGTACTTACACATGACAAATATGTGTTCTCCGTTAGCCTGCTGTGTGAAATGTGCCTCAGGTTTCACTTGTTCTGAGATTACCTAATCCATATTTAGTGCCCTCAGGTGTAATTTCAGTCAAAGATTTGACAGTTTATGTAGTGCGTGTGTGTGTGTGTGTGTGTGTGTGATATAAGTTAGGGTTAGGGTTATTAATATGTGTGTTAATATATAGGCTATAATAAATAATGGATGATTTTATATTATTGGTAATACATTACCATAGGGACAAACATATTAGTTAATGCATTTGGTATCATGAATAAACAATGAATAATACATTTATTTCCATATCGGTCAAAAGTTTGGAATCATAAAAAATTTTTTGTTTGTTGATTAGTCCAGCATTTATTTAATAAGATATAAATAGTAATATTGCACAATATTATAACATTTAAAAAAAAAAAATACATACATAAATTTTTAAATGGTTCCATTTTTGAAAATCTTACTCGCCCCAAATGTTCAAACAATAATGCATAACGCTTTTAATATTTAATGCATAAACTGTTTTCAACATTTCTGAAGAGTAACAATTTATCAACAATACTGTAACCCTAAAATTTAGCTTTGCTGTCTTATAAATATTATAACAAAAAGCAGCGTATACTATATATATTTTGATTAAATAAATCCAGTATTGGTGAGCATTAGAGACATTTTTAAAAATTAATAAAGTCCAAACTTTTGACCTGCAGTGTATGTGTTCTTTTATTGTTTCTCCGTGATTTTTTTCATTATAGTTTTTACAAATGACTGCGATCAAGTGTTATGCTGTTAAAGTTTATTTTATGATTAGCTCCTGATACCTAATGCATTAACTGATGTCAATACATTGAACCTTATTGTAAAGTGTTACCATTTTATTTCCCTTCTTTTGAGGTTTATTACAGTCTCAACCCTTTCCCCTCCCTTCAGTGACCCCTCCCATGATGGGCGGCCCTGTTCCCATGAACACAGACATGAGTGCCCTGAGCCCCACCAACCCCCTACAGCCTCAGTTACAAATGGTGCCCTCTCACTGCACACCTCCGCCACCCTACCCCATGGACAACAGCATTTCCAGGTACACAAATACACTTACAGTAAGTCTCTCTGAAATGGTCTAAAGACAGTGTAATAGCGTTACTGTAATCATGTTTTAAAGTTAATGTCTGTCAATTGCAGCTTCCTGTTGAGGCTGGGCTGCTCAGCCTGTTTGGACTATTTCACAGCCCAAGGACTGACCAATATCTACCAGATTGAGAACTACAACTTAGAGGTGAGGAATTTGCCTTTCTCCTTAATGTTTTTCACATTTGTTCCCAAAAACAGTTCTATTAATATTTTGAGATGAATTATTACTTAATTGAACCAGGCAAGTTAATTAGGAACCAGTTCTAATTTTCAATTACAGCCTGGCAGGAGAATTAATATCTCCTGAGAAACATACAAACATATATTGCAATACATAAAACACATAAAAATAATAAATCAACTCAGTTTAAAATCAGTTTGAGCTCAGAGTTCTCTATTTTCAATAACCTTTATAGCACAGTCCAATCATTTGGGGCTGCAAATTCTAAAATGGAACAGTTCAACTAGACTAGAATTTTGATCAGCTTTTGTAACTCTCATTCTGACGGCACCCATTCACTGCAGAGGAGCTATATATGAAAATGTACAATCTGGTGTGTCTGGGTTGACGGAGAGATCAGAGCAGTGGCTACTGTATTCATGAGCTCTGTGGTATATCTATCCACAGGACTTGTCCAGGCTGAAGATTCCCACAGAATTCCAGCACATCATCTGGAAAGGAATCATGGAGTACCGGCAGACCATGGAGTTTTCTCCACCTCCCCACATCTTGCGCACCTCTAGCGGGACGTCCACCGTCAGCGTGGGCTCCACCGAAGCCAGAGGCGAGCGTGTGATCGATGCTGTGCGTTTCACTCTTCGTCAGACCATTTCATTTCCTCCACGAGACGACTGGACCGATTTCTCTTTTGACCTGGCTCCTGATTCTCGTCGCAACAAGCAACAGCGTATCAAGGAGGAAGGAGAATGAACGTAGTGCATCACAGTTCAAAATAATACACGTACATATGTCAACAGTGCACATTTACTGTAATACACTCACTGTTTTATATTAACACACTTGGTGTTGGTCCAGATCGTTTCACAGTTTTCCTCTGCAAGCGATGATTAAAAAAAAAAACTGTGAGCCTCATAGTCTAGTTCACTCAAACTTAAATGGGCAGATAAAATGCACTTAAAGTCCTTTATGGTTTCATTTTTCTTCTGGTGGATTTAGCTCTGGTTGTCATTTCAAGCCCCTTTATTAAACGCAAACAGCTGTAGCTGAGGGGAAATGGTGCTTTGCTAAATTGACATTTTTACTGTTTCTTGAGACAAAGCACTTAAGAAATGCTAAGATATTGTTACTACTTGCAAAATACACACTGAACTTTTAGGGTTTCTTTTTTGTTACATGGCCAAAGGTATATGTTTAGTTTTTTTGGTATAAAAAAAAAAACCTTCCCAGCTGGGGCTTTAGTGTTAATTGTATTCTTTGTGACAATCATTCCTTGTGGTTGAACAATTTTTTTTTTTTATTAATGTTGACATTTGTCAGCCTTGATTGTATGTACTTCAAATCGCACATGGTTCTTTTCTTTATTCTTCACAGAAAGTGTTATTCATCCGTGGTGTAAGACTGATGTTGTCATGTAGCCTAATACTGTAAACCCTTCTTTACATCTTTTATTTGTGAGTTGCAAACACTGATTGCATTGCAGTGTGTAAGTATTGAATTGCTGACAGTTGTGATGATGCATATAAATGCTGTTTACTGGCCTATAAAAGTGACGTACATTGATACATTGCTAATGTAATGTGGCTTCAGTATTTTTTTAAAACAAATTTCCACTTCACTTGGCAATATTGTACAGATTTTTTTTTTTTACGCTTTTATCAACTGTGTAGACGATTCTTTATCAAACTATTAAGGAAATATTGTAAATATTTTGCAATGTACTTATTTTGATATAAACAATAAAACAAATATCATGTAATTGTTTTTGTACAACAATGCAATCATTTTATTTAAACTGATTAGTTGGACATGGTGGACCTCATTTTGATCTACTTAAATATGAGAGAGCATTCTGTGGTTTAACAAAAGGTTAAAAAAGTTGAACATTGGGAACAATCCTGTAAATATCCTTACCTATTGGGGACGTAAGGAAATCTTGTCCTAAAATGTTTTTTTTTGCACTTGCATAGTGTGACAAACTGATAGGACTAGGTACAAAAATGTTATCACCCTCCCTTATTTTTAACGTTACCTTTAGTTTCCTTACATTCAGTTGACTTGTACATATAGTTTTGATAGCTACTAAATTCACAAGCCATTTTTCTTTAGAGTACTTAATATACAATACTTGTATTACACAAGAGCTAGTCCCAATAGAAGCTGGCAGACATCATAAACTTCAGGTTCTTAATACAGTGTTTGGCCATTAAACTCAATCAAAAATCAGTTCCATTTAATGCTACAATCACAAAACAATTGTACGGATCCAGAAGCTGACATGATTCTAATAATTTCAGGGATTTTAGTCAACCAGCACAGAGAGCAGTATGGGGAAGTATTCGTGTGTCACACTGGTACTTATATATATATATAACCACTTGTGCAACCAGCATTCTGTAGGGTAGCATACTTTCCAGATATGAAAATGAAGTATATATTTTCACCTCATGATGCCTGTGATGAGGCTCCTGGTTTGCTGTTTGCTGTAAAAACACTGCTCTGATAAATACATCAAACTCTTCTCAGTTACATAAGTATGCAGCAATATATGAGGTTTACATTTTCAATGGCTAAAGAATTAGTGACCTCAAACACTGAAGCAGATAAAGAGCAATGAAGTTCCTTGATTGATGTTCCAAAACCATATTCTCATCCAGAGGAGCCGTTTAAGATATAAAAAGCTATAGCGCATTAAGGCTCGAGACGGATAAAGGAGAGACAATAAATCAAACTTGATTAATTAGGTACGTTTCTCCAAACAGAAATCAAAGAACAAAATAACCATTTCTCATATTGACATCTCCAAGCCCAAAGTTTTAGAACTCCTGTCAATCAGGATGGCAACATGCCCAAAGAGTCATGACAGAACTTCACGTCAGCGTTGCCCAGGGAGGAGGTGGGGTGAGGGGGGGGGTGTTGATGACGAAAAGTGTGGGAATGCTCTACGCCCTCCTTCCCCTTCAGGCGGTTTTGGTTGGAGCAGTGGTTGTCTCTTGGATGACCAGAGTGCAGCAGCTTTGTTGTCTCTGTCATTAAGAGCTCTCCATAGCATCCAAAACTTTCATTATTTGCTGTTTGATGACTTTAGTGGCATCACCAGCATTTGGAATTAAATACCTTTAGAAAAGAAGACAAGAAATATTGGAACTAAATTTAACTACACAATAAAGTCACTATGGTTGAACAACAGTGGAGAAGTTAATATGTTAATATTTTACTAGATCGAATTGCCAGACTAATATTAATGAAACGTGTCTGCCATTACTGAAATGTACAAATCAAATTTAATTTACTATTAAAATGTAAAAAAAAAAGCCTGTGATGAGGCTCCTGGTGAATCTGTTTGCTGTAAAAACACTGCTCTGATAAATACATCAAACTCAAACAGCAAACAGAAACATTATTTCTGTATAAAATATCCAGTGGGTTATTTTATACAGAAATAATGTCAAAATTAAAAATACAATGAGTAACATACCTCTCCACGGCCACTATCTCCACTCCAGCCGCATTGTTGTTGCCAAACTTAAAAGTGATAAGTTCTGGATGCTTCTTCTTGGAGGTGATCTTCACCACAGAGTTTAGAGCCTGTCTGGATTGGATGTAAGCAAAACCTTTTCGGGCAGCGATCTCTCTTAAACAGTACATGTGAGTTGCAGTGATCAGCAGATGGCTGTGGAAGATAAAACAATAGAATTACCCACCACTATCCATCTTTTTCTTACTGTAAAAATTGGCTGTTTTTAGCTGTACAGTCTAGTTTGTTTTGCTGCTTGATAATGTAAGAGTATAGAGCATAGTTAGTCTTAATTATGAACAAAAGCGAGAAGAGTTTTACTGTTTACTGCAAGTTGTAATTCCATGTGTGTTCAGAGAGGTAACCTCACCTGGGGAACATGTGTCCAGTTTCTTTAACTTCGTTGCATGGAATATGATGCTTCACATCTGGTTTGTTGATCCAAGTCTGAATATTGACAATCTCTTTCCTGTCATCATCTGATATTGATGAGCTATCAAGCTCATCTGAAAAGCAGGAATAAAATAAGAAAAGCATTTAAAATAAAAACAGTGATGGAGTGTACCAATGTTGAATTTCTAAATAATTCTTTTAAGTTTACGTTTACAGCAAAATTTAAATGACCAAATTAAAATGTTTTGGTTATCCATTACAGTAACAAAATTCTAAAATTAAATCTAAATAGTGAACAGATCAAGGACACTCAAATTTCCCTTTGCTCCTACATATTTAGGTTCAGATTACTAGATTCAGACCAGTGTTATTTTAGCGTGTTTTTTTTTTTTTGTTTTGTTTATTACACACACTGATTTAAAATCTGATTTAAATCTTTATTTACCTGTATCATACTCTTCCTCATCACCAATGCTGAAGACAGGCTTCACACCCCTGTATGGCTTCCCCACCCGGTCACTGCTGCTTATGTGCCTGAAGAATAGAAGAAAAAGGCATCATATACAAGACTCACTAGAAAAATAAAAATTTGTCCTTCACACAAACATTGTTTTCCTTAATACAGGCATTCTAAGAGCATGGCAGTGAGATGAGGTATCCTCTAGGATTAGAAAGAGGAGTACTGTTAGTTGGGAGAAAAGGCAAGTTAACATGTTTCCATTTTACCAGAGATGAGAATCAAAGTGTGGAAGGCCAGGCAGATGACAAAATTCAATGTTTTGAGTCTATTTTACTACTCTACTTTACTCACAACTGCTCTAGTCTTCCACAGCTGACATCAAATCTGTATAAAAAAGAATGAAGGAATGTGGTCTCTCTCCACACAAGTTAATGTAGAAGAGGACTCAGACAGCGGAGATTAGACTTGAGACTGCGGAGACAGAAACTGCTGGCGAAGAAAGGCACAAAGTGGCAAATGTTTAGAGGTCAAAACAGCCAACACTGTCAGAAAGCAACAAAACCTGTGGTTCACAGCTTCCACCATTCCGAGTGCGGTTTGTGAATTCTACTACGCATGCATGTGAATGTCTGGTAGTGGATGAGAAAGTAGCAAATTCTAAAATGTTACTCTACTCTGATGGTATTCTCAGAATTTTAGCAGGAAATTCAGAAGGATGAAAAGGTTGTACTGTAGATTTCTATAGATGCAGACGATGCAGATGCATATGGTGTTAGAGCATACATGAGTGTGCCGTTTCATCAGGGTTTTAAATACCCCTACAATGAGCTAAAGCTGACAGCGCCACCTTGAGAGGGCATGTTGCAGAAACTGGATGCACGCTGGTGGGGGCACAGACAAACATTAATGAAGTCTTACCGATCCAGTATTCCCTTGTCTGGCCAGGGTAGATTGAAAGACATTCTAGTGTGAAATAATAGGGCATAGGTCGGGAGGATGATTAAAACAGAAACGTCAGGAAAAAATAAAAATAAATAAATACGTTTTAATAACTTCCACTATACTACATCATTAGTTTTCTGCTTTTGTTTTTAATAAAAGTAGATTGGGGGAAGAAAAATTAAATAAAAAAAGATGACAGTCTAGAGCAGGGGTCCTGGAGGGCCGGTGTCCTGCAGAGTTTAGCTCCAACCCTAATCAAACACACCTGAAGAAACTAATCAATGTCT
>JAUCMS010000105.1:9937133-9954059 GCA_032357445.1 Enteromius radiatus
GCCTTCACTCTTCTCCAGAAACAGCGAGTAGAACGCGACAGCAGCAAACGAATTGCCATTACATTGGTGCTGGAACATAAAAGTGTTTTTCATTAGATTAGTGAGTCCATAATTTGTACTATGCAGTGGGGTATGTGAATATGGCAGTAGAAAATTAACCACAATTCTTAGCGAATAATAAGAATATGGAAATGGCATGTAAACCGGAGTGAAAAGCTTGCTCTTGACATGTAAACATCATAATGCGATTACATCCTTACTCTGATTATTGGAAATAATCGCATTATTTGTGCGCATGTAAACGTAGTCATTGTCTTAACATGGAGGCTAAGTTCATGCAACTGGCCCCTGAACAAGCTATTCAAGGTCTTAATATCTTGTACTAGAAACTTCTAAGAAGATGTGTTGTGGCAAGTTGGAGCAGGATTGGACACCCCTGTACTAAGCCAAATACTTTATAAAATATTCAAATAGGCCAGAGATCGACTGACCCAGTGGATGGCGTAGGAATCAGGAGTGATCTTTTTTGTGTCCAGGAATGAGCAGAATTCAGGCTCATGGTACTGCAGCAGAAGTCTGAAGAGGTGAAATGGTCTTCCCTTTGCAACGCAGTCTCTGCAAAAGGCAAATAATTTGACCCTATATCAAGAAAACTGTTATATAATACCTGGATGTTCCCCCTCTGCCCAACCTAACATTGTCTCAAATTACCTTTTTGGCCACAGAATACTTCTGAAGAGTGGCATTTGGCATTTAATCACCTTTAACCAAAAACTAAAACTTTCTATCAGTTTAAATAATTTCCAGGATTTAGATTTGCAACATTGTCTGCGGAATTTATGAATTTATTCTTCAATTATTTTATTTTATTTATTTTTACTTTTTTTTATTTTTATTTATTTTTACGTTTTATCAACATAACTTAAAACCAATTAAAAAAAAAACCCTTTTATAAAATTATTGGTTTTGAGGTAATTTAGGGGTTTAATTAATTAATTAATTTTTTGAAGTACCCCTACCGTGGGATGTATTTATTCATGATGGCATAGAAGCAGTTGTAGAGGTCTTTGCGGGACAGTTGTAATCCCAGGAGTGGTTTGAGGATGTGTGGCCAACTAAGATCTGGAGTAAAGGTGACATTTCTTGATTTGCAGTAAAAGGTGATCACTGACTCCACATCTGATACCAGGTCCCGTCCTTCCTCTGCTGGTAACCCTAGCTCCTCTACATGCAAAAAAAAAAAAAAGTGTCATAATATAATCATAATATTACAGAAAAAATCCCAGTTTCATGTTCATATTTTTCCTCAGTATATTGTTTGACATTGTACAGAGGAATGTGTGAGGTTTATCATGACTCTGAAAGCATCCTTCCAAGATAGTACTGTTGGTTTATTAACTTGCAAGCTCATGTGATAGTAACAATTTTTGTCTTAGAGAAAGGCATTTCTCTCAATTGAGTGTACATTCATTTAAAAATTATCAAAAGCATTATTTCTTTAAGTGTACAGACTTACTTTTAAAAGAAAGCTGGCAATTTGCATTTGAGTTTTGATAGGGCTAATGACAACACTGTATGCCACGGCTTTTGTACAAGTAGTAGCATATTGCCATGTCAGCTATTTTTACAAAAAGAATGAGGTGGAAAAACTAATTAAATGACAAATACACAGTAAATTAAAAAGATAAATAAGTCACAATGAAACTTTAATAGTGGCTTTGATTCTGTATTGTGACATATTTGAGTGGAACAGATCATAAAGCAGGGGGGAAAACAGATTGGATTTTGAGATGTGGGCGTTGTACACAAAAATAAGTGAGAGTTTATAATCAATTGTGAAAGGGCAGTCTAAATAGATTACATGAGTGTAGAAATCATCATGTCACCAGAGATTCATAGTTTTCCCTGGAAGACTGACTTATATTTATGTTATTTTACGATACATTATAAGACCAAAGAAAAAAGAAATACACATGAATGAGTAATGTCTGTACGATGCCTTTACTACTGGATGGACTTTAAACATTACTAAAAAAAATTCCAAACCTTCTAAATGAAAATTTCACAATTATTTTTTCAACAGACAAGGAAGGTACTCCTGATCCAAAGGTAATTTGCTAGTTTAGTTTCAAGACATGTTTCACAATTAAACTTATACCTGCAGAAAAAGTGCCTTAAATTAAAGTGAAAGTCCTGCCAACAGGTAGATGTGTGTGGAATGCAGAAGATGTCACAGGATGTTTTGAATAACAAGTAGGCTTATAATGCAGTGTGTATGACTCCACATTCGTAGAACTGATATGCTATTAAAGGTGTAATGCTTTACTACACATAAGTGGCATAATGAAAATGAGGTGAGGTGCAAAGGTTATTCACCAATGATCTGCTGACTGCGGCTGTGAATGAGCGTCTGTTCTGGTAGGTCCAAAGCCCCATCCCATGAGGACAGATTATCTCCTTTACCAGACACGTTCAAAGCAATCTGTTAACACAGACACGTTCAACATCAGAGCCAGAAACTAAAACTTAGTGGAAAATTAAGATGGGGAAAGAATGGGAAAGGGAACACAATGAAAGCAACTGCTGCTACTCTTGAAGTACACTGTGTGATATAAGCTAATGGCATTACCATGTGGTGTATGTTTAAAGGGTCCTACACTTTAAGTCTACTAGAGTTTCCTTAATGGCCATCTAATCGATACAGTGGCTCTCTAAAGCCCTTTGGGACCCTTTGACTCTACAGGAAACCCTTCTCTCATCAACACAGAGCATGTACGATCTTTTCAAAGCTTTTTCATAATCCAGAAAGTCAATATTTCCATATGATGCTACACAGGCTGATTAGTCAAGCCATTTTATCTTCAAACACACATAGTATACTTACCATCCATAACTTGGCCCGCTGTTGTGGGGGTAGGTTTCGGACCTGGATAATGCCATCCTGGTTACTATCAAGATCACATTCTGCTGAGTCAAGAGCGTCAACCAGATCG
This sequence comes from Enteromius radiatus, assembly GCA_032357445.1. Classification (NCBI taxonomy): domain Eukaryota; kingdom Metazoa; phylum Chordata; class Actinopteri; order Cypriniformes; family Cyprinidae; genus Enteromius; species Enteromius radiatus. The sequence goes on from JAUCMS010000105.1 coordinate 9,940,127, forward strand.
TGAGTCCTTCAAAAAACACACACCATAAACGACACTGTGATCAAATCGCTTGAACTACATTCAGACGAAGTCAAGGGCAGATTCTAACCTTATACAAGTGTGAATGCAAATGTTTGCTTTACCTACACAGAACTAAGAAACACTACCAATAGTATTATTTTTTTTCAACAGTAAATTTCTACATTATTCTATATTGGAAAATAAGTCTTATTTTCACCAAGGCTGTGTGTATGTAATTTTATTGTGATTATAGTGTAAATGTAATGCAATTTATTCCTGTCATGGAAAAGCTGAATTTTCAGCAGCCATTTTTTAATTCTTCATTGTCACAATATCACTCTCAATATCTAGCCAATGCTCAAACAACATTGCTCTTCCTATTATTTTCAATATTGAAAACAGCTGAGCTGCTTAATATTTCTGAGGAAACTACAAAACAGTTTTCAGGATTTTTGATGAATAGAGTTAAAGACAGCATTTATTTTCCATTTACAATGTCACATTATAGGTACATCTCTTTACTTTTGATCAATTTAATGCACCATTACTGAATAAAACAATACATTTCTTATCTGACCTCAAAAGTTTTAATGGTAGTGTACATTAAAATGATAAATTGTTAATATAAAGTGAACAAACATATTCTAATTAAGTTACAGAATTAAGAGGGAAGAAATTATTTGTTTAAGTGCAGATCATATCGATGTTGAAGAAATTTAGTAAATAAAGAATAAGTTAATATAAGAAAAAATAAACAAACTTAATATAAGCAACACAACATATTAATTAATTAATTATTAAAAGCAAAAATCTATTTGAACAGTCATTACCATTACACGCAAAGTGTATTTTACATGTGAATGATCACCATTTCATGGAAATAAAAGGCTGTCATTGCATTTTGTGCATAAACAAATCACAAAAAATAGCTTAGGTAGAGACCATAAAGCATCCAGTATCAACAGCCAGTGACATGAATCATTCATGAGCAATATGTCGAGAAGCTATACAGAAATTAATATTGCCACAACAAATAAGGTGTGTTTGCGCACACCGGGTGACATGGCTGTGCAGTGAACAAGCATTACTGAAAATTCAATTGCAATATTCAGTCAAAAGGGAACAGATTGAGAAGGCTCTCTGCACTGTTCTTCAGCACTCTCCTCCATGGTTTCTCTGAAAGATACTACAAACTCAAACAGTCTAGACACTAGCAAAACAAGCAAAAAACTTGGCATGAGGATTTTAAGGAGAGAGAGAAGAAAAAAAAAGCACTCGACTTGCACTAAATTGCATTGTTAGCTGAGGTAAAACAGAAAATAATCCTCTGAGGCCTCTTTACCATCTGCTATACCACCATGAAAAAAACAAAAATAAATAAAAATCTCAGACAAAGCCCCACTCTCAGACACAAACAGACACTACTGCAGAAAATAACTCATAACTGTATCACTCATTCAAACAAACAGCTAATGCTCCAATTCTTTCATGCACACAGCTGCTTCTAAAACACTAATTATATTTTTTTTCATAGCAATAATTAACTATTACAAAAAAACACACACACACTTAATGTGTATAAAGAAACAATTTTTCTTCTCTCTTTTATTTATTTGTTTAGTAATTAATTTTTTGTATATTTTTCTGACACATTCTCATTTCTAAAATTCTGAGATCCACCCTGACATTTATTTACATCAATGGAATTAGTTAAATTCATCAAGAAACCCAAATTTTAATAACAATTGAGCTGATTATTCTATAATGATTAGATTATGTGTTTTACTGTCATTCTAAATTCCTGACATACTCTTAGAAAATAAGATATAAGCTGTCAAACAGCCAGCCATACCAAAAATTCCTAACTGGGGTGAGAAAAATGCAAGTTGTCATAACCAGATATTTTGAATTAATAATGATATAAGAATCTTAAGAGCTAAAATATTTGCTTTTTTATTACTATGGTTTTTTTTTAAATGTAAAACAGGAGCAAAAGAACATGTAAAGCTCTATCTGAGGTAATGGACTTTGATATTACAGACTGATGTATACGTCACCCTCACACTTTGCTCAATTTATCTCTCCAACAGGATCATTTGTCTTTAAGGTCATTGTCTGTGAAAACAGGAAGGTCCATCCATATTCAGCAGAAGAGGAAGAGGACACAATTGCTCACAAAAAGAGGTGTGTCTTGTTATGTCTAAGTGTGAACCTCTTCTGCTTGCAGAAGAACCACTAAACTAAAAATCTAGGATTAAAATTATTAAAGATTTTTTGCCAAACTTATAAAATACTATAATGGTATTGGTTGTTTATGAGGAAAAAGATTTTTGCAGATAAAAGCCAATTATAAATGGTAACAAACACATGGATGTGTATTGGTATTCCAAATTCTTTTCTGAATTGTTATGTTGTATTTCTATGCCAAAGCATTCATAAACAAAGCACCAACAAATGACGTCAGTAAGCTGTCAGTTTAGTTGGGCTGTCAAAAGAAAACATACCCATCCATTCCTTAAACATTTTTAACATAGGAGGAGTCTCTGATAATACTTGATTCAACTTTCTTGTACAAGACATAACTGGAACAGTCCTCAGAGGAATCAAAGAGTATTAAAATATATATCGTTATGTTAAACAAACATTTACAGTAAAGTAATCCACCATTCAATTTTGTCATTATTTCGAGAACAACTGACAAGTGAGTAATGCTGTTCCAGTTTAAATGTTACGTGATCTCAGAGTTTCAGAAAACCAACGTAACGTTAGCTCTTAAAAATGACTTGCACAGCTAAAAATAATAATTCACATTTTTGACAAAGACAGCGTAGCTTAAACACGAACCATATGTTACTATATTAGTTGTGGGAAACTTGGCCGTACTGAAGTGGTAAACTAAGATTTTATCATAACCATCACAACTCTATTGTGTGCCAAGCTACGCTACAGTCTAGTAAAAGCTTTTTTAACAACAAACTTCTAAAAAAACACAACGTCATTCAATCGCTTAAAATGCGCATTAAACGGCGGGTAAAATGAATAAAATGCCAATGTAAAACGGCTGAGAAGGTCTGGAAAACAGCTGGAGTCTCCAAACAATACACTGGCTGCTCTGGCTAGTCAGACTAACGTTAGCCGTTTAGCACAGCATCGCTGTCTACCTGCCACTCAAACGGCTGTCGTGAAAAGGCTACTACATTAATAGTATTTCTTTAACGGACTTTAAGTTCCAATAACAATATCAGTCTGGGAATCGGGAATTGTTCTGAGGTAAATTTGATCAGTTGTGTTTTCTTACCAGCTGCCTTCAAGCACTTCCCCTACAGCATCCGCCATTGCTGTGGTGACGGTCCACGTCAAACTGTGTCGTAAATACCAGCGTCTTGTCGCTAGTACCGTCCACACGCACGCTCTTAACGCGACGTAGAACGTGATAATCAGCGGAACTGTGTTTTCTACAAAAGCGAGATTTTATCTTAATAAATAAAAGAATAAGCGCTCTACATCCGCTAGGTTTCAACATGGCATTTGTTGTCTTCCTACAAAATAAATCAATCGTTCATTTTTTTTGTTGTGCATGTAGCCACTTGCTGAAGAATTTGATTTGAATTGTAAATAGGCATGCTTTTTATCTAATGTTGTGTGTGAATTTGTAATTTGTTATTGAATAAATACATTTTACGACTTCTTGATAAATTGTGTGTATGTTATGTGTGTGTGCGCATGTATAGGCTGACATGACGTCAAGACATGACGCTCACCACATATATTACACAGTAGGCTATATATATATATATGGTGAGGGTCATGTCTTGGTAATATCACGGCGACCATATAAATAGGTATACAGGTCACAGAAGTAGACTATTCAGTGTCTCTGGTCATTGTCATTTTACTTTCAGAATTATTATTATTTTTAAACACTTCGTTCATTTATTTATTAAGAACAATGCACATTCATATTGAAATTATATAAATGTGCCAGTTTAAGGCAACAAAAACAGTTTTAATTTGCTGTCCCTTGGCATGTGGACGTTATGCATTTTGCTAAAAAGCACATTTAATAAACATTAAATAAAAGTCATTTCAATCGGAAGTTATTTTCATCAAAACACAAAACCAAGCTGTCTTTATGGATATTTGTGAGCAACTCATTTCTTTATTTGATATTATCATACATTAATATTACACAGGTAAACTTTACCAACATCACATTTTTCCCTCTTATTGTATTTTTACTTGAGGCATTTTTTATTAATTTTATTTTTTTGCACAGCTACTTTTGAACAGATCAAGCACAACACATTAATTTTAACCTTTAGGTGGTGCCCATAGCTTGCATTTGTAAAGTGTATTATAAACAATCAGTTATTATCTTCAAACATGCAGCAGTCTTTAATGATTTGTTCCCTCAAAACTGATCAGACTGGAAACAGAAATAAGCAAACATATGTAAACATTTACATATTAGGCAATGCTTAATAATCAATGTATACATGCATACAGGGAAATGATCACATCCTATGTTTTGTAAACTATTAGTTATGGTCAAGTTAAAGGCCAAGTCCAGCACCATGTTACAATTCAAAATTGAGCTACATTAAGAGAAAATATCTCAATTCATATTTGAAAGACAGCGATGCAACTTTATGTTGATGTCATAAAACAAACTTAAAGTAAGTAAACAATATAATGAATTTCCTTTAAACAGATGGGATATATGAATGTAGATAGAGAAGTAGTCATGGCTGCAGTAGTCAAGAAAAAATATTACTGCTTTATTAAATATGAACAAGAACAATACTATTTTTATAGCATTAATAAACTTGTGTGTGTGTGTGTGTGTGTGTGTATATATATATATATATACACATAACAGGCTTGGATTCTATAGAACTGTCCTCCGTATACACAAATATACAGTATGTATTTAAGGGCATGCCACTTTGACTTTAAAAGTACCTTAATGTCTCAAGACTACAAATGAATGCAAATTTTGAACAAAAGACCAGGGAGGAAGAACTTAGTTGCTAAATGTAAGTTATTTCTTTTATTTTCTTGCATTAAGATTTATAAAGAAGGGAGCCATTCTTCAAAAATACACCTCAATGACATTTTTTATTTCAAAGAGAAACTAAACAAAATCAGATTATGTGCAATTTGGAAGATAAAATTATAGGAATGTAATTTTGGTGATTTCATGTTTTGTCTAGATTCATTCATGCTCTTGCACAAAAATAAAACGTTGTTTCTCACAGTTACGCTTTCAACATTTAACACTTAGTTTAAAGAGATGGGCAAGGTAATTTCACAGTATTTAAATTATTTCACTAATTTAAACCCCTTGTTCAGGGCTTTAAATTAGTTCTACTATTTTTTAATAGGCTGAATATCTTCTAAAGCTTATTATAATTTGTATTAACATTTATTATTAAATGCAGCACAGAATGTAAAAAAAAAAAAAAATCCCAAAACTCAAGGTAAAAATAAAACACAAAAATTAATAACTGTATGGCCAAATTTTGCATTTAACCTCAATATAACCCCCTTTTATAAACAGTGTCATCACAGCAGCGACACATCAAGAACAGATTTATTACACAAATACATCTCAACTAAAACTTTAATCCTTCACTTCCCATTCAACAAAGAAAGTAAATAAGGTTGCTTGACAGTGACGGTGACAGTGAAAGGACAAAACTTGAGCACATTACAGCATCAAAATAATGCAGTTCTGCTGATGTTATACACTGGTATAAACTTAATCTGGTGTCTTGGATGGAGGAAAAAAAAAAAAAAAAAAAAGTACTGATTAAGGACCCCAATGTCCATAGTTGACCATTAAATTAAAATAATATAATCAAAAAGATTCTTATTTGTCACACCAATTGGCAGGGAAGGCTGAACATGAACAAATGAGTACAAGATAGCCTAAGCCATACTCAACGAAGGAGGATGCGAGCTATGCCACTGATGATTTGATATCAAACAAAGCAGCCATCAGTCTTTTTCACTTGCTTTTTGCTTTATCTAGTTTCTTTTTGCAGCTGCTCCTCCACCATTTTCTGTGCCACCTTCTAGTACACAAATAACTACTGGTGTAAAAATGTGGTAGCAGAACCTGTCTGGCCTTCCTTTTCATTGATAATTATCAACTTATAATGTAGTAAAAAAAAAAAAAAAAAAAAAAATGGATTATGGGATATGTACTGTGGCCCGGCAGTAGAGAGTGGCAAAAGGAGGCAGAAGTTATAGCGTGGGAGGCTTGAGCCCGTACTTCTTGGCCACCTCTGTCTGGGCATAAGCAGCATCACAGAGGGAGTAGAGATGGGCCATCTCCATCTCTGATTTGGCCAAATTGATGGCCTTGTTGAACATGTCTATAGCCTTGTCCAGATTGCCTCTGTGGAAAAAACAACGTAAAATGTTTTTTGTGGGTTTTTTTTTTTAGTTTTGTCTGAAACTAAAATTAAAAAGGTTGTAATAGCCACATAAAAGTAATCAATGATTTACAAATTAGGAATAGAAAAAAATGGGTTGCAATGTAACATCACAAACCTTTGGACTTCAATGGTTCCCATGGTTTCATAAGCAAAGTCACATTTATTGTCAATTTCAATGGCTTTGCTAATGAGTTCAAGGCCCATTTCCAGATCCTGTTTCCACTGAAGCTGCAACAGACTGCAAAAAGAAACACAACTGTTAAGTATTTTCTTAATAGAACTTCATTGGATTAACAGAATTCTGTAAGTACAAAAAAAAAAAAAAACACACAAAACTAACCCTTTGTGGACATATGTTGTAGCATTGTCTGGCTCTAGTTCAATACATTTGTCATACATTTCATCTGCCTTACCAAACTGTTGCTGGTCTGTTAGTGCCTATCATCAAAAACAAAAAGCAGGTAATGCATCATAGTTAAGTAAAGCATAATTTTATACATGGTTTTATGCAATAGGTGAGCAATACCTGTGCAAACAAAGCATAGCCCTCAGCACACTTTGGAAACCTCCTAATGACATCTTCAAAACCATCCATGGCTTTCTGAACCTGGGATGGGTTGTTTCCAGTGTAGGCCTGTCGGTACTATGAGGAATAAAAACAAAATAACATTAATTTTTTGCAATGAGTAAAAGTGTAGGATTTCTCATATCAGGTTTCTCTAGTTGAATGTCAGTAGTAGACCACATACATTAGGTAAAGGTATCATCTCATTCAAACAGCTTCAAAAACAGCAGCAGCAAAAAGGTGCAAGTAGTACCTTGCCATGGCACTTACCAATGCAAAACACTTCTGGGCCTGGGCAAGTGCAGAGTCTGGTCGAAGCTTTATACACTCATCAAAATCTCCCACAGCCTCCTCTACCTGATCCAGCAGAATCTTCAACTGAGAAATGAGAATATTACTTATAGGACCAGGGCTCTAGAGTGTGACCAATTTTGTTGCACATGCAACCTAATTTCTCAATAGTGCGACTAAACAAAATCGGAGGTTGCACCGGTGCGACCAGGCGTTTGAGGGGAGGAAAAAAAACAAAAAAACAAAAAAACAAATAACTGGCTTCTGTGGTTCAACAACAGACACACATTAAGGCTGGGATGTCTGGTGTAGACACGGCAAGAGAGAGGTGAGTAGCCTAGGCCCGTTGGATAAACAGAGTGGATGTAGAAGATGAAAAGAACGATTGACAACTTATTAGTTAAGAATGATAAGTTAAGGCCTGATCCGTCCAATAATTATTTAAGTACCAACACTTTTACCTTTCTTGTACAATTGTGCTTCAAATAAAGAACTTTATGTTGACCAGATTTTGACATGGTGTTAGTTAATCATTTAAAACATGGCAATATTATCTAAATGAAAATGTGAAAACCAAACTTTTGTGCTGATGCACCTAAGAAAAAAAGTTAAGCGTACCAGTGCAACCAGTTGAAAAAGTTAGTCTAGAGCCCTGTATAGGACATCAAGACATTTACACAAGTTTGATTTTGATCATTACAGTTGTTAGAGAATGTTGCAGAGCAGGGAAGCAAACTATAATTATAAACTAAAATTTCCATGAACATGTGTAAATGAAAGTCACTGGAACAAAAAAATGAAGTTTGACTTCTCACTCAAGAATAGAAAAGAAGTGACAGACTAAACGAGTGAGACAGATCATTTAAAATAAAACTGTTTTTTTTTTGCCTCTGCAAATTATTAATTATTTAAAGTTTAATAGAACATAAATAAAACAACATGTGGCACAATTAGGATTAGATCTACGTATAAATTTGGAACTGCAAAGTCATACCTGTCCCCTGTGATGGTAGACATCTGCATTACGGGGGTCAATCTCTGCAGCCATGTTGAAGTCTTGCGTGGAAAGCTGGGGCTGCTGCTGCTGCATGTACATGCTTCCACGTTTAATGAGTGCATTAGCACGTAACTGAAATATATCAGAAAGATGCTTTAACACCAATAGTATCAATAAGACGCTTCACTTGGAAGATGATGGCAGTGAGAGAATGCGTCTTCTGATTCTAATCCCATTACCTTGACACTGGCATCATCCATGTTGATGACACGGTCGAGATCAGGCTGTGCAGCAGTAGCGTTGCCTATCAGTAGGTAGAATGTAGCTCTCAGTAGAAGAGCTTCAGCTGTGTACCTGCCTCCAGACTCGATCTCCTTTGTGCACTCACTGATGATCTTATCGTAGTTCTCTTCTTCCATATACTGCTTAGCCTTTAGGTAGCCTGAGCTGAGGAAACAGTAGTTAATAACAGAATTTAGAAAAGATTTAGATTCAAATGAGAAAGAAAAACACTTAAACAGTGGCAGCAATAAAAAAAAATTCCACTTTTAAATTAGAAAATTATCTTGAATTATATTTATGAATAATCTATTTATTCATGTCTGCTGATCAAAGGAGGCTGGTAGATTATCTTTGGAGAGTCAAAGTGAAGGCAAATGACTTTAGGCCAGGTTTGCGATTGCACACTGCTTGGCTTGAAGCAAGCAAATGAATTGTTTCAGCTTTCTGCCTTGTAAACAACTCCCAATTAATGTCATTAACATATAAAAGTCACCATCCAAATTCTGTCATTTAGTAAAGTTTACATTTTTTAAAGCCTACAGTACTCTAAACAAGAATAAGTTTGTACATCTGCTCAGACCCTGACATTAAAGGAAGTTCACTTTTAAAGGCAGCTTTTACAAATACGAGCATTGGTGTGGATCAAATGAGAATTGTGTATTATAAGAATGTAACACTAAAAATGAAGAATTTAAAAGCAATGAAAGGAAACATTGCCAGTGTATAAATTGCAGTGTGAATGGGCAAAATATAATGGCATCATGCAGTATAACACTCACCTTCCTGTAACCTCTGAGGCCTCACCCTCTTTGTCTTTATCCTCATCTTTCTTTTCTCCCTTCTGTAAAGGCTGTGAAATTATGTCATCAGTAAAGGAACTGAAGTAGGACTTGATGAACTGAGGAGATGGCATAAGGGGCTCCCGGTTCTAAGAAGAGAAACATGAGAAATACTATAAAAGATATGCTGCTGAAGCTTGTGGTGAACGAAGATTACAACGAAGCTTGTGGTGAACGACCCAGAGTTAAAAGCAAAGGAAAGGAAAGGTAGCAAATAATTACACCATACTGCTGCTGTCGTCATCAGTTTTCTTTTAAAGCGAATAAAAAAATAATAAAAGGTACACAATAAACAAGCCTACGTGTGAGCGTAGCGTCATGTTTACATTAATCTACACCCGCCTCCAGCAGCACGGGGGTGTCAGAATATAGGAAACAGTATAACGTCACTCAAATGAAAAAGAACTTCATTTGAAGTACATCGGAGCCTAGATTTGTCCCTTTCAGTCACATACCCACCTTGTATTTTTCTTTGGCCTTCTCTTTTCCAAGCTGTTTCAGAACCTTGTCTGCAAGTAGCATGCTCTGCTGGTTCTGGAAAACCTCCAGAATACATACTGCCGTCACATCTTCAAAAAATACAAAAATAATTCAAGACATCTTGCTAGCTAATATCAGTGATTGTGACAGCAGATTGTTTATTGCTCCTTCGTGGTGCTTAAAAACGTTGAAACACATTGTACATGACTTCCAATTCATCCACACAAATTCTAGTGAATTTCAAATGACAAAAACACAAATAATTTTTTTTTTTTTTTAAATGCTAACCTTCTAAACACTCCTTCTTGTTACCCAGTTTTTCCAGTGCTTTGGCACGCCTAAAAAGGGCTTTTACATAGCAAGGATTTAGCTCAACTGCCTGAGAGCAGTCCTGTATCACTTCTGTCCATTTCGTCTACAACACAAAAATAAAAAAAAAACAATCATTCAGACATATGACATTTTGTAAGTGATTCTACAAATGATCATCTCACAAAGACACACCTGTTGCTCGTAGGCTGCAGCTCTATTCTGGTAGAAGGTGGACAGATCTCCTTTCTGTTCTTTGGGACATAGGCTGATTGCTTCTGTGTAGCACTGGATTGCCTGCTCATATTTGCCAGCCTTAAAGTATTTGTTGCCCTTATTCTTAGCTGACTGTGCTCTGTCAAGAGGACTCTGGATGGGGAAACACAACTATTTTAATCAAAACTACAAAACTGATGAATAACATGCATGCTTTGATTATTTTTACATATACACCTTAGATTTATACTACAAAACTTTTTCATTAAACCCAGAGTAGAAGTGAACTATATCCCTTTTTTTAAACGACATAGTATATCAAAGGCAAACCAAATCACTGCCATTTAGAAAATGTGAACATTTAATTTTCTAGCTACACACACAAAAAGCTATTAGCCTACATTTTCAGAAGACTATATACAAGAATTTGTCAAATCTGACAGGACATTAGCAAACAGACCAGCAGAAAAAGATTCACTTAATTGTGTTTGCCTAGTTCTTTCTAGTAAGCTTAATCAATTTCCGTCTTAAAAGAAGCTATGGATTAGCAGGTATTGCAACAGTGAGGTTCACATGGTGATTGTGTGTATGTGCCTAGTGCATGTCTTTCCCTAATCTACACTGTCTCTTTTTTCCATGTTGATGTTCCTGTTCAGCTTGTAAAACTTTAACAAACAGAACAAGATGAAGTGAAAACGAAATTTTTCATTTTACCTTTACCTGCCAAGATACCACCCAAAAACACTTTAACTGCATCAAAATCAAATTATCTGTCCAATATTGTCCAAGACTCCTCCCTCTGTCTAGTCCTGGCCAAATCCCCCACCCCACGTCTGTCTTTCTGTCTAATCCTCAGAGCTTACAGAGAGGTGATCTTCCTATTGAGAATGAAGTCAATTATGTCACGGATAGCACAAAAGGAGCATATACAAATTGCAAAGTACATATTAATGGAAATAGCTATGCATTTCCTACTACACGGTCATGAGTTATATTTAACACCATACATGAATGTGATACAGCAGCTGCATTTTTAATCTATTATAGGCTTGCTCTGTCAAACAAAAATGAAGCAGCAAAGCATTTTATTTGCAGTTGTTAATGCATTTTAATAGCTCAATAACTCCACAACAAATTGTAGGACACACAGAAACATTTTTCAGATGCCCTTTTCAGCACATTCAAATAATACAAACTGTTCTTAACCCGTATGCATGAAAAGAATAAAAAAATGTGCTGTACAACTGACATACACTGAAATATGTAATGCTCCTACTGTTTGATATAGGTATCTAGAATTCTGAGACTATAAAGAATGGAATTCTCTGATCTTTAACTATGAAGATGGCTAATTTTGACTAATTACTTTTCAGTAATTTCATATTACTGGATAAGAATTTCAAATCAGAATGAATCACAAACTTGTAGTTTGACCAAAAAGAATCAAGTCAAAGTGTTCACAAATGACCGGAACCATGTGAACTAAGGAGGTACAATGCACAATTTGACCCTGACTGTGTGACTGAAACTGTACTGAGTTATATATGCTAAGCTTGCATAGGTCCATGAGCGACAACGCGTTTAGGCTTAACTATCGTTAAAATATAGGCCACGCAGTGAACATGTGAAGTACAAGCATGCAATAATTATACAGACAACTTTTCATTACTAATAATAACAGTTAACGTTGTACAAGAAACTGTCACATGTGGATTTGTACCAATCTGACTGCCTCCCCGCCCTCGTATATAACACACACCTCAATTTATATACATAGAAACCATTCTGAACCGTTAGGAGTCAGATCAAAATATATCCTGCATTAAGTGTTAAAAACCAAGAGAAAAAAAATCTAGCAGACTACACAGATTCTGATCACAGGTGTGGTTTAGAAGCTAACTGGCTAATGCACTTTCGCTAACATAGGCTAGTTTGCAGTGTCCTTGACTGAGAATGCAGTAATGTCGGGGTGTCAAGAAAATATTTACTGGCAAAATGACAGGTCCAGATATATAAATAATGTGTATTAAAACATGGAGAGTTTGGCATTATAATTGGGCTCATTACCATGTTCTCCAGCTCTGTATTGGTCGCACCGTGCTGGCCCTGAACAGGGCTAGCGCTTCCTTCGGGGGTTTTCCTCTCGCCATTCCTTTTCCCTTGCTTTTCTTTGCCGCGACTTCGGTTCCACAGGTACACAGCTCCGACACCGAGGACGATCGGAGTCCCGACCAGGAGTGCTAGCTGCCAACGGGGGAGCCCACTCCCGGACTGAGGCTCTACGGGCTTCGACGCAGCCATCATCCACGCAGCAGCACCCAGCTAACGCGCAAACTCAAAAACTAACGTGCGCACGCACCTCCTTTGCACAAGCTACGCTGAGGTCGCCGCGCTGAGCACTCAGCAGGTGGTATCATGGGATATTGGAGGACTAGGACTTCTTATCCACAATGAACTGATTTTTTTTATATATTTATATATGTATTCAGGCTTTATTTTAAGATATGACTGTGCTGAATAGATTGCTTCTAAACCATAAGCTTACTGTAGCTACTTTAAAATAACTTTTAAATCAGTCTTCCATAGAACACTATTTCTATTTTTCTCCAAGACATTTCAATATTTCAATCGTTTTTATTCAGCCATGTTATTTTTAATACGTGAACTTTGTAATTTATTTATTTAAAAAAAAAGATTTTTTTCTTTTTTCTCTAAGAAATTGGGCACTCTCATTTAAAGATCTTGCCCCTACTCTGCATTTCCAAGTAGACTGAATTTACAGCTTGAAATCTACAATTATGACTTACAACTATAATAATAATAATACATTAATTATTTATACATAGGCAAATAAAAGAAAAATTCTCAAAATATTAGAATATTTAATTTTACATGTAAAATTTTACATTTAAAATGTAATAAAATCAAGTAATATCAGAGATTGTACAGGTAGAGTGAAGAGGCACAGATTCCAAGTTCCGATTTGGGCTGTGATGTTATATATGCTAATGCAGCTATCTTTTAAAGATCTTCACATTACCCAGCAAACATTTGGACGTCCGATTACCATTGAAAATACGTCCCTCCGCCACGTCCCCTCATGGTTGAAATATAGTACCAAAATGAAAATCCAACCAATGTCTTTGACGTCATCTGACCGTGAATCACACGTCTTTTCTGCACGGTCCGTGCACGTCTAAAAATGTCCTCTTCTGGACATTAATATGAGTCTCTGCTTAATTCAGGGGTTATATTCACCTACACGTGCAGATAAAAAATGCTAGTTTCACGTACAATTTTGAACACACCAGGGCCGTGCAAAGACCTTTTAAGGGGCGGGTGCTCAAAGGAGCAGTTAGCAGACCGAGCAACAGCAATCCGCATTGTTAGTGAATTTAATATGAAACGCTTAACAAATACACTGCAATAACAATGAGTCACTCCTCTACACATCTCTCTCCATGATGGTAACAGTTACACTTTTATATAAAAGGGCTGCAAATGAACCAAA